>CM052189.1:6584845-6692487 GCA_028455805.1 Lasioglossum figueresi | reverse complement strand
TACGACGCCACGGAAGAAGATTTAGGAAGCGGAGCATCGAGTTCGTTCGGCAACGGAACCGGAAGCGGTGGAGGTCGCCGAGCAGTGATTTCTTGCGCCCTACTGTACGAGCAATACCTTCTTCTATATTCTTCCTCGTTCCCCAAGAAAGTCGCTGACTCGACCAACCCATTTCTGTCATTAATCCTTAGCACTCGAGTGGTGACTCGGAGTCACCAGTAAATATTGCTGTACAATTATTCACAATATTGTTCACATTATTCAATATGTTGGTATCTAATCAATTAATAAATACTGAGGTATTATATCAATTTCATATCTACAAAATGAAAGAAAATCATACAGAAGGGTATTATTCTATGGTCGGAAGAAATGTTTAATTTTCGAGTCGAAATAGCTCCGAGTGCAAAGGGTTACTCTCGTCTTTCGCGTTTTATCGTTAATCCGGCGCTTGTTCGTAGACGCTCCGAATTCGAAGGTTTGCTGTCGGAGAGCAGCGACGAGGAGGAGCAGTCTGCGACTTCGAACGCGAACAAAACCGCGAGAGCAAGGGTCGAGACAGCCGCAGCCTCGAATCCGACCAGTTCCGACTTCCCTTTCCCGAGGGAGGTGTCCGCAGATTCGAACGAGGTGAGTATATAGCTAGTAGGGTACATATAGTGGCCGAAATAATGATAGGTTCATATTTACAACATAAAAATGATATGAATCTATCATTATTTCGGCCACGTAGGGTACGTGAACATTCAATCGGATCGTTTGTCCGTCTAGCAGGTAATTTTGACGGCACTCTGGAGGAATAATCGTTGGCTGGGTGCCGCGTGTTACGACATCGTGACGTCCAAGTTGAGCGTGATGGATGACACCATCGATGATCCGGAGAGTTTCGATGTAACAAAGGCGTTATACAGACAGCACAACCCGCGTTACTTGGTAACGATCTCCGGCTCGCCGGCCGCGTTCACCAACTCCTTGAAGAAAGCGACCGTGGCGGTACCAACCCAGAGAGACGCCGAGCGATCGTGTTCATCCGTCACAGAGGAGGATGTTCCGTGCAACACCATCTTGAAGATCGTCTGCAAGAAGCAGCACAGCTTTGAGCGGTGCTCGCACAGAGTCAGGTGCCTCCAATTGGCATCAGAGCCAAGGAACGCGAGCAACGTCGACAGGATCACCTTCCTGAACAGTATCCTGAATTTCAAGTCCGCCGCCATGATTCACGCACTCGGGGTGCTGCTGCTCTTCATTGATAAACATTGGAACGAGATCGCTCTCGATCTATCCGGCAAGCCTTCTTTCCTTTCCCTCGACCACATGGCGTTGTAAGCGACCAAATCTTTTCCAGCCGGAAAGCTGTAGAGTTTACCTTTGAAGGCTTATACGTTTTTATACTTACATATTTTTATGCTCGTTGCGCCCGGACCCGTCCAGGCAAGATCTGGTGATGGTGGACGACGACGCGTACAGAGCGCTGAACATCGTGCAAGATAGGGATCATCCTAGCCTATTTAAATTTGGCCAGAGTACGAGAAGCGGCGGCACCAGCGTATTCTCTCTGTTCAAGCGTTACTGTCGATCGAAGCCCGGCTCACTGTTTCTCTGGAAAACGATGCAGCATCCAACTCGCGATGTCAAGCTGCTCGAGGAAAGATTGAACGCAGTCGAATTCTTGTTGAATCCGAGCAACCAGAGCATGGTCGAGAGTTTGTCGTCCTGCTTGAATCACGTCGACCGTCTAACCAGCGCCGTGCTCGCCTGTTCTTCGGGACCGCGAGCGAAACCCTCCAATTGGTACAAACTTCACAAGGTCGGCACCACCACATTTCCGTCTCCCGGATTCATTCTCGTCACCAAACAACCGTTTGCCGACTTATTTTCTTTCCAGACCGTGTCGCACGTGATCCGCATCGCCGACTTGTGCGAGAAGCACACCGGCGGAATCGAGATTTTCAGACGCATCGCGAACAGCGCGACCAACGAAATGCGATACGTGAAATATTTTATCGAATACATAGTGGACTTTCAGCAAAGCAGATGGGAGAGAAAGCTCATGGTCAAGCCCAACGTCGACCCGTTGCTGGACAAACGTAAGCAAGATCCCACCTTCTTAGCTCCAGCGGAACCGACGCCGAACCAATTCCGAACAGTCTGATCGTTCGCCAGTGAACCACACGCGACGCACCCTGCCCGAGCTGCTCACGCGAATGGCGGAGAAGGACCTGCGGGAACATCTTCCTGCATCGGTGGCCGGCTGCAACATGGTCTATTTGCCAAACATCGGTTACGTCCTGGCGATAAACCAATGGCAGCCAACTCCGCCGGAGGACGTGGAAATCCCAGACTTGGAGTTCAAATTTAGCATAAAAGACGTGCACTACTACAAAAGCTTCTCGGCAAGAGGTCGGTGTAGTGTTGCCACAAAACAGTTCACGACCAAAACGTTGTTCTCCAGCTTTTTCCGTTTACCGCTTCGTTTCAGAACTGGACGAGACTGTGGGAGACATAATCCTGAAGATAGCAATTCGGCAGAATCGCATCGTGCAGAAATTGTCGCGATACGTGAAGAAGAATGCGGAATCCCTACTGCGAGCGATCGAACAATGCGCGGAACTTGACATGTAGATCACGGCCTACGTCCTCCATCTACCGGGAGTTCCAACTTGTAGCTCGCGAGTCATACGCGACGCAATCCCCGCTTAGGTTCTTCCCCCACTCTTAGACTTCATCGATGCCGTAGAACTTCGTCCCTGTTTCCGCGCCGTTATGCCGCCCACTAACTCTACGGCTGTACGTAGCAGTGGGGAGAGGTTTGACCTTGCGGTCCTCGGAGGGGAATAAGTTGGAACTCCCTGATCTACAGCATGGGACATAGGATCACCGACGAGGTATAAGGATAGACCTATCATCGAATGTATTTTTACGGCCCACTTTCGTGGGGTCACGTTCCCCCTTTACCATTTTCATTTCGCCTATATACATGCAAATGAAGCAATCTAGCACGCGAAATGACGATTCAGAACAGAAATAGACTTATTTATTTATTTGTGCTTATCCTTATACCTTGTCGGTGATAGGATATAGGGCCTATATCCTATGTTCTATATCCTATATCCCATGTACTTCCCTATATCCACTCGTACTCGAAACACACCAATCTTTTGCGAGATACTTGGGTTGTAGGTTGATGGCGTTCGCCATGGTGGCGCGCGACTACAACTACGCGAAGCCAACCATAATCAGGTCGAAAATGATCGACGCGAAAGAAACGCGGCATCCGTTGGTCGAGTTTTCGACGACGTTCGTTCCGAACGATGTACGATCCGGAAACGGAGGAAGCCTGATCAAAGTCTTGACCGGACCAAACTCCTGCGGCAAGAGCGTCTACCTGAAACAGATCGGGATGCTGATATTCATGGCTCATATCGGTTCATACGTGGCCGCGAAATCGGCCACGGTAGGAATAGTCGATCGCATCTCGACCCAAATATCGAACACGGAGAGCATCGGTTTGAACGCGAGCTCCTTTCTGCAAAGTCTTCGACAGGTTCGGCATAGAATGCTCTCGCGATCGTCGAATCAATTCAATCGTCGTTCGTTCTAATTTCAGATCAACGTGGCCCTCCGCGCGTCCACTGCTAATTCCGTAGTGCTCACGGATGAACTGGAGAAAGGAACGACCGAATCGAGCGGTCGGTCACTGGTCGCTGCGGTGCTCAGCGATTTCGCGGCTAGGGGCGAACAGTGTCCGCATGTTTTCGCAGCAACCCACGCGTACGCTGTTCTCAATATGATCCCGCAAACGCCGTTGATCGAACCGCAGGTAATCGTGTACTAGAGTCTAAAGTCTAGCGCTTCTCTACATGTAGAGGGTGGTTCACCAGGTATTACCACCTCGATTTTTGTCAATATTATTATTCGTAGCGAAGAATGTTTATATAAGGTTGAATGGTTTCGAGAGATGCATAAGTACTTTGGTGTTGTGAGTTTTTTTGTAGGTGGACGCATATAAGAGATATGAAGGTCACCAGTAGTTTTTTAATATTTTAATTTAGTATTTTATTAAAAGGGATCGTATAAGCTTCATATTCTTTACAAAAAAGTATTAACCTATTGATATCGAAAAACCATTAGTTAAGAAGATATTTTATTTTTAGCGTTGTTACGAAATCACACCTCTCTTGATAATGTTACGAATTCAAGAGTCGTTATTTCATAACAACACTAAATTAAAATATCTCTTTAACTAATGATTTTTTGATTTTAATAGGTTAATACTTTTTTGTACAGACTATAAAGCTTCATCGATATTTAAAAAAAATACTAATGACCTTCATATTGCTTCTACACGTGCATCTACAAAAAACTCATAATAACACCAAAAAGTATGCATCTCTCGAAACCATTCAACCTTATATAAACATTCTTCGCTACGAATAATAATAATGATGAAATTCGAAGTGGTAATATCTAGTGAACCACCCTGTAGTCTCTCGACATTCTCGGTTCGTCTGGCTCCATATTCGCTCTATCCTTTTGTTTCGCAGACTTTCGAGTTCGTCGTCGACGAGAACGAATCGTTGGCGCTTCTGCATCGACTGACCAGCGGCAGCGTGTCGCACAGCTTCGCTCACTCTGCGGCCCGGGTCGCCGGTTTGGACAAGGACATCGTCGAACGGAGTTTACAGGTAGAGTTTGGTCGAAAGTATAACCAGCGCGCGCGCTCCGAATCGAACAAGATTTTTCCGATTTGCAGGTATATGAGTCGATCAGGCGCAACGCTCTTCCTTCGCGTGTCGACGGACGTTGGAACATGTAAGAATCGATTTCAAGATCGCTCTCGATCCTTCTAATTATGGACTCCTTTGACGCAAAATCGATTTCAGGTTGCAGCTCGTTGCGGAACTTTGCGAATCTCAGTCAAACGTCGATCTGGAACAGTTGAAAACGTTCATCCAAAAAATCATGGTTTCCAAGTAGTCGGAACAATGATGTATCTAGATGAAAACAGAATAAAAAAACTCGAGTTTCATACAGTTTCTCGTCGATCTCTATCTAAATAGATTATTTGCTAGTGAACTACGTAAAACTGCGGCAGTGGCGTAGGTAATAAATAAATGTAGAATGCTGACATTATCCATTCTGTAATTGCTTGAAAGAAGTCTTCGTCATTTTAGAAAAGATACGCTTGATTTTATTAAATATACAAGATATTAACGATATAAGAAAATACTTGGTTTGTAAATACATCTAAGGTAACTATAAGTAATGCTCAAGCCTTTCCAATGCCAGCTAACTCCTTGATCTGAGTTATTAAGTGGTCGTTGTACACTTTGTAATCCACCGGGGATACATTAACGCAAGTGGCTTTCAATCTATGTTCATCCTGCAAATAAGAATCACTTTAAGATTCCGAATCTATTCCAACCTAGTACACACTGTTATATTTGATGTTGCTGTAAGTAACTTACACTGAATACTTCTAGTTTGGCTCTCATTTTAAACATGAAACTCTTGAACGTCGCATTACCGAATTTTTCGAGATATGCATCATTATCATTTTCTTGTAATTCTCCAAGTTCTTGTGCTGTGGCGCCTAATACTTTTTCTGCTTCTTCACTGAACGCAGTGGCCCATTGATTGTCTGTCCAATCTGCCAAGCTTAACTGGAACGATTAAATACTCATAAATATCTTGTTCACTAAAAGGTAATAAAATTGTACTATCATACTCACGCTAGCCAGCAAACGGTATCTGTAATTGGGGTACTCTTTATCACACTTTTCGCATCTGTACATATCGTTGGCTTGATCGATCAGCTGTAGAATACAACTTGCTAATTAACCAGATCTTTCCATGTTATAAAATGAAGCTGACAAAACTAATTTACCTTCTTCTTACAACTATCCGTAGGACACGATTTGTAAAGAGCATTTTCGATACGAATCAGGTTCACGGTCGCCTTCACCGTGTATATATCAGGACCTTTGAAGCCTAATTCCTGGTCCTTAGCTTCTTTGAACGTGATCCATGGACCACTTGCACCACCAGCACCTCCAAGTGCTTTAGACAGTGACTTCGCTTCCTCGTTGCGACCGACTGTGTTGAACCAACCACGTAATTTATGTGCCTCTGGAATGTCTGGGTCAAGTTGGAGAACGGAAGAACTGAGAGTAGATAGATTTTTTCCGCCATTGAATTCACCGACTCGTGCTCCTTTGATCGCCAACAGTGGATTCGTGGACCCGTCAAAGGTCTCGGCTTGCGAGCCCCACAGCGTAAGAGTGACCTGAAGATATATAATATGCAATATCCGAAATCGGAGGATAGATAGCTGTTCTGCAGGTTCATCGTTAAAGGTATCTCACCATTGTGTTACTTTCATCGACGACATTAACATCTCTTTTCTTCATTTCTCTGCCCGTGGTTCGCGATGTCAGCATTTGTAGATCACCGCAGGACTTAACCACTCCCAAAACATCTGTAATTTATTAATATGCAATACAAGTAATACAGGCTAATGAATTCTGTGTCAACTTGCATCTACTCATTGTTGTCGTAAATGTATAATATCCGCAATCTACTAATGAATTACAATCAAACGATCATTCAAGTACCTATTATATCGTTCTTCTCTTTTTTTTCAACGTCTCTTATCGGCAAAAAGTCAAATTGAAGAGAAGGAATGTCATTCCCAGCATCGTGGCATGGAATGATTTCTGAGTCTCCATTTAGAGTCATCTCGTAATCGTTTCTCAAATTGTTAAACTGTTTGTTGGCTGTTTTTAAAGCAGCTCTGGAAATGTAATACACTTTTCCAATCTGTAATACATATATCGTATTAAGATTTGAAGAGTGGGCAACAGCGATGCAGTATTCTCTTCGTTAGACCCGAACTTTTCACTGTTGCGGAGAGCATATTGGACCTAAAATAATACCTCAAGCATATCGTAGAATTTATCGCACTGATCTCTGAATGCTGTACACCTAATCTCCCCGCTCTCATCGACCAGATCCATGGAAAACAGTTTTCCTTCACCACGAGAATTGCTCCAGGTTCTGATATCGGATTTACTGACAACTCGTGCCTTTATTACCCACCTGTAAAACTATTTTGTATTTAAACATTCTGTCAAAAAACGGCAAGACTTATGGGATGACGTAGTTTATACTTGCCTATTTTGATAAGGACTCAGAGCAACAATTGGAGTTGTTGATATATCATTGGTGGAAGCACGATTTGAAGTTTGTTTTTGCATGAAATCTATCGAAACAACAATAAGACTTGCAATTATTGTTTTCTCATAAGGACTATATAAATCATATTACTAATTGAATACTACCATTCTTTTTTTGTGGCGAAGGTTTTGTAAGTGGTGCTGATTGTGCTGGTTTAGAATCAGGTTCAGGTTCAGCATTGGTTGGATTTCCAATCTTGTGACCAACCTGATCACCAGGAACCTTTACTTCTATATTTAATATCACCATCACACGTCTAAATTAGAGAACACACAAAATCGTTCATTGTAAAATACTGGAGTACTTTATTTTATAGTATTTTATATACATGGTGTTCCCTCTAACGCGACGCACGATTTTCCACCCACTTGCAGCCATCTGACAAAAAGAGTTTACAACAAGAATTGCAGGGCATAGAGTGCACAAGAGATATAGTAAAAAAAATTTCAAAATCAGTTTGTTTTCATGGCGACATCGAGGTCACCTTGGGCTTTACAGATAGAAACACATATATTTTTTTTTACCATATTTAGGGGACAGTGAGACGAATTCAAAACATATATTACATGATATTTTTACTTTATAGTTATGATATTTAGCTTTAGTAACCTCTTCACTATTGAATAATTTTTACGCTGTCTTAAAGTCGATACAACGAAAAGCTAAATATTTCACATTTCCACTACTGTAAATCGAGTAATATGTTAGTAAAAATGTCATGTAATATGTATTTTGAATTGGTCTCGATGTCCTCTAAATATGGTTAACAAAATATATGTGTTCCTATTTGTAGAACCCAAAGTGATCTCGATTTTGCCATGAAAACAAACTATTTTAAAAATTTTTTGACTGCCATCTATTGTGCACTCCATACCCTGCAACTTTTGCAAACTTTTTTTTGTCAAATGGCTGCAAATGGGTGAAAAATTATATGTCGCATTAGAAGGAACACCCTGTATAACTATATATGCAAATGAAATAATACGATGTACATCAATTAAAATAATATGATAAATTATGAAGTACTACATAAAAAATGAATATTGTTTACTTTTGTTTTCCAGCATTGTTGACCATGCTGATTGCGTATCTGTTTATCTGACAAATAGTAAAGTCAGTTAACACGTTATCTGTTATCATTGAGTTTAACTGTGTGGCCAGCATTGTGAATGAATTTATTCTCTTTCCATCGGATACAAGCAGTCTGTAGCGTTCTCCACTGTTCGAGCTTGCTAATTTTTTGTTTCCCTATACATTTAGAATAAACATTGATAATGTCATCGATTTAAATCATTACATATAAATATGAAATGCTTACCAGGATTTGTAAGACCGGCTTATCAATATCAACGCCGCTCATAATTTTCTAGAAGCACATACAGAAGTCAAATAAATTTGTTAGGAGCAAAATATATTTCGAAACTTACATCTATCGATCCTTCGGTGAGCGAATACATTTTCAACAATAATAAACTGAACAGTTCACGACAAGTAACGATACTCCGAAACAAAAATCAAAGGAAATTATTTCGACCTTGTTGTTTATGATATTATGAAACGTAGACAGTGGTAGACAGTGTTTCGATATAGTAAAACTTTTCTCGCGCATGCGCGGCGATTTCAACCTCAGTGAAGTAAGATTCTCGATAAAATGGGGTACCTTGAGCACCTCGCAGAATTTTAAAAAATTGTTATGATTTGATTCTAAAAAATGAATGTATGACATGTGTATTTGTGTATATTTTGTACCTCGTAGGACACGTCCTGGATTCTATTTGTCCGGAACAGATTGTTTCGATACATTCCCGCCAATATAACTGCCTCAGGGCTCTGCTACCTCAACATCCTAATATAGATACGTTACTGCACCATATCGGAACACTGACATAGATGGAGAGCTCATCCAATGCCACAGAGTTATCTGGAATAAGAGAGTCCTCTGCGTCCACACATTATTTAAATAGTATAACAAATCTGTTCCTTTTTAAGATGTTTATTATACGTAAATGCTAATTACAGCTTCACAGAAAACGACGGAATTTCGAGACAATCGATTTTTACAAGTAAGTAAAGACATTTCCAAAATGGTTTTGCAAGGTTGGCCTTACTGATACGTTATTTCCCGCCACTTTTATTGGCGCCAAAAAGATCGACACTACCACCGACTAGATATAGAATAGACCTATCATCTTATGGGACTTGGTGTCTCATGTTCTGAAATACCGACTGTTCAAAAAATCAGAGGTTTTGGCACCGACTAGATATAGAATAGACCTATCATCCAATGTATTTCGGTGGCCACGTTTGCCAGGGCCACTTGGCCCGTTTTTCTTGTCATTTCCTGTATTACCAACTCGGTTTAGGGCCACAAACAGGGTCTCGTCGATGGTGTACGCTCTAAAATAGGCTGACAGTACAGTCAATAATTACAACAATAATTTTTAATTCAGCGGTACCGCGAGATAAATTCCATTGAAGATTGTATAAAAATAAAATCAATTATCTTCCCCTATATTTTTAAATATATTAAAGTATGCGTGGTATGCGTCGAATCTCTGCGAAACCAGGGAAATTTTTATGAATGTAAATGAAGTGTGTTTTCCAGTAGAACTTCTGAAAATGGTGTGCTCTTGTACAAACGCTTCGTTTATAGTGTGTGCTAGATGCCGAAAAAAATTATTGTTTCGCATGCTTTTATGATGAGTATCACTCTGGGTCGTGTCATACTAACACGTAATTTTGTTTTATTAATAAAAAATGTGCAATGATAAAGTAAATATAACACTGTATTATTTTTAAGTTCGATCTTTTTTCAATACCCACAAATGAAAAATATGCATTTTCTGTTTAAAAAATATTTGTTTAATGGCAGATTTCATAAATTTTAGGATTAAAACTAAAAAAAAAAAGATTTAAAAAAAATGTCGACAGCAAGACTCGAACCAACGACCAACTGATTATTTATCAGACTTCCTCGCAGCGCCCTCAGCCACTGCTCTTATTTTTCAAACGTTAACGCGAACTCCTTACGA
This sequence comes from Lasioglossum figueresi, assembly GCA_028455805.1. Taxonomy (NCBI): domain Eukaryota; kingdom Metazoa; phylum Arthropoda; class Insecta; order Hymenoptera; family Halictidae; genus Lasioglossum; species Lasioglossum figueresi. Next base: position 6,682,219 of record CM052189.1, on the reverse strand, counting down.
CTGGGTACAGATTTTCAAATGCAATTTTCTCGAAAAATCTTGAGAAGCGCGCGCTACTGCTTTGCTAAATTACATTTGGATACGTCATCTTCATATCCTGGAAGTTTCAGGAAAATCCGGTTCCCGACTACCTTGACCTCTCCTTGTAAGAAAACTGTCAGCACAAACGAGGTATACCCTGATAGCCAAATGGACTCCACGTGGAGTGTCGAAAATGAACGCAGTAACCCAGAATCTGGAGCCATCTGGACGCAGGCCACGTGGAAGGCAGCTTCTGCAGTCCAGCTGGAATAATGCGGCGAACGACGTTTACAGGGCAGCGCCGTCGGTAAGGGAGATCGCATTAATATGGCAGATTTATTTCGCAACGGCCACAAATAAAAAACATGCAATTTCTACATAAAAGATAAAAATAACTTATAAATAATAGATTTCAGGCTTAAACTTGAAGTAGGTATCTAGTAGGTATATAGTAGGAGTTGAACCAACAACCTACCGATTACTAGTATCACAGACGAGGTATAAGAGTAGACCAATCACCATAAGTACAGGGTGAGTTGCCTAACGTTATCATCTCAAATTTCTTTGTTGTTTTCAAAGATACATTAAATGTCTTGATAAAGTTTAGAGATATCAAGGTCACCTTCACTTTTTTAAATGGAACTACCCCTTTTTAAACATCTACAATGTGCTTCCATATTTTAGTTTTATACGTTTTTTCTGTCCGTGACATTTAATGACCTTGAGTAATTATAGTCACTGAATTCGTAATGAAAGGGACTACCATTGTAGATGGTTAAAAAAGGGTGTTCCATTTTTAAAAAATGAAGATGACTTTAATATCTCTAACAAAAATTACATGAAAATAAAATTTTTTGTGGTGTCGTATGAGCTTCATTTTCCCATTCAACTTTATCCTCCAGACATTTAATGTATCTTTGAAAACAACAAAGATATTTAAAGTGATAACATTAGGCAACTCACCTTGTATTTGCTGCATTTTCAAAATTGATTTTCTTGAAAACGAGGCGTCAAACGAAAAAATTGTATTCGTTCTTTCGACTTATTTTTACATGTAGAATCATCCCCTGCCCGGTTGTACCACCCGTCCAGCCACACCTTCTTGTATATCGTATACATTGTTCGTTTCGTGCAAGCATTCGTTTCACATTTTCAAGCTTGCCTGCAGGCCTAGTAACAGCGCCGTTGTAGGCAAATAAGTTCCACAATATTAGTTTTGGTCGATACGCTAGGATGTGACATGGAATGGTAACTGGGCTCTAGAACCCTACGAGAGTGAGACAGAAAAATGCATTTGGTGATTGGTCTACTCCTATACCTCGTGTGCTAGTATCACAGACGAGGTACTCGTCTGTGCTATGACAGCAGATTTTGCTCTGCTGTGTTCATTTTTGGAGGCGCAGTGGCGCGCCCGCCACACTCCTTCCAGATTCTCTCCACCCGTGGCTCCGAGCAGCCTGAAGCGGCGGTCTGGAACGATACTGCCCTCCACGTGCATTTCAGACTCTGCTCTCTTCCTGCTCGGTGCAGATCTGGCTATCAGGGTAGGAATCCTATTCCTATATCTCGTTTGTGCTGTCAGCCTATTTTAGAGCGTACACCATCGACGAGACCCTGTTTGTGGCCCTAAACCGAGTTGGTAATACAGGAAATGACAAGAAAAACGGGCCAAGTGGCCCTGGCAAACGTGGCCACCGAAATACATTGGATGATAGGTCTATTCTATATCTAGTCGGTGACACTACTTTATACATTGTAAATAAATATATTAAACAAAAAAATAGTAGTAGATATTAAATATTAGTTAATCGAGTTTTGTTTGGTCTTTGAAAAGTGTTATTGGTCAGGTTGTGGTAACATAACCTAATCAGTTTTAAACACCACAGTTGTTTCGAATAAAACAACCGTGAAACAATGCTGTTCAAGTAAAACGTAAAATTGTTGAACTTCAAAGTTCTTTGAAATCGATTTCAGATCAAATAAAATAAAAATTATTTTAAAAATGTTTTCCGGTGAATAACTACATTATCACAAGTCGATAATATCATATATACATTCAATTTTGAAAATAATCATTCTAATTCTTTATGAATGTAAATAACGTTACTATGATTTCATCGTGTAGACATATTAGATCTATGTTTGCATTAATTGTTTTTTCCAATAATCGTGACTGGCCGTCAAGATACACGACACCATGTTTCAAACAATTCCGTGTATAATCTTACAAAGTAACATAATCTATTATAGATTCCGTGGCGCCTACGCGTATTCGCAATGACTCATTCGAATTGTTATTACGCGGTAACGTGTTGTTTAACGAGGTCACAGAAACTCTGAATTCATGACATTAAATTCGCCGGTGAATTATATGGAACTTATTTCCGATGAACTGACAAACACGTGGACGTAGGTCTTCTGATTCGACGACTGTTTATAACAATGACATCATTAATATTTCGAACATAATTGGAGTAGTCTAACAACTGCACTGCTTAGTTTGGTGCTATATTTAGGGATTGAGTAGTGCAATATGCGTATATATATTTACTAATTATTGAACATGCCATAGTCCGTATGTAAATATTAATTATTGGAAAATGTTAATATGTTCCTAAAACTGTTTACGTTGTCGATACATATGGTACTTATACTAATCTTTAGACGTCAATGGTACGATTTAAAAAGAATTATTCGCCGGTGTTACGTTGAACTATTCAACCGCGGTTATAAATATCGTAACAGAAACTTAATTACAGATTTCCTTCATTATTAGGACATTTTTCAATGAATATGTATACGTCTCGTAGGCAGTAATGCTTTTTTTAGCGTTTCTGCAAAGTAAAGACGAATTTGCATCAATAATTTCTGACTCATTCCATTCCTTTAGTCAGATTAATTACCGCTTGCAAATCGCCGGCGTTGCATACATTCAGTGCGCATGCGCGGCCAAATCGCCTTCATAGCGTAGAGTGTAGAGCGTCAAAACGACGCGGCATAACGCAGTACGAATTCAGTCTTTGTAGAGTGTGTATCGATTCCCTTTCGTGTCGAAGATTTCGTTTATTGTTCTTCAAAGAAGACAGCATGGCTATCTGTGAGCACATTTTCATTTATAATAATTATCTTTCTTCTCTGAATATAAAAATATATACGTATATAAATATCAAGTTAGTCTTCTGTCTAGTTGCCGGTATCCGACACCGGAAGTTGCAACACCTACACGAGAAATCTCGCATTACCCCGAACAGGAGTTTATGAAATTACTGTACGAATATGTTTGTAGCTCTATTTCATTTGTTAATATCGATTCAGTGGAAGTTATTAGAATTTTGTGTGCACGAACGAACTGCGTTGCACTTGGTATGTTTACCTGCTTCCTTATTTGAACATCCTTTTTTTTCAAAATAGAGTTCGGTCAATTTCCGAGTACCCTATTATTTTGAGTAACACTTTCATGCAGTAAACGGCCCTGGTCCCATAAATAGGCGGTTGTCATCGAACTACTTCAAATGATGAGAACACATAGTATTTTCGGAGGAAGTGAAGCACAACCGAGAATTCCTCGCGTGACTCTTGGTGCTTGTCTATATTTATAGACTGGATTCGATATTCTATTGAATTCCAGCGTGGCCGTTTCTTGCAAAGGTTACCGAAGCATGATCTTGAATTACCACTGCTCTCTATTATTTCATACGCTGCACAGCGCTCCGCGATTCTAATCTGACTCACGTATTCCAGCATTTCTCCGAACTCGAAGGACCCTAAATCCTGCGATTGTTGCCGTTGGTAGCATACGTAACCCAACGATTTATTTGAAAGATAAAATTGTTTTGAAAAATAGTCAACCAATGTAGAAGGATTGAGACATTTTCGGAGAACTATTTTATGAATTTATGTAAGGTAGAACATCGTTAACCCCTTGCTTTATAGAGTCTAATAAATACGTATACTATTAACTTCCTATAAATCGAAATCAAATTCTACTTTGCTTTTGTTAATGTACAGCTATTGGAGAACATATGTGCATACAAAACATATTAATTTTCTTCTTTTGTAGGAAATTACGCGAACTACAAGAGAGTTCTAATCACTGGAACAGTAAAATAAATCGTAGTGCAATGGGTTAACGACTTTATATCGAAATATATAATAAATTGCTAACTTGAAAATTGTGTGAAGAAAGTATCGGCGATTACGTGATATTGAATCCGTAAATTATAAATGATGTTTACGGGTCCAACGAGTATACTGCAGCCATACATCGATGTATCGGTCATCGATTTTGCGAGTCGAGTCCTCGCCGTCCTCGGACCGTTACGTGTTTATACGCTTTCGCAGACTGTCTTTCCTAGTGTTCAGCTAAATATAGTGTACGGGCGCGGCCGGTGCCGGTTTGACAAGCCGGCCGGCTTTCTTTACTCGCAATGCGATTTCACGAGGCCACGAGGTCTATTAACCTAGAATTCGAAACTGGCATCTTCACGGTTAGACTTCGTCCAGTTCCGTTACTGCTTCTTATACCGCTATAGCATCATCGCGACAAAACACGACTACTCAGAGATCCCCTATCATCAGCAATTCCGTCTTGGAAGTCTGAGCACAATTACGTGAATTGTCAGTCCTCTATACACTATTTATAACTCAAGTCCTCTAGTATTTCATTTACTCCTAATTTTTATCGTTTTCATCGCCCGTTTGATGAATAATAAATTATCGTCCGCCGTTTATACTACCGAATTTAACCCTTTGCACTCGGAAGCTATTTTAACGCGAAAATTAAACATTTCTTCCGACTTATTTCATTCTATACGATTTCTTTTTATCTTATAGATATGAAATTGATATAACACATCATACCATACTGAAATGTTTAGTAATTGATTAACACATCATACAATGCTTAAGTGTTTAGTAATTGATTAGATACCAACTTGTTTAATAATGTGAACAATATTTTGAATAATGGAACAGCAATTTTTGTGGTGATCCTGCAAATTCGAAACTTCCTTCCAGAAAATTCTTTTCTTTTAATCCTCGTTATGCTTTAAATTTCATCTGCCCATTTTTGTCGCGAAGCCATAAAGGTCAGCAGGCTAGTCATAATAGCTGTCCACACCAGTCTTGTTGCTTCAGGCTTAAAGTATATATGTATGTATAGGCGTGGAGTGGACAGCTATTGTGACTGTACCACAGCGAACAGGTTATGATGAGTTTATTATTAGCCGCGCGTGTTAGAGGTTTCAGAAACCTTCTTTATTTCCGTATAACGTATCCTGACCGCGGAAGCTGAAGGTCGAATATGTTTACACCGCAAACCGAACTCGTCAGACCGGGGACGAGAAAAATCTGGACGTTATTAATCGATCTCTCCTCGGCTGAAATTTCAGCGGCCGTTCGTGGCCACCGGTCACGTCATGTATCTACCTTGCTGGCAAAAGGAAGACGGTTGCTATGCGAGGTCAGTGACAGAGAGGATATACGCTAGACTCCGTAGGTGAGCTTGTCTAGCCGCTGGCAGCCGTTCTTTTTCGCAACCAACGCGAGTCCAATGACACGTGTGCAGTTTATTGTTATTGCTTCGGAAGCCATCTTGAATATTCAAAGTACCTGTTGCTGCGAACGGCCACGTTATAGTCGTGACACTTGTCCGGTAATTTCGAGGGGAAATACGACTCCTCGATGAAGAAATTATTTAGTGTAGCCGATGGCAACGGTAATTAATGTCGGCCGACGATTGAGATTAATTCTTCGAGGTGCATACCGTTAACAAATTACGTTAGCGGCGAGATATAACCCGGCCGATCTTGCGCAATGGGAAATTGACTCAATGACTCTAATTTTCGCATTGTTATGTTAATTGTAACACGCCTCGCGCGATACAGGCTCTGTGTGGTCTAATCGGTTAGCCGGGATATTAACATTCTGCGGCCGATTGCGATCTGGGTTGCCATCTTTGCAGCACCGGGGGCCGGAAATTACCGTTAATGGAATAGGAAGAGCGACTCGGTCCACACGAGAACGCGCGAGAACTTGGTTAAGCTCGCGTAATTAGACACACGCGGGGATTCGAATTACGGTAGTATATGCGGTTAAATTTACATCGGTCCGGGAGCTAGCAGCTAGGTAAACTCTTGCGGGCAGGATATCTTTTTTCTCAAGGACTGACTCGAGCATGCCTCGATAATGTGAGAGAATCCGTACAACGAACGTAAGCGAGGTAAACGTAGTTCATACGTCGAGTGTAGGCGACCGAGGCGCGGCATTTCCAAGGGAGACCGTGATTGAACAAAATAAACATGCAATAATAGAAATTTCATTTTCAGTGTTTGTCGTCCTACCTTCATAATTATAGCATCAACGGGCAGCCGAGATTCTCCCGATTAAAACGACTCCAAACACGAGATCAATCGGACTATTTTGATCGATTTATGTGCATAATTGTGACGTTGCGTCCTCCATATTAAAGCGGTAAAATTAGTCCGATTTACCCCGTGTTTGGACTCGTTTTAATCGGAAGACTCTGAGGCATCCATTGGTGCTGTAATTATAAAAGTTACACGACAATTACTGAAAATATACTGAATTTAAAAATATCAGTGAATGGATTTAAAAGAAATGTTGTATTATATGTATAATGAACAGGACAAATGTATTTTTTGGTAACTTTTGCCGTGAGAAAAATGATGTAAAACTATTGTAGGAGATAGGTAATGATTTGAACGTTTCATAATATCACGTACGTTATCGGCGACGCGGTTCTGTGACCGGAACAATCTCGCTGTGAAAGTTCGTCGTGCTGATCAGTTTGAATCATCGACGTACCGTAATGTGAAGTAATTGGCATCGAAACAGCAATGACATCAGCTCGATGACTTTTCTGACCTCGTCTAACTCGACTTTCTATTATCTTTAATTTTGTTATCGACGTATTGGGCTTGCGATTTCAACGGATGTGGGAATGTTCATGGACAACACACAAGTTATTTATAGTGACGAGCGTTATGGGGTCCATCGGTGGGGGGGAACTTATGGCCCCTATATATTGAAAGTGGCAATTTGAATCACGTTCACGTTTGAATCACTTCGTTAAATGAAGTCGAGTTAATTCTAGAAACTCACAGTAACGAAGTGAGAATATGTAAAATGGTCATGATTTTACACAATGTTGTAATAATGTCGAGTATCTGATGGATTAGGAAATACTGAATGGGAATTCCACAGAGATGTTTCAACCCATCTCACAACTTTCATTAAAAATCCATATCCAGATCCAGGCTAAATATTGAATTGATTAGAAAGAATGAAATGGAAATTCGAGAGTTGTTCGAAGCCATCACTACTTTCATTAAAAACCAATATGTATTCAGATCCTAATAGTGTTGATTATCTAATATTGGATTGATCAGGAAAAATGAAATGAGAATTCGAAAATTGTTTGAACCCAACGCTACTTTCATTAAAAACCAATATCCAGATCCAGACTGAATACAATGTCCTGGTAGTGTTGATTATCTAATATTGAATTGATTAGAAAAAATGAAATGAGAATTCGAAAATTGTTTGAACCCAACGCTACTTTCATTAAAAACCAATATCCAGATCCAGACTAAATACAATGTCCGGTAGTGTTGATTATCTAATATTGCATTGATTAGAAAAAATGAAATGAGAATTCGAAAATTGTTTGAACCCAACGCTACTATCATTAAAAATCAATATCCAGATCCAGACTAAATACAATGTCTTAGTAGTGTTGATTATCTAATATTGAGTTGATCAGAAAAAATGAAATGAGAATTCGAAAATTGTTTGAACCCAACGCTACTTTCATTAAACACCAATATCCAGATCCAGACTGAATACAATGTCCTAGTAGTGTTGATTATCTAATATTGCATTGATTAGAAAAAATGAAGTGAGAATTCGAAAATTGTTTGAACCCAACGCTACTATCATTAAAAATCAATATCCAGATCCAGACTAAATACAATGTCTTAGTAGTGTTGATTATTTAATATTGCATTGATTAGAAAAAATGAAATGAGAATTCGAAAATTGTTTGAACCCAACGCTACTATCATTAAAAATGAATATCCAGATCCAGACTAAATACAATGTCCTAGTAGTGTTGATTATTTAATATTGAGTTGATTAGAAAAAATGAAATGGGAATTCGAGAGTTGTTCGAAGCCTTCATTAAGAAAGTAGCGACGTTTTTTAGACAGACCAATTTCAAGAGAGATCTTCAAGTTTGTTGACGGAAGACTTGGCCAATGTTATTTAAATTCTATGCAATTTTACATTTTTTTGCAAACAGATATAAAAAAACAAATATTTAGTATGTCGATAAATTATTTGGTAAACAAGTAAAAAGTTAAAAGGAGCCTGCAGTGGAGATAAGAATGCAGATAGGAATCGTTTTGAATGGCGAGCGGCTAGCGAAAGAGTCTATAATCGCTGTTTAAAAACCTATGGCCCCCAAATTACTGATTTCTTAATGTTACGATGACATGCTGATGTCAGCAACGGGAACACGGCCTTCGTGACACAAGTCACTATTTATAAGCGTTGCGTTCCTTCGTTCGTTCCGCAAAACGAAGTGTTCGGTGAATTGGTAGTCGCTTCGATGGCTAGTACGCGCGAAAACAACCTTCCGCACGATCGTTCCATCGATCACCGATCGTTCGTTAATTCCGAGCCGGTCAGCGCATTCCATCGAGTGATCTTGTACCGAAACAGTGACCTTAAACCAGCTACTTTATTCCACAATGGGAAAATTACATAAATGTCCGAACGCAATTTTGTTAATCGTGTAATCGTACGTCTATAAACAATCGCAATGATGTAACTCCCGGACCATTAAAATCGACGCGATCAAGACTTACAGTCGTAAATCAATTCGCAGCGTAATTTTCGTGTACATAAACAATATGATGCAATAAAACACGAATTGTTCGTTGAGTTGACAAAGTAAATTAAAATGTTTAACGCACTGTTAAGGTGGTAATAAACAATGTTAGAGAACAGAACGATTGTTGAATATGTTTTAAGTAGCCGAAGTTGTAAAGTTTCGTTAAAGTGTTCATAGTGTATTAATAAATCGATAGAATTTCGAGAAACGAGTCGATTCAATCGCATAAGTGTTCACGCGTGTGAAATAGTCGAGTGAAGAAAAGTTGATCGCAAATATTAACACGTGACTATTTCACACGAAGCCAGGATGTTCCGTGTCCACGATTAACTTACTACAATCTTGTAAATAATCAGTATAATGGGATCTCGCGACCGTAGACTATCTAGCTTCTATCGTAGCGTGTTACCGTGGAACTTTTTATTGAACATAGTTATACTGGTGTTGATTTTTATCGTCACGGACGTGGGCCATCATGTGTGGTCTCTGTTCGATCCGTCAGGTAAATATTCCCAATCCATCTGGGATAGAAATTATTTCGAAAAGCAAAATATAATAGCGTGGTATAATTTTCCAATGAATTCGAAGCATTTACAGTATTTCGAAAATATAAAATCGACCTATAAACTATTCGGTCTTTTTCTGTCTCCGGTAAAAAATGCCTGTATGTCATTATGCATTTTTTCGAAAACATGGTTGCATAAAACGTTCGAAAAAGTCCGATAAACAAACGTTAGTCACGCGTCTAATTACGAATTACGTCATTAAAAGCCGAACGTGTTAACGTTTACCATCGCAACGTTTAATCGTAAAAACGAATATCTACCAATCAGGGTTTGGGCTTGGGAGTTGATTCGATGCGTCGCGAACAACTTGAATTTATGGCTGTGTACGAAATCGCTTGCAGCCGGCGTTTCTGCTCGAAGCCAGTAGGAACGAAAAGAAAAAGAACTCGCGTTTGACTCGTCGACGCCGACATTCCATTTCCGTCGAAGAAAACCAGCGCGTTTAATTGAAGACAATCAACTTGCGACCATAAATTCTCCACGAACTAGAAATAGAGGGGTGGCGAACTTGTCGCTGAACTGGGTCCTTTGCTTTTTACAATTATCGTCTTGGCTTCCTCGTGACTTTCTAAATGAGTTGCTTCGTTTCAACTAGACAAATGCAGGATATTGATGCACGCAATTTTTATATTTATTTTAACATTCAGAGTCTAGTTGTAACGTTATTATTGTGCATGAAGTCATCATCTTGGCACTCGTCCTTCGAGCACCAAGACCGTTTAGTCCCTCCAGACGTTTATCGACTGTGTCGAGATCATCGGCGAAGATTTCTAATCACGCGAGACGTGATCTAGACGCGGAATTATGGCCGCCACTGGGATATTGATCGATGCGAGTCCTGCATTGTCCTACTTTCGTTCGTGATATCGTCAGACTGGCGTCCAGACGTCTGGACGTTCTTGGAAAAACGTTGCTCCACTTTCGTAGATTGAAAATTCGCCTGTTTGCTCGTTTCTCGTGGTAAATGGACCTTATTGTACTTTAAGGTGGTCGTTAGCAGAATTGATACCTCTGGCTGACAGAATTCGGTCAAAGAATCCATTTGTCTTAAACATTAACGGTAAACCTATCAAATGAATAAGAAACGACGCATATTTTTATTATTTATTTTATTTGGGTCATAAATGTTCGTGGAATATTGTTGAATAAATTAATGATGAATTACTATCTCTAGTAGCATGCATATAAGTCCTATATTAAAGCTTGTTAAATCGATCGGAGTTGTAGTATTTATTTTTTGGTTTAATAATGAATTGATGTGCAACGTAATATTACAAAAACAATAGTTACGTAACGGTTCACTCTAGCAGGGCACGGTCGATCGACTTCGAGTTTGATAATGAAGGACACATTGCTGTGAGAGGATCGATCGAGTAGCTTTTCAGACTTCGAGAAGTTCGACTGGGGCGATTTACCAGCTGTCGGGGTTTTTGTGTCGAGAATTTTCCGTAGAAGATTAATGGAACCTCGTGTTAGACTAGGTCAACAGTTCTTTGTCGAGAACTGCTCCCCTTACTCTCCGCAATTTTCTAAAGATCCTCCAGAATTTAACATTGTAATGGAAATAGCAAAATCCAGTTAATCGACATTAACACAACAATTTTCCCATTTTTTGTTGTTAGCACTCTCCACCGAGGACAAGTTGGAGTACAAATTCTACCCGGTAGCCAGCGGGCAGCTTCAGTTCCGGGTAAAAACAGCCAATGATGCCCATATTGCTCTCACCACTGGTCCCTCAGAGGGAGAACCCATGTACGAGGTAAAAACGATCAAAATATATTAACAGATCCATCCGGCACAATACAACAACAATAACAATGACATATGTAATTCAATCAGGTTTTCATCGGTGGATGGAGCAACACCAAATCCGTGATTCGCAAGAACAAGACGAGACCCGAAGCCGCGGAGGTAGAGACACCCGGTATATTGAGTCCCGATGAATTCCGCGGTTTTTGGATCAGGTGGGGTATACAATAATAAACGTCGATATTGATAGCTTCTAGAATGAGATGTATACAATGGTTCAGATGCTCTAAGGTTGGCCTCTAGCGGCCGGTCGTGGTTCACCACGCGTTGAAATCTCCAAGGCAGGGCTGTACATATATTTCTGTAATTGAGACTCGAAGAAATCGAATTGATCAAGTGCACGTAATAAAAAGTAATAGAAACGGAGCTGTATCCATAGGTGTAGTCGGGAAACAACAGCCTTTGAAATGTTAGATTGCAAACACGTGGCTACCAACATAAGGGTTAAAGTAAAAATTTTCAATTTATGCGAATGGTGTAAAGAACTCTAACAATAAGATAATAATTTATTACGTACAATTCCATTTTCGAGACGTTTATAGAATTGTCAAGGTGGTGAACACGATACTAGACGGTCTGACATTAATTCTGTCTGTTACAAGAGTGATTTCTGACATGATAAGTATTTCAGATGGGGCGACGGCGCTATCTCCGTGGGCAAGGAAGGCGAACCGAGCGCATTCCTCATCTACACCGATCCAGATTCCTTCGGAATCGGTTACTTCGGAGTGTGCACTGGTTGGGGTGCCTCCGGTGAATGGATGATTGAAGGTAGACTTTACAGTTGATTCTATTTTTAATACTCTCTTCGGGTTTAGAAGGTTCTACTAGGATTGCTTTATCTTGTAGTAGTCTAGATCAATATTCTAAAGCAAGTGTTTTCTCGAATAAAGGATAGGGTCTTTCCAAAGCTCTCTATTAAGTATATTATTATGCTGCTTCGAATGAAATAGTGTACATATTATTATGGTAGACAATTCGCAGCACAATAAGGTTCTTCTCCCAGATATTCAAGTATCTTTTACAATTTATTAACACGATCTTGTTCCTGGTACTTAATCGGACGTCGGATGGATGATCTACTAATACACCATCGTCAACACAGCCATCTGTGTCGGTGATCACGATCGTTGTACGTATTGCAAACGGAGCTTGACCGAAAAAACGTAGTTGCATCCCATAGATAGAGCTTTTCTGCTCGGATATGATTGATTTGTTCCTAGCACGTTTGAACCCCCGCCTTTGTACCGTCCAATTTAATTAGACCTGATTTAGACACCTGCACAAGAAGCAAAATCATGCTTGTCAATTTAGTTTTAGACACTTTAAGAGCAGTGGCCAAGAAAATCGAACTGAAACGATCAGGGACAGAACACGAGATAATAATCTAAGGTTATATCTGGTTATAATCTGGGGTGGGAATTATGCTTTTCTTTCCTTTCTATAAAGGACACGGCACCCTGTCAACGCGGAATCAGTTAGTCTACCAGTTTCGAAACGTAAGAAGCGGTGCAGTCCTCCTGGACGTGAAGTCCAAGAGCAACGCTCACATTGCCTTGACCAACAAAAAGTCTGTATCCTCCCCTATGTACGAGATCATACTCGGGGGCTGGGAGAACAAGGCGTCCGTAATCCGATACGATGGCAAACAGCCCGACAAGGTTCGCTGTTGAACAACGTTCTTCCTTCAGCCCTTTAGTCTTGTAAATTCGCGAGTTGTTCTAACCCATCGCTACTTCCATTAACCCTTTGCAATCTTTTGTCGAGTGTGACTCGACATCAGAAAAAGAAAAAATGTAAATGAAACGGGGTTTTATGTGTATTTGGTTCTTCCTTTATTCATTTGATTTCTTATTTATTAGTTGAAAATAAATATAAGTTTCACAAATATAAATTGCAACAAAATTTGAGATCTATATTTAATATAATTAGTAAACAAAATTGTTTAAAATAAGTGACAGTCAAGAAACTGACCTTTGAAGTAAAATAAAACACTTAAAATAGTAGGAAGTTGTTGGCAACAAAATTGAAAAATAATTCGGAGTGCAAAGGGTTGAAAAAGTAGTTATGTTACTTGAACAGACGATTACTCGAGTCTTCCTTCTAATTAAAAGTAGCAATGGGTTAGAATAACTCGCGAGTCAACCACTCTAAGAGTGTATTTGCGTCAATTACGTTGACCAATGTGTCTGTCGACGTAACAAAGAGCCGAAAAAACGTAATTGGACAGGTGTATCGCAAAGACACGAAGGGTTGAAGGAACCCTCGCATTTCCGGTTTTGGCAAGGAGTGGCCCGCCCTAAAAGGCTGATTCTGCACGGACAGGTGCGCGTAGACACGCCAAACCTACTGAACGAGAGCCAGTCAAAGAAGTTCGCGATCACTTGGCTCGACGGCTTGATCATGGTTAGGAATGGTGATCTAAACGGTCCCGTGATCATGGAATGGCGGGATCCTAAGCCGATTGGCGTGAGCTACGTGGGCGTACGCACTGGTTGGGGTGCAACCGGGAAATGGCAACTTCGTACCGCACACTATCCACCCCTTCCGAGACCCGGTGCTAAAAGTAATTTCACTGAAAAGTATTTTTTTATCGGGACAGAAATTCTTTTTAACACCGCTGCGAACATGTGGAAGCTTGGCCTCGATTACTCGAACTAAACAGCACTGAAAAATTGAATTAGTACAGTATTGCCTCGGTAAAAGGCGTATTCGTTATGTAACATGCAAAGGGGGTGTGGCTGGTACTTTGGGAAACATTGGATCAGTGGCGGAACTACAAATTTTCGGTCCCCTCCGCAAAATATAATTTTGAGCCCCCAGAAAAAAGACAATTTATATTATTCTTTTAATTTAACTTAAATCAGGGTAATATTCATAAAATTGTAGTTCCGCCCCTCCATTGGATGCACCGAGGCAATATTGTACAAATTAAGAATTTATTTCGAGGAGGAGCATTAAAATGCAAACCTATTTTCGACACTCGGATATTGTTTATACTCTTTGCTCGTTCAGCTCATCGACGGAACTCGGGATCATTGAGCAAAAGCAATTGTTCTCGCTTGGCTGGCGACAACAGATTTGAACGTCTTGTATGGAAATTTATTCCTCGAAACTTTGATAAATGGCTGAAGGGAATGGTTTGAGGAGATGGTCTTGAACGCTCGATTGAGTTTGGGGTGATCATGTTCCATGTTACTAACTATGCACGACCATGCTTATCTAACACCAACACCAAGTATGCCGAGGTCTCATCATTATCTTCCGCAGACGCATAATTTTCTTCATCTCGAAACTTTCATTGATTTTAATGTAATTTTCTAAGCGGTCCCCTTTAATCAATGGATCTCCATAATGAGAAGGTTAAAAGCGATTAGGATATTTATGTCCCATTGATATTCACGCATCATCGCTTTAATGTCATCCGCGCGACGATAATTGGGACATATAAATGCTCCTTTCACTGGTTGCAATTTTTTGTGGCATGTGTGTGCGCTGATGAAATCGGTGGTGAAACCTGGATAATTAACAAAATTATTCAAACGTTGTACATACATACGAAATTATACCTAAAGCTAGAAGAAGGATCAATGTTCCCTCTTTTGGCTGTTTGTGTTGCACTGCCGATTCCGTTGTCGTTTAAGTATACTCCCTAATGTTCCAATGCACCTGCTTCCAGATACAACGAGCCCATCAGCTCCGCCTCCACCAGTGCAAGGTCTAGAAGCTGGCGCAGAATGCTGGTGTGATGCAACAGGTGGCATGGTGCCGCCAGGTGCCGTCGAAGGTGGAAAGGACGAAGATGAGCCCTTGTTTGTAGGCAGAGCTTTCCACGAGGGTGCTCTTTTGCCTGGCAAAGTAAAGCCTATGCATTCCGTTTGCTATGTTGCATGGGGTGGTCAGGAACACGGAAAGTCTGATTACCAGGTAATACCCCTCAAATGAATGCAATAAATGAGTGTTATCATTCCATACAGTTATTTGACATAACACATCGAATTTCTTCAACAAAAAACATTGATATTGCAGGTCCTCTGTGCCTGCAAACCTAGCTGGGTGCCAACGACCGGAAACAACATTCCCCCCAACGCGATTCCTGGTGGCGAAACCGAAGACGGAGAGCCCCTCTTCGTCGGTCGCGTGCACCACGAAGGCACCTTGACCGTCGGCAAGGTGCAGCCGTCCCATAGCGTCTGCTATATCGCATTTGGTGGTGCCGAGGTCGCCTTCCCCGAATACGAGATCATGGTTTCACAGTAATCGAGCAAAGATTACGCCGAGACAGATCAGAATTAAACGCTGCGCCGACTCGTCGATGAATTTTCATAATTGCTTGAACGATCTTATTCTCGGAAAGCTGTGTTCAATGTTGAAAAGAGCAATGTTATATGATATTGTTGTTATCATAACGAGCGTTAAGGCAATACACTATTTATCTGTAAAAAATATTTACAACGATGCGGTTTCTTTTCGATGAGAGAATCTCATGATGATAGTCAATATTTTTTATTGAGAAAACGGGGACGTGTATTAGAGGATCATGAATCTCATATGTGTGCAAACTAGTCTAGCTGCAACCGAATTCATCGACAAGTCGATGCCCGTAACATGTGTCCACTTTCGCACTTGAATTCACGATGTAGAACGCGCAAATCAAACTGGCAATATATATGTAGCTCGACTATGTATGCAGTTATTACTTGTTGTTAACTCCAGTTGTACGCCGTTTCGACGATCGTTGCCTTTGACTCGTTTCTGCTCGAACGAGAGCATTGCTAGAGCGTATATTCGACAGCCACATAGTTTTTTAACGCACAACACTTTTCGCTTTTCTGAAGTTATTTTTGGATTCTATATTGTAATGAAACAATAAATATTATAAATCATACGACTTTCATTTTCTGAGAAGCATTGCTGTATAATCTTGTTAGCTCTCATAGTTTAACACTTTTATACTTCAAATTCGCAATCCTAGACCTTTTTCATTTTGCTATACGAAATCAAGTGTATTCACTAAGGGTCGGCAGGTACCCGGAAAATTTAGGTTCGGGTCGGGGTCTGAAAATTCATGCATGATATCCAGGAATTTCGGGTACCCGAAGTCGAATTCGGTATGGACCGGGAACCCAAATCCGATGAAATCGGATTTTACTTTTCCTTCAATTATTATTGGATTGTACAGTAATTACAAAAAGGAATGAGTTGAAAAATGGTGTTTTCTTCACAACAACGTAAAATACAATAGTTTTAATGCAATGCGATGTACTGTTCTTTTTTCTTGATATACATTTTTAAAAATTTGATTTCATTTACATAAAAACGAAAACATTTCAAGAATGCGCATAAAATCAGATTGAGGAACCACTCAATAATCTGCGACATCATTTTCGTATACCCACTCACCCCTAGTATTTACTCATACTACACTTGAACGTTTAATAATTTATTAAATATACACAAAGTTGTTTAACAACGTGAAAATTGTTTTGAATGATATAATAGAGAAATTCTGAACTCTTGATCTTCAGTTTCAATGTATTAAAAAATTGCTGGTGAGTAAAGTAGTATTAAAATCAGTTATCGAACAATCTCTTGACAAATCCTCGGTTATTTTCAAAAGAACTGCCGGTGGGCGAAGCGTTGAAAATATAAAAGATGGGTGAATAAAGAATTGCGTCTAGTGTGTACAGTGTGTAGTGTGTAGTAATTTCTTGCGGGGGCGTGCAAGAGTGGCCGGACTGTCGGTCGGTTCGATGTTGTGCTCCAAATAAGCCGGACACAATGGCGGCTGAACCGTCACGACTAGCCGTTAAATGTCAACTGGAAGAGCGATTTTTGAAATAGTGGCAGGTCGAGAGTGTTTCATCGGTTATTATGGCGGAGAAAGAGCCTGCTGCAATCGACGATGAGATCGGGGATCTAGGGATCAAGCCAGGTGCTTCGACCGAAACGATATTCGTCACCACCGACA
The DNA here is from genome assembly GCA_028455805.1 of Lasioglossum figueresi. Classification (NCBI taxonomy): domain Eukaryota; kingdom Metazoa; phylum Arthropoda; class Insecta; order Hymenoptera; family Halictidae; genus Lasioglossum; species Lasioglossum figueresi. The sequence continues at coordinate 6,664,938 of CM052189.1, read as the reverse complement.
GCTTCGAGGAGTACGAGCAGGAGATCAGCAGCAGCATCGACGACAGGCAAATGAAAGAAAGCACAACGAGCACCATCTCCGAGATACAGGAAGACGCCCAAGACATTCCGATAACACCCAATGCGACGAACTCGCGAGATCTTCAGAAAACAGCTTCTCTCGATGATTCCGACGTAGTAGGTTTCATAACCTTTTCCAGAAGAAACACCTTATATTCAATACAATTTCAAGTTAATTGATTCCATCAGAATATTGGCGATATGTTACGTTGATCGTTAGGCTACCGATATGATCTGATAATCATAAGATTATCTGTTCGAATCGAGTTGGAGCCATATTATCTTTCAGGGTGACACCCACTCATTGTTGTTAGATGTTTAAAGGCTGGTTTTGGTGCCACGCAGCGTGAGCATGTTGTTCAGATTTCCTATCGAATAATGTCACAGCATTTGGTTGCAATGTTCAATTGGTAGTGCGAGAACTGCGAAAATGGTATAGAAAACAGTACGATCATGCTGCTTGGCATTTATCGACGTAGAAACAGAATAGCGGGATTACACTACTCGGCACTGTTTAACATGGTTTTTGTTATGACTTCTGATACTAAAACGGTTAATGTACATTTTGTTTTAGGAGGATGTCACCCATCGAATAGGTCAGAGTAGTTTAGATTCCGATCCCTTACGTTGCAAAACATGGCTGGCTCAAAGGAAACATATATTTATTTTAAGCCAGGCTGGAAAACCTATATATTCTAGATATAGTTCTGAGGATAAGCTAGTCACAGTAATGGGTGTCATGCAGGCCCTTGTTTCATTCGTCCAAGCAGGCAGTGATATGATTAGATCTGTGCACGCGGGAGATACTAATTTTGTGTTCGTAGTCAAAGGTCCACTGATACTAGTTGCAGTCTCTAAAACACTGGAAAGTGTACCTCAACTTACATTGCAATTAACGTATGTACAGTCTGTTGAAACATCGATTTACTTCTCTGTGTACTAACAAACGGTCTTTCATTTCAGATACGTGTACAATCAGATAGTCTCTGTGTTGACACAGTCTCAGTTAACTAGAGTATATGATCAACGTAGGAATTTCGACTTGAGAAGATTGTTATCCGGTAGCGAAAGACTGATAGATCACCTATTAAATTTCATGGATAGAGAACCAGCATTTTTCCTAGGAGCCATTAAATGTTTACCCCTACTTCCTTCGATGCGAAGTTCCATTGCTCAGACTATCATCCAAACATGCGGGAAGATCAAGGTACATTGGATGTTCAGGATACTATTTTGATCTCTCTTAAACGTTGTACTAACCAATCGCACTTTCCAGAATTTAGTGTTTGCAATACTTCTAGCTAATAATCAACTGGTAACGTTAGTGAGAATGAACAAATTTTTTCTACATCCGGTGGACTTGCATATAATACAGAATTTGGTCGACAGTTCAGAGTCGCTTAAAACAGCCGAGAGCTGGACACCGATATGTCTGCCGAAGTTCGACGCCAACGGGTACATGCATGGGCATGTATCTTATTTGGCAGAGGACTGTCAAGCGTGTCTGTTGTTGCTCACTGTCGACCGGGACGTGTTCTTCATACTGTCCGAGGCGAAACAGGTGATTTAACATTAAATGGTGAATCTGTAGGTAGCTGTTCTGCAGGTTCGTCTGTCAAATTCTTTCCAAGATTTTCAGAAATGTTTTACCAAATCTTCGTTTCAGAAAATTGTCGAGAAATTGAGACGAACAAATTGTCTGGAAGCAATCAACGAGTCCATGAACAAGCCACCGGTCACAACGGCTGACATCGGTCTGCCAGAGATGCGACACGTTTTGTACAAATGTAAAAGTACAGCTCAGTTTTGGAGTCCTGGTCTTCAGCCTCCGTACACAACGGATGAGGAGATAGAACGGTACTTGGCGTGGAAAATTAATGAATACACTTTAATGCAGCGGTTTCTAACGTTTATGCTACTACGTCTTTTTTTTTTTAAATTTTTTACCGTGCCTCCCTACCATTTATTTTTTTAATAGCTATAATAATACATATAGGCACGTTTTAAGAGGATAGCTGTCGCAGCTTTATAAAAATAGCTACATGCGCAGCTTTGTGCTTCCGAATAATGAAAATTATGCTGCCAAATACTGCAAATTACGCCTCGTAAACATACAAATAGATTGATCTTTTATCTAGCGCTTTTGACTACTGAAAAACCCAATCTTTGCATTATGAGAAATGAGAAGGCGCATCCCTTGCAATCCTGGAAACTACCCCCTTAAATAATATAAACTTTATTACAAAAAATTTTGACGCTTCTCCTGCCAGTAATCCGCACCTCCCAGGTCGGAAACCACTGCTTTAATGTCAGTGTATTCATAAAAATTAAATACATAAAACAACTATAATTCTACAATTGCAACATTTTGTTCACAGATTGCTGGGTCTTTACCAGTGTCTGCATCATAGGTTATATGCACCAAATCGACCATTGAAACTTATATTCCAACAATTGGACAAAGAGACTATGCTAGCATGGGTAAGCCGAATGTGATTAATCTTTGAGATCTGTTGTCTATTCATAATTCATGTGTTAATCTAATTGAATATGCATTGAAGGTAACGCTGGGTTTCGAATTGTACGTCACGTTTGAACCGTTAGTAACCAAAGCTGATGCCATTGAAGCAGCAAGCAAATTGGTGAAGTGGATCAAGAAAGAAGAAGAAAGGTTATTTATTTTAAATCCGCCGACATTTTAAGGCAAAAATGATTCGTCGGATGAATAACGTTTGAAAACGTGCAGTGCATTGTTTGAGAGCAGTTTATGTCGGCTAAATGGGAGTACCACGAATAATAGCAAAGGAAACTGCATCGAAATTGGGCGATGCATTCATGTTGTTCTTCTTTTCTCATATATCGACACTATAATTTTGCTCATTACTTTTAATTACGAAAGTACTGCGAGAAATGGTACTATGTGGAAATGTATATATTTAAAATATACCACGCGTGTAATTGTATAGATGACATTTATAGACAGGCTATGACATTATCAACTTTATTTTATTACATGGTGCTCGAGAAGATTTGCCATTGCATTGTTCAGAAAACATAAATTCTGAAAAGCAACTTTTTATATCGTTCACGAAATGTGTCCACTCTGTAATAACTCTTTATTAACGATCGCAATGGTAAATGTTCTCTATTCTTTTGTAAATAATATTTACATTGTAAATTTTAAATCGATGAAAAAGAAAAACATGATTCCAGAACGAACGAATAGCATAAGTTTATGAACAAATATTGTTACTTGAAACGCGTATTGTACGGGTATGCTACTATGTAGCGTTTCTATCGATGAGTACTATAATTTTAATATGAAACTATTCCCTGTAAATGTTACACACCACGTTAATCATGACCGAAGTGTTGTACACACCATAAACGAATTCAAGACTTGTAGCATTCAGAAATTTTTATTTGCCTGATAATTAATTAGATGATTTAAAAAACGTCTATTATTACGAGACTGCGGATTTGTATGCAGATTCACTGTTTTAGAGATTAATTTACAGCAGCATTATATCATACAAGATTGTTAAATTCTACAGAAAATCCAAGTACTTTTTGATTACGTAAATGCATATAAATCCGCAGTCTATTACATTCGGTAAAAAAGTTTTGCAACATTTACACTCAATGTCGAGCTCTATCACGATCCCGTCTTCGATCCCGATCTCTGTCTCTGTCTCTGTCCCTGTCGTCTCTTCTGTGTCGGTCTTTATCTCTGTCTTTATCTTTGTGCGAGGAGGAATGATTTTTCGGCGATTTGCTACGCTTCCGTTCTCGTCTATCTCTCTCTCTGTCTCTGCTTCTTGACCGTTGTTTCTCTCTATCAGATTTTTTATCCGATCGTGAATGCCTTTTGTCTCTGTCCCTGTGTCTGTCTCTTTCTCTCTCGTGATCATCCGTTCTTTTACGTGTGTCTTCCTTAACAGGAGGAATATCTTCATCTTCCGATGTTTCTATTCCTTCGTCCATGTCATCTTCTAATGCTGATACCTTCGCCTCTGAAAGATTTCGTTAATTATTAAAATACTGTACAATAGCAATGTAAGTACAGTATTCACTGGTTCCTAGGAAATCGCTCCAGCGGTGGAGATGAAATTTTAATAGGTACAGAGAGAATACTAGGGGTGAGCGGGTACCCGGAAATTCGGGCTCGGGACCCAAAAATTCGTGATACGCGGGTACCCGAAGTCGAAATTGGGGCGGGTTGAGAACTCGAAAACATTCATTGTTCGGAGACCCGAATGTAATAGATTTTCGGGTTCCCGACCCCACCCAACTTCGACTTCGGGTATCCGAGTATCACTAATTTTCGGGTCCCGACTAGGACAGTTACTTTAGTTCGAAGGTTGAAGATTTTGAAGCTTTGAAGCTTCGATTTCAGAAACTTCAAAGGTGATGAGAATCGAAGTTTCGAACCTTCGAATTTAAGCTTTCTTTATGTTTTATATTCTATGAAAGTTCTGTCAAATTTTTTATTTACATACTTATTTGTCAAAAATCATGACATAACATTTATTTATATATTTATTTGTCAAAAATCATGACATAACATGAAACTCGTAAGTTACAACTTCATACAATTAGAAGATTTCAAAATTTCTGACACTTTGAAGTTCCCTTCGTTCCTTCGAAGAGCCGAAGCTTAAAAGTAACAGCCCTACTAGAGAATACTGTATACGAAAGCCTACCTAATTCGTTATTTTCTTCTAGTACATGCCTCTTCTGTATTCTTGGTAAAATAACATCACAGCTTCTCTCTTCTCTCAGAAGTTCATCTATGAACTCGTCCATGTGAATCAGCTCGAATTTACCTTGCTTATTCTGCTTTCTAAGTTTCCTATTGTCGTTGAATAATGGCTCTAAATACTTATAACAGTCTAGGGATGAGCCTGTTAATCTCATATACAACGCTCCCAATGCACGGACATACTTGAACTCCTCATTTTTGATAAATTCGACTATAATGTCCTTCTCAGGTTGTATTTGCAACATTTTTAATATTAAACAGAGAAATGGTGTAGGCTTCACATTTCCACCGAACACACCACCAATAAACCTGTAATAATACATATATGATACATTTTTGTTTACGTTGAACAGTAGGTTATTTTTTATCGAACAAATTATACGCACAGATCAAATTTTCTCTAAGATATAAGATAGGTTATAGAATATAACAGAAAAGAGCGTACGAACGAAACAATATATATTTGAGCATAATGAGAAAATGGAGGAAAAAGAAAATATTAGTTAACCTCAATTCCATAGCTTTGTCGACTAAAAGCTCCGCTGTCAAAGCAAAACATTCTTCTTTCCAGTATTTTGAATCGTATACTCGAGATCTGATAATTTTCTCCACCAAATACTGTGGATTCGTACCTCGAATTGATTTTGCATCTTTTACAGTGCGATTTGCCATTTTTCGTCACTTTGAGGTTAGAATTATACTGTGTAATAAGTGATGTCTGGCGATGCCAGAATCAGCCAGAATCAGAGATGAGGATGAGATATGGGGCGCTTTTCACGCGCATGCGCGACGATTCTAGCCTCAGTCATGTATGAAAATCGGGTACCTTGGTCGCCCTGCTAATTTCGCAAAATGTATTATGATAGATAATACCCCACTACTGTCCCCTCAATAGTCCCCCACAAACTTCGGACGTAGATGCGTCCCTGCAAAAACTCGCGCATGCGCGTGAAAAGCGCCCCATATCTCATCTATGGCCAGAATCGTGGATCCGTGGAAGTCAGTGGAAGTGGAACTTTCCCCTCCGACGGCTCGGTCCCCACTCTGACATACCGTCGTCGCCACGTTGCTTCTACTGCGCACGCGCTATACACGAATGTACCTCTACTCTGCCCGAGTGAGTCATGTTCGATTGCACGCGCGCTATACGTGACGTAATTCCTAGTTCGTTTTTATATATAAAATCAGAGATATACTCTCTGATAAAATATATAATGCACCGTGGCCCGGGGTTTCGCTGTTCTCGGTACAGTGCTGCCCTCTAGTCTAATTTTTAGCCTGGGTCAGAACCTAGTGATCATCTTTAGCCTGGATCAGCACCTACTAGTCGATGGTCGGTGGTGTGCGGAATGCTCCCAAATAAATTGTTTAATTATACAATAATATCTATCATCTTCACACGCATATCTATAGAACTACAATTTACAATTATAACAGATGAAACAACAGTAAAAGGTGATACTGAATTTTGCACGCACACGCACAAGTCAAATCAGCGGCCATTTGACTTTCAAAATTGTAGAAATCGGAGCAAGGAAAGTTGCACGTTTTTCACATAAATATAAAGACGCTGGCTGCTGCCTTAACGGTCAGATTATACTAATGGTCAATAAACTTGAGAAAAATATGTAGGTTCGTTTACGTGTCCAGCGCTTCAATTATGACGGAATCTCTTCCGGACTACAACGAAGACGGACGTTGCAAGAATTTGATGAGAGTTCCAATAAGAAAATGCGAACGATGATGGTGTACAGATGTATTGGACAGATTGCGATAAAAGTTGAAGCATGCAGTCAGCATTGTTAACGCGTCACCAGGAAAGTATGCACAACAGTGACGTCCAAAGAACAGGTTACAGAGAGTCTGTGGAACTCGTTGACTTTTCGTGTAGTCGAATGGCTCAACATTCAATATTTTAGCATTTGCGAATTCGAAAAGAGGTATCAGAAAACGTGGACACTGAGAAAGGTCGTCGACATTTCTATTTTATTTTTACTATAAGGAACTTCTCAATCATTAAATTCTTCTTGCATTTAGATTTTTTGTATATTCATTATAATTCTGTAATGGAGTTCCGTGATGGATATAGAGTAAATGTGGAAAGTAGTAGATTGGTCTGGCACGATATTATAGTGCAAATGGTCAGACCAGTAATATTAACTAATGGTTGAGTCGCAGACATTCGAAGAAATGTCGGAGTAGGCGGGAACACCAAGCAGTGTTAAATGTCAGAAGGAAACTGGAGTCTTTTCTTCTGACGCCAAGCACGGTGAACACGTTGTTTCCTTTCTCTACATATTTTCTTTGTTAATACAAAGTTTCATGAATTGCTAAATAAGCTTGTGCTCGAATATTTTACATAGTCGAAACTATCACGAATGTGTTCGCAGGTAATCTCGGAAACAATTGAATTGGTGAGATCGGAAACTGCAGTCGCTCTCTATCAATTTTCTGGGAACAGGAAAAGCCAATTATTCTCATATAACGGACAATCTAATCTTTTCAACGCTTCATTCAAACTCATTTCAATTCATGTCTCTCCAGTTGTGTAATTAGCGAAGTGAATCGCTTTTACCAAAAGTGAAAACAAAGTGTCCAATGTATCGGACAATACTAATTCAATGATGTAATGAACAATGGACTCATTTTAGCAAGGAAACTACATATCACAAATACGTTGATAAAATTTTAATAAGGAAATAATTAAAAATAACATTTGTTAGTAAATATGGTGGACATCTCTTTTACATTTATCGAGACGTTACTGTAATTGGCACAGCAATCAGCCAAGCGGCTTTATTAGAATAATGGGCAAGTCCCGAGGCCAGCACACGAATCGAGCCCCCACCAGGTTGTCGCCTTTCTCTCCGGGACTCCAGTAAGAGGCCCCATTCAGAGCCGGGCCCCGAACCCCGTCTCTTTCTTTCGTCTCGGCAGCTCCTCGGCTCTGCTCGTGGCTTGTAGTCCCCTACCTGCGTGCTCGGTCTACCTGGGACAGCCATCTTGAGGTGTACGCGCAGCAACGGCGGTCTCGCGTCCTCCTTAACACGTATTTTCCATTCGCTCGAGGTGATCAGCCGCGTCAACTCGCGCCGCCGTGCAACCCGATGCAACCGATTGACACGGTTCCGTCTGTCGCGGTTCCCGGGTCCCTTGGTGCAACCCTTCAGTGCAGCCCTTCGCTGCAAGTGTGACCACGAACTTCTCCGTCGCCGGTGAGATAGTCGCGTCGATGGTTTCGACAGTGTCCTGAAACGGATTCCGCGAGAAAGAAGGTACGTGCCGTCTGGATTTAGACTTCTCCCAGCAACTGTCCGAGGCTGCAGTGGTTCTCCAAGGTTTCCCGCGGCTCTTCGATATCCTGGCGATTCTCTAAAATTCCCGAGATTCGCCAAGACGTAAAATAGTTTTTGAAAATTCAAGAGATTCTTCGAAACCTCGACGATATTCCAAGATTGAAGAAATTCTCCGGAACCTCGACGATTTTCAAAATTACTAGAGATTCTCTGAAACCTTCGTCATATTTTAAAATACCAAGCTTTCAGTGATTCTCCAAAATCCCAGAGTTTCTCCAAGATGCAAAACAAGTTTTCTAAAATCTCAGTGATTCTTCAAGACCTCGGTGATATTCCAAAATACCATTCTTCAAGATTTCAGCAGTCCTCAAAGGTCTCAATAATTTCTCAATATCCTAGAGCTACTCCACGATTTAAGAAATTTTTAGAACATCTAACAGATTCTCCAAAATCAGAGATTCTCTTAGAGATTTTGCAAGACTCTCTAAATTCTACTTTCGCAGGATCTCTCCCAGAGATTCCAAGATTCCATCCGTTCCTCAAGATCTCATTAATTCTCCCAAATCCCAGAGTTTCTCCAAGACGCAAAAAAGTTTTTTAAAGTTCAAGAGATTCTTCGAAACCTCGACGATATTCCAAGATTGAAGAAATTCCCCGGAACCTCGACGATTTTCAAAGTTACTAGAGATTCTCTGAAACCTTGGCGATATTTCAAGATACCAAGCTTTCAGTGATTCTCCAAAATCCCAGAGACACTCCAAGACGCAAAAATGTTTTTTAAAATCTCAGTGATTCTTCAAAACCTCGACGACTCTTCATAATACTAGGGATTCTTCAAGATTCCATTAGTTCTCCAAGGTCTCAGTACTTTTTCAATATCCTAGAACTTCACGATTTAAATTTTTTTTAGAAAATCTAAGAGATTCTCTTGTTAGAGATTTTCCAAGATTCTCTAAATTCTACTTGCGCAGGATTTCTCCCAGAGATCCTCTAAGATTTCATCCGTTCTTCAAGATCTCTCATTAATTCAGTAAGTTTCAAAAAGTAGTTCACAATCTCAGTTTACTCGAAGTTTTCGGGGACTCTTTAAAATTCCAGTCATCTCAAGTTCTCGGTGATTCCGAGATCACAAGAATTCGATTTCGGGGAGAGTTTATAGCGTTTCGGCTGGGGATCAAAGTTCCCAGGCTCTTGAGTTTCCTGGGAGATTCATATTTGTCCCACGGTCGGATCCATATCGCGATCGTTTTCGATGCTAATTCGGTTCGAGTGTCTTCGTGTAACTTTTGGTGATTCAGGTAGTGTCAGAAATGGAAACGCGATGAGAGAGTAGGTGGCAGAGGAAATTGAGGAGGGTCGATGGCTCGTTTACTCTTTGGTAGATCCGGATTTGTCTCACGATTCATCCATATTGCGGTCATTCGCGGTGTAGGTGTCTTTGGAGACTTCCAGTTATTTCGTTGGCGCCAGAAACTGAAAATCGTAAGGTTAGAGGAAATTTAGTGGAAGCAGGGATTCGATACATCTTGGAGATAAAGCTTGTTGACTTTAGAGATGAACTTACAAAAATTATTTACAGGAGAAATAAATATCTAGAAAGATCCACAGTCCAATGATGACTAGACAGCGGATTTTATGCATTTATAACAAAAATGAGTAGGTACAACTAAAAATAGTAAAGACATTAGAAGAATTTCAAAATCCTATTATATGTATTATTTTCATCCTATTAAACATATTAAGAGAGACAATAAATTTTCATTTGACTTCAGTTTGTTGCATGTCAGGTAGAACATTTTTATTTTGCATGAAGATCCGCTGTCTAATGATGACAATGAATTTTAGAAAATAAAATTTGGTGCGTTTAATGGATTTCAGTAAAAATTCATTTTCAAGTCGGGTAAAAGTATTTATCCAGTCGATGCGTTGAAGAAAAGTGAACTCGAATTTTTGGAACTTGAAGAAAGCTCGCATAAACGTCGTCTTGCGAGGTTTATCAAAATCCCAGCCTCCCTTTCTACGGGATAAGAGAAAGTCTTAAAGACAGGAATTTCAAATTCTCGTTGAACCGGAAAAATAATAGCACCCCGTGACGCACATGAGTCCAAAAATCCGTTATACACGGTCTCGAAGTTGTGCATACTTACGGATTACAAGTACATCGTTTATACGATACATTATTTTAGTTGCGCGTTTCTTACTTTCTAATGAGCTTGTCCCGTATAATGAATAGATAACGATTAGACCGCGGATGTTTATGTGCTCGTAACACACTTGACCACAGTAAAAACTCTACTGAAAAACACTGTCACAATGCAACGCAGCTCTGCAGAATCTATATCTTATCTGGAACATTATTCGCACACGCGATTGCAACTATAAAAGAATTTAAAAAAATGTACAATTTTTATTCGTATAAATATTATACATATCGCTTGTACCATGAGTACATAACGCCCACAGTCCAATCATGGCAATGCCGTGGAACTTGTTATTTTATACACAGTTTAGTCTGTGTTCGCCGGAAAGAATATTTTGGTTGACGAGATAAATATTTCTCTTGTTCTGATTTGTGTAAAATATTGAATTCTGCAATCCTCTGTGGCTGCAACCATAGCTGGGTTCGAACCAAAAAAGAATATTATAAAATTCACAATTTTTATTCATATAAATATTATTATACATATCGCTTGTACCATGAATACTAACGTCCACAATCTAATCTCATAGCAATGGTGTGGAACTTGTTATTTTACATACAGTTTAGTTTGTGTTCGCCAGAAAGAATATTTTGGTTGACAAGATAGATATTTGCCTCGTTCTGATTTATATAAAATATTGAATTCTGCAGTCCTCTGTGGCTGCAACCCTAGCTGGGTTCGAACCAAAAAAGAATTTTATAAAATTCACAATTTTTATTCATATCACTTTTACCATGAGCGCACAACGCCCACAGTCTAATCATAGCAATGGCGTGGAACTTGTTATTTGACATACGGTTTTAGTTTGTGTTCGCTATAAAGAACATCTTGGTTGACGAGATAAATATTTCTCTTGTTCTGATTTTTGTGAAGTATTGAATTCTGCAGTCTGGAAGGAATAAAATATTTTGGTTTTCTCGGTAGAATGGGGTCGAAGATAGAGTACGTGGAGTCCTCGCACATGTACGCGACGAATTACATCCGTAATTCGAAAGCGATCGGTGTCCTATGGGGTATATTCACCATATGCTACGCCATCATCGGCGTTGTGGCTTTTGTTACACCGGAATGGCTCGGTGATCTGGAACACGAGAACCCTGGCAGGTTTGGTCTGTGGACCAGGTGCAGCTATGGTGGCAATGGTAAACATCCAAACAAGTAACCTGTTTCCATACATCACTGACGGCGGATCTTTATGCGAAATACAAATTTTCTACCTGAATTTCAACAGATTGTAGTGAAATAGAAATTTATTTTCTTTCTTAACACTTTACCTGCCGAAAGCCTATTAATAGGATTTTCAACAATTCTGCTGTACCAAAAGAAACCATTGAAATTTTCTTTTACATTACAATCTTAAGGCGGTACTCGTTTCCAGGATTGCAAGGGTGCGGGATTCGCGTTCTCATTTATCGATAATACAAAAATGGGGTTTCTCAGTAGACAAAAACTCTAGATAAAAGATCGATCTAGAGCGCTATCTCTCTCAACAGTCTTGTTTCTTCGTTTACAAGTTGTAATTTGCATTATTCGGCAGCATGTAGCTATGAAAGTAGCTGCACGCGCAGTTGTATGCTTCCGAATAATGCAAATTACGCCTCGTAAACGAAAAAATAGGACTTTTGAGGGAGATAACGGCTTAGATTGATCTTTTATCTAGCATTTTTGACTACTGAAAAATACCATTTTTGTATTATCGAGAAATGAGAACGCGAATTCCGCACCCTTGCAATCCTGGAAAAAGTAGTCCACTCCCTTAAATGAAAGTATTAGATGACGTTATTGAGGGTGACTTGTTAGTTCACAATGAAAATTGCTGTCACTGTTGAAGGTTCCATTAAAAAGTATTTAGCCACGAACCATAGATTTTTCGAAATTACGCAATAATCTCCGGTCGGTAATGTGTTGATATGTTCAGTAGATTGAAAATAATATAACAGCATTCCTAAATTATTCTAATGCATTTACTATTCTGAATTACAACTACTCATTTTTGTCATAAATGCATAAAAAATCCGCTGTCTTATCATTGCACAAGGTGTCCCAAAAATGTGTCTCCTTAAAAGAGGCGATTCCTGAGATCATTTAAAATAACTTTTCCCTTTGCGTGTTTATCAGGTGAACTCGGAGAAGAATGCATCGGAAGACTGGATGATTTATCGACGATCGTGAACGTTCCGTTCAGGGCGAGCACGATCCTGGTGGGCGTCGCTGTCATAATCGCATTGCTGACAATTTGCGCCATGCTTCTGTTCTTCTTCTGCCAGAGCACCACCGTGTTCTACCTCTGTGCATGGATGCAGGTTGTGTCAGGTAACTCTCGTACATGCACATTTACATACAGCGATTTAGAAATCGTTCATACTTTCGAACAAGAAAAAGAGAAAATTTCTATCCAGCGTTTATATTTTCTCGAATGGTTTTATCCATTCACGATAAAAATGTGTGAGTGAAGTTTCAAACAATAGTTAAAAGATAAAAGCAAATTAAGAAAATATATTTTTTAATTAAAAGAAATTTTTATCTGACTCCGGTTAGTTGCAATTGAGACAGAAAATTTTTATTTTCCATAAACATTCGTAGTCTGTCAACGACATGTCCGTTCAGTAAATTCTATTTGAAATCTTCTTCACGATTTTCCCACGTAAAGGGTTAAAGAAACTCGTTGGTCAAAAGGAAAGATTAGTGGGCTGTCTAACGTAATCATCTCCGTTGCATAACCAACACACCGGACCAAAGGCAAAGCCCGACAGAGACTCAGCGGCGTTTAGCATCGTTTTAGAAAGTATAACGCCGGCGTGGCCGTTCTCCCCGGTTGTTGCGGTAATTTTCGCGTAACGCGTTATCAGCGCGCGCGGCGCAGCTGAAAATTGCAGCGATGCAAGCGATGCAAGCGATGCAGCGATGCACCGACGCGACCGGGTCAGGAAGTGACGCAATCGACTCTGTGCCACGCTCTCGTTGCGACAGACCTATCATTGTCGATCGCGATGCACGTGTTCCACGGGGACACCGTTAGCGGCGGTGAAATCACTCCATTATTTACCATTTCACAAATCATAGTAGTGTCTCGGTAGTGGATGCATTTTTGCCTCGATAATAAACGCATACTCATCCCCGCCATTTAAGTTTCGTTGGTGAAAAGTCAGACATATGTATATTTCTGAGCTAGTCAATTTCTCTTTGGTCACCATTTCACAAATCACAGTAGTGCCTCGGTAGTGGATGCATTTTTGTCTCGATAGTAGGCGCAGACTTATCCCCACCATTTATGTTTCATTCGCAACGAGTCAAACATACATTTCTAAACTAGTCAATTTCTTTTTGGTCACCATTTCACAAACCACAGTAGTGCTTGGGTAGTGGATGCATTTTTGTCTCGATAGTAGACGCAGACTCGTGCCCACCATTTAAGTTTCGTTGGCGAAGAGTCATATGTATATTTCTGAGCTAGTAAATTTCTCTTTGGTCACCATTTCACAAATCACAGTAGTGCCTCGGTAGTGGATGCATTTTTGTCTCGATAGTAGACGCAGACTTATCCCCACCATTTATGTTTCGTTGCCAACCAGTCAGACATACATTTCTAAACTAGTCAATTTCTTTTTGGTCACCATTTCACAAATCACAGTAGTGCCTCGGTAGTGGATGCATTTTTGTCTCGATAGTAGGCGCAGACTTATCCCTACCATTTATGTTTCGTTCGCAACGAGTCAGACATACATTTCTAAACTAGTCAATTTCTTTTTGGTCACCATTTCACAAACCACAGTAGTGCCTCGGTAGTGGATGCATTTTTGTCTCGATAGTAGGCGCAGACTTATCCCTACCATTTATGTTTCGTTCGCAACGAGTCAGACATACATTTCTAAACTAGTCAATTTCTTTTTGGTCACCATTTCACAAACCACAGTAGTGCCTCGGTAGTGGATGCATTTTTGTCTCGATAGTAGACGCAGACTCGTGCCCACCATTTAAGTTTCGTTTTCGAAGAGTCATATGTATATTTCTGAACTAGTAAATTTCTCTTAGGTTACCATTTCACAAATCACAGTACTGCCTGCATTGTAGGCGCATTTTTACCACGATAGGTAGCATAAGATGAATCTAGTAACTGTACATATACGCAAAGTCATAACTCCGTTTCTACTGTAATTAGAAAAGAAATTGTAGAGAGCAATTTTGCATCGCTTATTAAGCTCTATCGTCGAGCAGATCGATTTTTTACGTAAATGCGCCGGTGCAGTCGAAAAGTGCAATTGCACTTTATTTTTAAATCGAACACTATAAATCTTTTTACATTATCTGATTCAACGCCAAAAAAATTAATATTTCGGAATATATTTGACATTGTTTCTACGCGTGCCTATTATCGAGACACTACCGCATTCAACGCGCTTTGCGACGTAAGACCACATAATCTGTCATGGCCGCGGCGATCGGACGACCGTAGTCAATGTCGAGGTATGGAAAATCGGCCCGTCCACGTACGACCATAAACGCGGCTACGTTTGTAAAGCGTCGCCGTCTGAGTACCGTTGACCCAGTTCACGACCATTGACACGCTCGATTCGTCCTGTAGCGAATTACGTGTATAATGTTCACGCCTCGTTGCACTCGCGATTTCCCCAGTTCCTGGATCGTAAGAAACCTGACGGAAGCTGTTAGTCAACAAGTCTTGCCTATCGGTTCCTGGATTCTAGAGTCTTTGATCCTCCAACTTTCCTTATACTTTGAACACTAGATCTTTGGGATGTTATATCCTGCAGGACTCTTTTAGCTTTAGGTTTAGAATCATTTGATCCCCTAATTTTCCAGATACATTTTGAACTCTAAATCTTAAGGGTGCGATATCCTGCGGCACTCTTTTAGGTCTAGGTTCAGAATCCTTTGAGCCCCTAACTTACCTTATATTTTGAACTCTAGATCTTAGAGATGTTATATCCTGCAGGACTCTTTTAGGTCTAGGTTCAGAATCCTTCGATCCCCTAATTTTCCAGATACATTGAACTGTAGATCTTGGGGATGCTATATTCTGGGGGACTCTTTTAGATCTAGGTTGGGAATCCTCTGATTCTCCAACTTCCCAGATACATTTTGAACTCTTATTCTTAGGGGTGCGATATCCTGCGGGATTCTTTTAGGTCTAGGTTGAGAATCCTTTGATCCCGTAAGTTTTCTTATACTTTGAACTCTAGATCCTTAGGGGTGCTATATTTTACGGAACTCTTTTAGATCTCGGTTCAGAATCCTTTGATCCCCTAATTTTCTTTATACTTTGAACTCTAGATCTTGGGGATGCTATATCATGCGGGACTCTTTTAGATGTAGGTTGGAAATCTTTTGATCCTCCAACTTTCCAGATACATTGAACTCTGAATTTAGGGGTGCTTTTTCCTGCAGAATTCTTTTAAGTCTAGGTTCAAAATCTTTTAATCTCTTATCTCTCTGTAAGTTGTCCGAATAATTTTGGTCTGTCAAAAAGTGTTCTGCACCAACAACGCGATACATATTGACCAACAAAGAGACCGCAGAGCGGCCATAGGGAAAAGTAAACGTTTTACGTAAGAACAACGATGGTCGCGGCCGTGATGAAAGTTGGAACAGTCGATCGGTCGTTGATCGACGGCATGACCGACGATTCCGGCTCGTTTATACCGCGGACAGTGAAAGTCACTGGCTCGAAATGCGAGGCGGTTCTCTTCCAAGAGGAAAACGGTTTCACCCAGAAGCCAACTCTCGGCGCATTGTAATGTGTGGCAATCGTCCTCCAATCGTGGAATCGCAGAACAACGCTTCCTGTCCGCGTGGAACCGTGCCGACATCCGCGGTACCGTTTCCTCCGAGGAAATTTGCAATTCCATTACCCCACGACTTACTTCCGTGCCTCTCGCTGTCGGATTGGAACACTTCTGAAATAATATTTCAAATACCGTGCTATTTTATTTCACAATCACTTCCATGCCTCTGAATTAGCTTATGTGGATTTTATGTGGATGACAGATTCGCAGTCGAGTCGTGTGAGCACCTCGCGGAAAGATAATAAATAAGCGTAGGAAAAGCTAGTGGTTCCCACTACCTTTCACTGTTGACCTCTGTTTGCGTGCAACATCCGCGTGTAGGGGCACTGTTCGCAAATGCCAGCGTTGTTACGCGTTCGTTTCCATTCGACGATAGCGTTTGCAGCCTTGCACTATAGCGACTATAGCCTTCGGAAGAGCGTAGCTCCAATCGACATGCTGAAATATTCGCGCACAAAGAATAGGAGGACGCATTGTATTACATTTTGTTCTCCAAGACTAATGATAAAATCTTCCAACTTCAGAAAATGTGTTTCGTAGGTCCATATAAGTTATATAATGGAAATGTCATCGAAATTGATTCATTGGATCATGCGTCGTAATTTAATCCTTACGGCAGACTTTGAGACGCACACCAGCCGTACCATACGGTACGAATTCATTCGCGATGTATTTACACTGAGAAAGGTAAAACTTTTCGTTAGGCGTGCATTTCTGAGAAAGTATATACAAATATAATCGAAACACTGAATTCCACTACATCGAAACGATATTATTTATTTAAAAATAACTGCAAAGTATACATACACTTATTTAAATGATATATGAGTAAGATAAGATCTGCCGGAATAATGATATTCAAATAATATATGATTAGCGGTATATATCACTGCTGAATTAATATTCATTTACGTCTGACTAAAATCGATCTTCGACTCTTGCCGGAATAATAATCGATAAAATTTCCCGGACGCCTACAGGCGTCTCACGTGACAGTGGACCGACCTAGGCGTCTACAGTATCATAAGCGCAATAATATTTTTAAGCGTCTTTAGGCGCCAACAGTAGTCGAAGGGTTAAAGTTGTAGACTCGTTTTTCCAGGATTGTAAGGGTGCGGGAAGCAAAGATAGGGTTTTTCAGTAGTCAAAAGCGCTAGATAAAAGATCGATCTAGGCCGCGATCGCCCTCAAAAGTTCTATTTTTACGTTTACGAGACGCAATTTGCATTATTCGGCAGCATGTAGCTATCGCAGCTTTATGAAAACACATACATGCGCAGCTTTGTGTTCCCGGGTAATGCAAATTACGCCTTGTGAGCGTAAAAATAGCACTTTCGAGGGAAAAACCCCATCTTTGCATTATCGATAAACGAGAAAATCGAGTCTACCCCCTTAAAATGGTGAAAATTGTTGCTTTTTCTAGCGATATCCATGGCGATCGGAGTCTGCGTCTATCCGCTCGGATGGGATTCGCCGATAATACGAGCCGTTTGCGGTGCAGCTGCATCCAGGTATCAATTACTTGTCAATCCGATTCCCTGTGTCTGTATAATAAACTTGCTTGCATCAACAGAATCGAATTCGACTCACTATTGCTCGGTAACTGGCGAAACGTTTCGCTGTTCGAGAATTGTTCGGTCTGTTTCAATTTATTTGTTGTAACGATTAATTCGTGAACCTTCTTTCATTTTGGTACTCATTTATAAAGTATATAATAATCTATAACAATTTCTATAGGGTAACTACGGATTAGATCCTGTCTTACAGTCAAATTTACTGAAGACAATACGAAAATAGACGATAAATGAATTTTTCTTTGGCAGATACAATCCAGGGGCTTGCGCCGTTAGATGGGCGATACCGTTAGCAGCGATCGCGGCACTCGATGCCGCTACTTTAGCAGCGCTTGCTTTCATTCTGGCGTCGAGACACGTCAGGCTACAGCCGGAGCCTTTCAACAATGGCTCCCTGTACAAAGGTACGATTTTTTTTTAAATTTACCAACACCTGAAGAGTCATTCAAGAGTCCGAGTATGCGAGAAAATCCTTTCATTAACCCCTTGCCGTACCTTTTCTTTTACAGTTACAATGATTAGAACGTCTTTATGCACGAAAATGTCGTAGTAGGGACATGAAAATATATACTTTTTGTATGGCTACATTTATTTGGATGCTTAAATATTGATTACAAACGAATCAAATTTTATTTCATCTAAAATGAAACGCGTAACATTCATATTCGTTAGACTTTGTTAAAAACCTTCATCACGAGTCTGGCTCGTCAAAGTACGGCAAGGGGTTAATTTCCAATGAATTTTCCAATGGTCGATCGTCATCTCTAGACAGCGGATGTTTAGGCATTTTCCAATTTTTGTAAACAGATTTTAAGAAAGTGGAATGAAATAAAATCTTTGTTTTAATGGGAACAGCTGTTGCAGATCCAAAAGAAATAAAAATTGTACAAAATGCTATCAAATTTTATATTCCAGCCCTTTTTGAAAAACTGTTTATAAGCCATAAATGCATAAAGATCCGTAATCTAGTAATCTCTATGAAAAGCTGTCTAGAATTGTTTTTAGAGTAATTTAAAAGTAATCTAGAATTAACCCTTTGCACTCCGAATTATTTTTCGATTTCGTTGTCAACAACTCCCTACTATTTTAAGTGTTATGTTTGAAATTTACTTCAAAAGACAGTTCCTGGACTGCTACCTATTTTAAACAATGTTGCTTACTAATTATATTAAACGTAGCTCTCAAACTTTGTTGTAATTTATATTTGTTTTTAACGAGAAAATAAGACAATAAAATAAAGGAAGAACCAAATCAATATGAAAATCCGTTTTATCTGCATTTTTCTTTCTCTGATGTCGAGTCACACTCGACAAAGGAATGCAAAGGGTTAAGTGTATGCAATCTTACGAAATGAAAATATTGTTGCGATCGGAAGAAAAATTCATTTCAGATCTGCGGTCTAGTATTCGCTTTTCAGTCGAGGTTTTATTAAATGAATTGTTGTGACTTTAAGGAAAATTGTTTTTGGAAAATGACAGCAGTGTTGAAAAAGAAATATATTTTGCAGGTGAGGTGAATCCAGGATACGTAAATGAAGCGCAGAGCGTCGCAGGATCCCGGAAGTCCTTGTCTCTGAGACCAGTGCTGCTGGTAGCGCCGCCGGAACAGGACCGCTATAGTGAGCTGTCCAGAGCGAAATCCCATTCTCATCATAGTCTGTACACCCCCGCACCCTCCCATCCGGCCCATACAATGTCCACGAACACCTTGAACCATTCCCAGCACAATTTCCAATTGTAGAATAATAATTACCGTCCCGGTGATCAATGTTACCGCTGCAGCTGATGACCAGCGTTGAAACGCTTTCCGATCCAGGATCAAAGATCAATTAACTTTTGGACTGTGGATTTTATTGACATACAAATCATTGATAGTGCATACCACCATCTACAGACTTATTTATCTATTTCTTTTCAAATACTCTTTCTTGGCACCTGTTCATTTTTATTGAATTTAGTTGAATCAACGTTAACATTCGATGAATGTTAATTAACCGAGATGATCATTTCAAGTTAGACAGCCTGTATATAAACAGTTTGCACTAAATTAATTTATATACATATACAGTGACTCCCATTAATATTCGAACGCTCTCAAAAGAAAACGATAACTTTCTATATGTTGGACTGTACGAGTTGAACTTTTCTGAGAAGTTGGAGCAATTAGTTTACTACATGTGAAAAGAAATTTTTTTGAAAAATTGCAATTGGGCGGAACTGTATAGGAAATACTAAAAGTTGCATTTTATAACATTTTTATCTGAGCATATGTTTACAACTTTTTTATGTGGGCTTATATTAAAAATGTAAAGAATACGATTTGTAGATCTGTGTCAATTATATGCATTGTGAAAGTTTCATCGAAAAACGACAGACATTGAAAGCTGTAAGAATGCTTAGACTGATTGCCGTTAGAAGCCAAAAATCGTGAAAAACTGCAGTTTTTAGCATTTTTAAACGTTTGTAGCTCATTGCAACGTCGACCGATGTTGACAAAATTTTCAGAATATGTTATTGATACATTAATTATTGATACAGATCTACGAAAAACATATTTTTTAAATTTTCCATATTAGCCCACAAAAAAAGTTGTAAAATACAACTTATAGTATCTTCTCTGCAATTCCAACTTACAATTTTCTTAAAAAATTTTGGTCACGTTGTGTAGCAAACTAATTATTTTAACTTGCCAAAAGAATTTAAAATCGTATGGTCCAACATTAAAAAAGTTCTCCTTTCTGGACACCTGTTCATTTGTATTGAATTTAGTAGAATCAACGCTAACATTTAATGAAGAATACAAGAATTATAATGTGATAAGTTGGAGTTAGAGACAACCTGTATAAACAGTTTGCACTAAATTAATTCATATAAATACATATATATATATATATGTCTACAAAAACATTATTAAACCAAAAATTTTTTTTGCTCAAATACAGTTGCATAGTGCATAAAAGTTAACATAATAGCTTTCGATTGGAATGACTCGCCAGAAACAGAATATATAACACTAATCTTGATACTCCGGGTCAGAACGGACCCACCGCCGTCCAATAGTTAACTAATGGAAATCCACGTTCGATCCACTTTTCGTGATCGTCGAATCGATTCACCGAGTCGTTGCACATTGTACATATAATTTACTCGGACTTGCAAGAGAGAGAGACTGGGTGTGTGTTGTACATAAGAGTTTCCCCGTAATCCTCATGTATCAGCGTTTTCTATTTTGTAATCGATTTTCTACGAATTATGCTCGCCAAGCGTTCGAGAGAGCCAATAAGAAATCAGGCCAATCGCATTGTTTTGCGCTGACACTGGCGGATTCTTACTGGCATCGTGCGTGTACATATACATATGACCACTGAACTTGTAAACTGATGATATATGTACGTATACTCCAGGAAATTTGACATTTCCTCGATTCAAAATCGAGACTGCCACGCGCGCCTGAATCGTACTGTACACAAACTAATTTATATATTGGGTTGGCAATAAAGTAATTTCGGTATTTTAAGGTGAAATAGAGCCCCATTTTGTTATTCAAGGAATGAACTGTAATGAACAAGAGATTTCCCCTTTTATTCGATGTCCTTTTGCCAAAAAGAACAAATAAGAAAATATGTTATTGATTAAAGTTCATCGCTTGAATAAAGAAATTCGGTTTTATTTCACCTTAAAATACCGAAATTACTTTCTTGTCAAACCAATAATACACCCAACTATTTTTTTTACGTGATTTGAAAATGTCTCAGAGGATACTGAACAATGCTGTGCGAAAGTAGAATCTTCAAGCTTTAAAATCAGTTCAAGCTCATTGCTATACTACTGTTTTTTATTTACGATGTTACAGCAGGTTAAATATCGTCAATTTTTCGAGAATCCAAAATTTTATGTAGAAATAGGGTAGAGGTACCAGTTACCGGATATTTAGTGACGACTTGGAAGTATTTTATTAATTTGTAGGCATCCTGGAATTTATTTTACATTATTTGTGATACACGGTTAATTATCAACCTTTCTTCTGTATCGTTAAATTTTTCTGGACGATTTTGTTAAAAAGGAAAAGAAATATTAACGAAATTTTAATCCGAACTGTTGATCCCATTTGCCGGACACGAGAAAGTAACGACAAATTAATTAATTAATTTCTTTTTATACCGTAGCACAATAAAATCATTATTTTATTATCCTCCGGTGTATCACAGTTTCATAGCATTTTCTATAATCTGAAAAGAAAAATTGTGTCGTCTCGGGGAATAAGGTTTTTAGCTAAAGTTTTCTATATCTTAAACAAAAATTATTGGAATACTTTTGATCTCTATACGAAGAGGAAACATCAATTTTATTTTTAAAAATATAGTATTACTAATTAGTTACTTCTATGTTATTTTTATTAATTTCTAAAAAGTTTGTTTAATGTCCGATAACCCACCCGGTCACGGTAACTGGTACCTTTACCCTAATTTGTGGATCCGCTGTACATATCTCGAAACAATTATATTTTCATTATATTTTTCTGCATTGACTTGAAAAAATAGTTGGGTGACCAATGTCAATTATCGTTACTCTCCCCATACGTATTTTTTTACTTTGATTATAAATATACATGTAACATAGAGAGCGTTACACAGCGAATAAACCGCGAGAGAAGCAGAACATGTTGTTTTTCTCAATGTTTTCTTTTTCTGTACGAGAAATAAATCTGTTGCCCGAATAAACGATGGAAAGTTAAAATTCGAAGACGACCGACGGCGCAAGTCTGCTGGCAAAGTGTTTTGCCCGCGGTCACTATGACTACGCCATGACGAACCCGAACGTATACATTTTGCCGTGCTGCTAAATCGCAAGTAAATAGATTGAATCGTTATTTCGGAAAGTAAAATGAACGACAAGGAGGACAGCGCCTGGGTCTTCGACTCGTTGATCGGGTTTCTTCAGGGACCAATATGGTCGGCGCCTTTGATCACCTTCATCGAAGAGAAGTCGCTCAGTAAGTTCGAACCTAAACGATTAGGATGACACGCAGGACGCTCTTTCGCTGATCTTGACCTTTCCTGGAAACTCTACGATGTTTCTTGGGTCACACATTTTTTATGTCTGGATCGTACATTTTTTTAGAGTAGACATTTTTCAGCGAACTGTCAAAATGACAGGTTTGAAATTTTTTGATTCGCGACTACTGGGATTGTATCTTTACAATCCCAATTTCTGGAGAGTTTACACGTCGTGTGTTTCATTAATTTCGCGTGTTGTTTTGTGAATCTACTTTCTGAACTATCTCGTTTTGTCGCGAATTGCTCAAGTATTCGAAGCGGATGTCGAAGAGAGCGACGAGTACCGGAAGTCTTATCAAGAGTACAAAAACCTGGTGGATCTGCTGCTTGGTTGTTTCATGGAGGACATAGGGATCACTCCGGAACAATTTGAGAATGCTTGTACCGTGAACAAGTATACGAGGATGCCGATACAATTCCAGCAGGTATGATCCACGTTTTAGAATCATTGCAGATTATATGTATTATACAAATATACAGGGTGTCCTGAACCATCCGTCCACCCCTATTAACACATTACCGACCGATGATTATTGCATAATTTTGAAAAATCTGTGGTACATGGCGAAACACTTTTAACGGAACCTTCAATAGCACCAGCAATTTTCATTGTGAACTAACAAATCACCCTGAATAACGTAATCGAATAGTTTCATTTAAGATTGCTATGTAAAAGAAAATTTCTATGCTTTCTTTTGGTGCAGCACAATTATTGAAAATCCTAATAATAGGCTTCCGGCAGGTAAAGTGTGTATTCTCATTGAAAAACGAAAAATTTTTTAACAATTTATTGTAAAGTCAAGTAGAGGCGTCTTAAGACTGTCGAATATTCCGACCAAAAGAATGAGGTATTTTAAAAAATGCAGTACAGCAGAAAGCAAATGACCTGAATGAAAAATCGAGAAAAATAGCTCGACGCGGAACGTGTTAAAGTGGTAGGGCAGGGCCCAATTAAGCCCCGTAGCAGAAGTAGCAAATGCTACGGGCCCCGCGCTTGGAGCGGAAAATGTTTAGCTTGTCAAATTGTGTAATAGCTCTGGCTATCGTTAACGGATATTTTTGTTAAAAAAAAGGTCATTCATTGTGCTTTATTATATTATCATGCAAAACCTAGCAAAACCTAGGTCCCCCTGGTAACACATTTGCTACGGGCCCCGTGCTGGCTTAATTCGGCCCTGTGGTAGAGAGTAATTTTTAATGAAAACTAAACAAATTTTAGTAACTAATTCGGCAGATGCAATTTCGGTACTAACTGGAAATAGGATTTTCAGACCTACAGTCGTTTTTTTTTAACGGGACCTGGTCATTTTTATTGTACTTAAATACTTAAATACTTAAATTGACCACGACGCCAGAAAATATGAAGGAACGAATAATTGCTGCACGTGCTGATATGAAACCTGAAATCATCGAAAGAGCTGTACAATCTGTCGTTTTTCGTCTCACGAAATGTATCACAACGGAAGGACATAATTTCGAACATTTATTGCAGTAATAAATGTGATTATTTACAAGTTCAAGTTCATGGTCGAATTTCTGTTACCGTTGAAATCTGAAATGTCGCTAAAAGTAAGTTCTGCGTTAATTAGTAAATTTTAGAATTCACGGTCATTTCAAGGTCGTGCTATTAAACATGGATGAATGCACAATAATGTGTTTGGTATAACATACAACAACAAAACATGTGTGTATATATGTAAAACAACACGAGTGGTCATGAAAAAACGATTAAAAAATTACAATTTATAAAAAACGATATTTCCATCTGATTCGTCTTTTGAAACCATTTAGATTACGTTAGGAACATTTTTTTTTATTATCAGAGACAGAGGAGATATTTAGGTGTCCTGTTTTAGACGAAACACCCTGTATATATGTATATTTAAACATATACATTATACATAATAATATATACATATAATTACATTATACAAATTTAGGTTTTACAAAATTTTGAATTTTTTAAATATTTTTCAAACAAATAATTTTTTCACCTGGAGAATGACGTTTGTAAGTTTGTATTATGTTTCAATTTGTTCGCTGCTGTGTGTTTCAGAATTTGTTCGAGCAGATATGGGCAGCGAACGAATACGAGATATTCAAGCGAATGATGACGCAGAAGAACTTGGAGCTGCAGTTGCAGGCTTTGAACATGATTGAGCAGAAGTATGGCCTCACACCTGCATCGTTCGTGTACGAGGCAGATGGATCGAACGATGACACTTTGGTTATGGAAGAAATCATTCAGTAAGCTCCGAAGATGTTTGCCCCAATTCGATTTTCAAATTCTTTCCGGCTGAGATCCTGTAACTTCCGAAGGCTTAAATTAAAGATGGAGGTTCGCACTTTGTGATAGACCGATTTAAGTTCACAAGAAAATTCAAAATCATAAGAAAAAATCGACAAATCCAAAAAAATGACTAGATTCTGAGAGGTTGTTTCGAATGGACATAAAAATGTGTTCCTGTAGGAACTTTCGAGAGATCAAATTAAACCTAAAAAAATCGCACTTTACCGTAATCTCACTTGGAATATTTAAGATCGTGTCAAAAAATCACAAAATCCCGGTCACTATCCTAGAAAAATTAAATCACAAGAACCACGTTCAATCTTCAGGAAGCACGCTATGGAAGACGATTCGGAAGAGGATCAGGATCTATCGTCGGAAACTACGTTGATCAAGGAACACGAACGCCTCGCAGAGAAATATAACACCGAGAGAGCTCTTTTAGAGGAAGCTCTGAAAGCTTCGCGAGAAGAAAAGGGTGAGAAGAGTCCGAAATCCGGGATATTGTCTCCAGGAATCGAAGAAATAGAAGAGGAAGAAGAAGACGAAGAAGAGGAGGAGGTAGAAGTACCGAAAATTTCTAAAAAAATCGAACGAATCACTCCCTCCACTTCGGTGTCTTCGGATGAATCGAAACCGGAGGACCAAAATGTAAATTCAATTTAGGGATGCAGTCCAAAAATCTTCATTTTTACGAATGTGATCACTGTTGCAGATTTCGGAAGAGGATATCAAGAAGAGGCAGGCCTACCTGAAGGCCCGAAGGGACAAGCTGGTGGCCCTGAAGAAGGAGGCCAGGAGCCACAGGCTGGAAATGAACTCGACAAGGCCGAGCTCGGCCCGAAAGGTCGCACAGGCGACGATAAAGGGGGAACAGGAACTAAAATTACCTGAACCCCTAGAACCCTCTATCCTCCAGGTGCGGAAAGCACTGGCAGCTCGCCTGCAAGCCGAAGTAGTTCGTAATCACGCGAAATAGTGATAAGCCCTAGAAACTTGATAGAAACTTGACTACCCTGCGCGAACCGAACAGGGTAATATAAATTTATCTTCTAGAGTCTACTCGAAAAGCCTTAATGATTAAGAGCAAGTCTTATCTAAGACTTTTAGCTGACAGAGTCCAAGGAATTTGAAACTTATGCAGAACGCAAGACTCTTTCACTGTCACGGCCATCGTGATTTAGCAAACTTCGGGATTTTTTTACAGTGGAACTACATACCTTTTTTATCGAACTTCCGCGTGCATTTTCATTAGCACTTCACCAAACTCCATGATTTTTTTTATGTAGCTGGAGTGAGAAATAAGCTCATTATGAACGATTGAGCATACCTGTGAAAAACAGAAATGATTTTGTTTGAGACGAGTGTTTGGAAAATTAATTCTTAGAAAAGAATTATTTAGTTCACAAATAGAGAACTTTGTAATTTTTAGTGACTATGTTTTTAAGTTTACAAGAAGGGAATTTAGATTTTTTAAAAATTAATTTTTAATTAAATTATTTTAGGACGATGTTTTAGAAATTGTTTTCTAGGAGTACATTCTGGAAACTCCATTTTTCAAGAAAGAAACGTTTTGATCGAACTGCTAGTCTAGAATAAATAAATTCTAGGCTGTCAGGGCAGATACCGATTTACGAATTTTATTGTAATTTTATGAAAACTTTGTTGAAATATTTCAATAAAAGTTTATCGAACGCTACCGTCGCAGGATCACTACTTGCATAAGTTTCTAGCGTGTGAGATGTCGGTGTGCCGCTGAGATGAAATTAGAATACAGGACGAAGTCCAACTTTATAATAAATACTAACTATACGAATAAAGGAACAATTGGCCTACTGTTCAAGTATGCTCCTACTCTGTAAAGTCTCATCAGATTTCCCAACCTGTCTGTGAAACGCGACGCGATAACACTGTTCAACATAAACTATTTCTCGGATTTGTAACGTTGAGTCAACGTTTCTGATTGAGAAATAATTAGATCAACCACTGATTAGTTCGGATAATAGAGATAACAGTTGAATAAAAAAATCTTTTGAAAAATTTCTGTAATTACTTCTCACTGCAACTATTATTTAAACAAGTTTCTGCACTTGTAACGTAACATTAAACCATATCATCTTGTTCGGGAGGGTCCAAAGAACACCATCACTGAAATTAGAACTGCATAGCTCTGACTAGCAAAGCACAAAAATTACATAAAGTTGAACATTCACGTTTTCTCTTGAATATTGATTTTCTCGTAAACTATAAGAATAAAGACGAGAATGAAAAAAGTAGATTTATAGATTTACATTTGGGTAAGAATAAAGAGGCTCAGTCAGAAATTTATTCACCCAAAGTTGCAGACCGGAATTTGAACAGTGCGATCGGCGAGGCGATGTGAAAGAAAGAGAAAAAACGCTTCGGAAAAAGAATAATCAGCTCGGACACTCGTTGGAAAAAGTCTTTTGTACATATAATTGTCTAGCTGCGTAGATCGTATAAATCACAATGACAGTGGAACGAAATAAACCGGTAACAATCGCAGAGCGGCCTCTTCCCCGCCGAGGCGGGCCGTGTCTCGAGGTAAGTTATACAACTCCGTTCGTTAACCAATTCGTCTAATTTTAGGTTTTTATTTAATTAAATATTCTCCGCACTTCTACAACACACTTTCTATCCCGTGTAACACGCACATTTATCATTCTCGCACGCCTTAGCCGTTCGATTACCGTGGAACGGAATTTCGAATTCGTGGCGGAGCGCAACAATGATATTTCACAAAGAAATTCACTGACATTTTACAAAATCCAAAATCGCTGACAACGCTTGGCAGAAAGTAAATAAAATTTCATATCCATTGAGCATAATTCTAAATATTTGGCCGAAGATTCAAAATGAAGGATGCTATTATACACTATCTCTAGGGGTAGGTAGCTCAAAAGGTCATTTCTAAACCCTCTATAGCCTGAATTTTTGTTACGATAATGTAAGAAAATTCCTGCAACTTGAAAACAGAAAATATTTCGCCCCAAATTAATAGCGGATGTCACATTCAAAAAAATAACAACGACCTTGAAATCTCGTTAAGAAATGACCTCGAGGAAAGATTATTTCCTTCGTCGTTACATGCACCCCTTCAGATAGTGTAACTCTGTTTCAAGAAGTTTCTTTGTATAAATTAAAACTATTTTTTATAAAATATTTTAAACAAAAGTTGCATGGTGTCATGGTATCAAAAAATTGAAAACAGATTGCTCGTATTATGTATTTGAGATTTTATCATAGACGAACTACAACGAAATTCCGTTTATCTTTTTTTGAAATTACTATCAATAGATGACATCTAGTCGGACGAACACTTTCTGCCATGGTCGTGCTAACTCAAATACACAATTACTAACAAGACGAACACTATCTTACAGTTTTTGAGAATTCAGAAAATCCGATCAAATTCGAAAATCGCTTGCAGCCCGCCACAAGTCCTCCACTCGATCCCTACAAATCATAGCTTGTCCGATCATCCACGCTTTACTGGAATAAAATGTAAAATATTTCTCACGTGCTCTCCATTCAACTATTATCATACTACACACAGAACGGTTCATGTATCTTCTTCTTCTTCCTCATTTTTTTGCCCCATATGCTTGTCCTTAATTCACACGTTTTACGAATAGCTTCTCATATAAAAAGGTGTCTTTTTGTCTGTGTATATATATGTATGAGTGCGTCCACAAGTATATACACATATATGTATGTATACGTACATATATATATAAATATTTTCCAGAGACAAGAAGCGTTCGATTTTCTGTTCTTTTATATATATTCCTATACATATGCATATATATGTATACGACGGGGAACGCATTATATTATTAACACGTGGTATTGTACAATGTGTGCAATGCTTTTCTCTCTCTCTCTCTCTCAATCTTCATCATTCATTCTCTTGCTCTCACTATCTCTCTCTCACTTACTCTCTCATTTAATCGTGTAATCAACATTACATCGATGCGACGGCTGTAAAAGTTTTCTATATCGATTTCGACCTCGGCACTGATCTTACACAGAATGTTTTAGAGTTCTCTCTCGATCGGCAAGGAAACACCAAAACAAAGGAATTAGTCTCAACAATGAACGGGGCTCGGTTACATATCAAACACACCTTCTATAATGAATAATCCCGGAATAATATTATATTTCTATTTAGACAATGAATACGCATCTTCGGCTCGAACAGACTATTAAATGTACAAATTGAATTCGTAGACCCTTCGTGAATTTCTTGATTATTTACACGCAATAGAGGTGATTCATTGTACAGTAGAAAATAATCTTCGTCACTTTCTGTGCATGTACGCCATCTTAGAAATAATTAATCTTCAATTCGACTGATAATTAGTAGACAACGGATTTTACGCGTTTATGACAAAAATGAGTGGGTGTAATTTAAAACAGTAAAAACATATTAGAAGAATTTAAAAATACTGTTATATTATTTTCAACTTATTAAACATATTAAGAAAGAAAATAAATGTCTATTTCTCTCCAGATTGTTGCAATTCAGGTAGAACATTTTTATTTTGCATAAAGATCCGCTGTCTAATAATTAGACTGCGGGTCTTTGCGCAAAATAAATAATTGTCTGCATCGATTACCAAAAAAGAAGAGTTACAGAAAAATTTCTTATAATAATTTTAACAGGTTGTATACATTACGTACTATAATAATATTAAATTCCTGCTTTTTTTTCTATTTTGAATTTCACCCACACATTTTCACCATAAATGTATAAAATCCTTAGTCTAGTGATCGTTGAATCTTCTATGAGATTATCTATATGAAAACTAGATTATTACTGATCGATTGTGAAGGTCTAGAATTAATTTGTACATCTAATTAAAGAGAGAATCGGATCCGTGAAACCCCGTGAACAAATTCAAAAACGATTTTGGTTAGATTTAACGCCAATAAAAACGAAACTTGGAAAATTACAGAATACGAATGAAATTTAACACAGTTCCATTTTTTATCTTCCATCCGTGGAGTGCACTTTGTTATCTCGAGTTTCTTCGCAGTAATCAATCTTTTAAAGCTACAAAATTAATTAAGACTTCGCGCAATGTATATTCCACGTGCTCGAGTAAATATATAAATTCATTCGGTAATTCCCCAGAAGAGCAATCTTGTAATTTCGATAATTGCTAAACAAATAGTTGAACTGAAACGTGGCATTGCTCTAGCTGAAATTCGTAGAATTCGCACAAAGTTTCGCAGTCCGTGGAAACAGGGTTCCGTCGCAGGGCGTTCGCGGTAATTGCTCGCACGAGAAACGAAAACTAGATTGAAACAAAGTTACAGAGACTCGTGCATCATTTCACGAAGAAAAGTAACGCGCTGTATCTCCCACCTTCTTCCTCTCGCTCGAATACTCGAGTAACGTGTTCCTCTTAGAAACATAGGGAAGCTTCGGCTTGCACCAAAAATACATCGTTAGTACGGATAGAACAGAGAACGAAATATACATACCAACGTAATTATCGGTTACGATTAATAGATTCGAGAAGCACCGGCGAAAGCACGGGCACGATCACGTTAAGGGATCTTCCTGCTTCAGGCGTTCAAAGAACAGAATTCTTTTAATACTATTTCTCTCCTAATTCAAAGCATTCACGTTCAAAGATCTAATAAAACATTCAACACTTGAAACTTTATTCTTGCGTGTAATGCAATTGTCATACCGAGATCGTTATTTTTTTTTTAAATCCTTTCTGGACTGGTTAATGGATTCTTTAATGACTAAAATTTTATGAATGAACGAGTACACTTTTTGTGAAAATAAAATTAAAATATGAATTTTCGACTAAGAGTGACTGTGCTAATAATTTTCTTTTAAATGATTATATCGAGAGAAATTAAATTGAACAATTTGTTGCATATAAAATTGCTACAGGTGTTGCCTAATCGTCGGTGAAATGGAGACGCGGAATTCTAAAAAAATTCCAATCGACGAGCCTAGTCGAAGCAGGAAGACTCCTTAAATAAAACAGCAATGAAAGCGTCGCGACAACGAACAAGTCTGAAACACTCCATATAAGTATTGTGTTAAATTTAGCTTAAATAGCGTACACGCGCTCTTTTACTCTAGTATCACTTAGATATCGATTCACCGCCTCTTCCTCCCTCCGATTTTCTCTCATTACTTACATATTTCCATTTTCATTTTTTTTTAATCCCGCGAACGTTCCATTCTTCTCTAACTTTTATCGTTTCGTCCCATTGTTATCGAATATAAATTGTGAATATATGTAAAACACATAAAGAACAACATTACTCGATATCCTCTTAATTATATTAATATAATTAGCTTTTGTTACAATCCACTCTCGCTCGCGTCCTTTCTCTCATTCTCTCTCACTCTCTCTCTTTCTCTCGCTCTCCCCCCATTCCCCATTTTTCTTTCTGTGATCAGTCCAAGTTGAACTCTTTCATTTCATATTTTGTTAGTTTAATTTTATGTACATATATATCGTATTCAGCTCCAGTGAATTTGCCTACTTTGATATTCACAGGTTCTGCTTCTGTGACATGACTGAACTAACTTCCGGAATCCGTGTTCCGGAAGTTAATATATAGGGTGTCCCTGGTTCTGACGAATGAACGGCTCCGTTGCGATCTACGGGTACAAATAAAACAAATGTGTATGAATACAACTCTGTATATTTGAGACGTCGATATCTTTCACTCGGGAAAAGTATATATATATATATATTTATATATGTATAATTGAAGAAAAGAAGGCTCCACAGAAAAAAATCATAAGATAAATTCCAGTTCAATTTTTCTCTCATAAAAATGTATAAGCAAGTTCATATTTGATACACTCTTGAAAGAAATTTATCTGTGATTTCGAAGATAATTTGAGAAGAGGTTAAAATAAATAAGGCTTAAAAGTAAGGAGAATTATTCTAGAGAGATTTATCGCTAAAGAGAAAGATTCCATTTAGAATGAAACGGTGAGAATATTATGAAAATGAAACGAGTCGAGAGAAAGTTCGTTTCAGTTTCGCTCTCGGAAACGACCGTGTCACGAAAGCGTGAATGAAATGCTCGATAAGCTCGTGTTTACACAACATTGTTTGTTTATTTTGATCCGTAGAGCATACTGGTATACAGTTCAGACGTGAAAACCGACGGGGGCTCTGTGTATGCGTATTTTTATGCGTACAGACGTATGTACGTATGCTATTTACGAAATGTCCAACATACAAACAGTTTCTAAAGCAGTCTTAAAAACTCTATTCGGTTATCGGGGGCGCGCGTCGTGAAAAATCTATACATTAGCTTATAATACTTATCTCGTTCATTTTTTTGCTCTATCATCGGGTCAACACAAATCAGTCTGGGCGCACATCGAAAGTAAACGGTCTATAGAACAACGGTGAGACCAATCTCGGATTAGACAAACAAAACGACAAAGAATAAAGAAGATTGTGTGTGTGTGTGTGTATAGTTATCAGACTCTTAAAACATCAGCTTTCTCGGTTGTAACGGTAGTCGAGTTCGTTCGAACGGAAAATCGAGTAGACATTATCTGGAGCTGAGTTAGATCGGTGAACGTTCGGCTTCGTCGTGATATGACAATAATTGGCGCGTTTCAAAAAGAAAAAATCAATTCTTCCGTGTGAAGTATCCATCTAAGAATTTTTCGTTGAGCCTCGTCATTTCTTTAAATTAATAAACAAAAAAATTAATAAATCAATTTTCGATTCAAAATCGTGTCAACGAAGTTACGCAATATTACAATAAAAATTCCACGCGAATCGGATTGTATACAATTAATTAACGTGTTTCTCTCCGCTTGTTAGTTTCTTCTTTTTACAAAGCACGGGACACCACGCGGCTCTATTCTGCCCATACACGATTCACGAATCATTTATGCTAATAGAACGGATCGTTCTTATTCGATGCAAAACACTTGATCGTTCTGTTTTTTTCGTTCTTCCTTTCTTTCTTAACTTGTTTTGCTTTGTTTCGTTTCCACGTTGAGGATTAATAATATCGGGCATGAAGTGCAAACTGGTGAATATACACAAATCAAATGTTTATTGTACAATTTCTACTACTTACATTGACAACCGAAAAGCTCGTTGAAAGAACCTTAAAAGGGAACTGAATTGTATAGTAAAGGAATCGCATTATACTCTGCTTAACCCACGAATGGTTGTTTTACAATCGTTACAAATATACATATATATACAAACTAAATACTACTTCTTTCTGTGTGGTTTTTTTTTGTTTCTTTTGTTATTTCTTTCGAATCGGATAAAGTTTTCATGATGTCTATGTGTAATTTCCCCCCCACCCCTCCCTTCCCCGCCCCAGTTCCCTCAGTCCATACGTCGAGGAGACACAAGATTGTTAATTAATTTTCAATTTACCTATCACACGAATAAGAAAATTGATGGATGGCGAAACAAAAACACTCGGTCGTTTTTTGTGCGGGACATCATGTACTTTTACATGGTGAATTTTCGTTTGTTGGTATGCATTGCATTTTTATACATAGTTAAGGGTTTCCTTTCTTTCATTTATCGTTCTCGTTTCCATGATAGATACAATAGATGCGTACAACGTACAGTCACCATACCACCTCGTGTTCGTTTTGCTTTGCTTTCTCGTTTGAATCGTTACATGGGATCTAAGCGCGCGCTTAGAACGCTCTGCGTCTCGTAAGAACCACTAGGCCTGGCTAGAGTTTCTTAGCCTGTTAATCGCTAAATGATTTTCTCTCTCTCTCTCTCTTCCTCCTCCTCCTCCACTCTTTCTCTCCGAGTACAACAGGGTGTTGTTTCATCCAGACAGCGTGGAATGGACTATATTTGTTTTGCGAATCGTTTCCTTTTTGTTTGTTTGTGTTTTAAACCAGCGATCAACGCGTATTCGCGGGGGCGGTTATACGATATTTCATCGTGAGGCCGCAAACGCGACCTGTTTACTATGTGAACGTCGTTTACGACGTTCTCTTCCAGCACAAGAAAGTTCTTTATTTCTTTCCGTGTATGTATTCGCGTTGGCTCCGTTCTCCTTCTGTGTTTCCCTTTGCTCTCCTGTTTGTTTGTTTATCTCTCTCTCTCTCTCTCTCTCTCTCTCTCTCTCTCTCTCTCTCTCTCGGCCACGTGTGTGTACCCCCATTTCTCGGACCTTTTCACCCACCTGCACGTTCGATTACCGATACTCTCTCTCTCTCTCTCTCTCTCTCTCTCTCTCTCTTTCGCTCTCTTTCATTCTCACTCTCTCGCTCTCTCGTGTAATATACACAAACCCGAGACACACAAAGAGGTATAGCAATTTATTCTGTTCCACCACTTTCATTTGTAAAACCACCTGAGCCTCCACGCGAGCGTCCACTCACTTCAAGAAGAACCGATCTTCGTCCTCTTCTTCTTCTTCCTCTTTCTATTTAGAAAAAAAGACGGTCTGATTGTACTGTCTCCGGATCTCGAGTCCTTTGTGCACGTAGTGGTAGCCAGAAATGGTAGCAGCGGTTCAATCTACTATGACAATCTCGGCCGCTTCGGCGAAGGCGTCACCTCCGTGTCCTCGTCCTCCTCGTCTGAATCGGCCTCGTAATCCACCAAACCCTGGAAAATCATCCGTTTAATGTGCATCTTGAACTGAGCCCGAACTCGCTCGCTGCAATGCGAGTTCTCTCTCTAACATTGTTCGAATGTACAGTACTCGATCCGTAACTGTGAAAACTTCGGGTCGGCAGAGTCACATTTACAGAGGAGATACTACATTCTTTGTAGTGTTCCTCGGTCCAGAGATACAACTTTAACTTTTTCACAGTTACGAAGAGAATGCAAAATTCAAAATTAGGTGAAACTCCAGAACACCTACCCTCCGATTTCAATGATTTTTGGATATCTTGTAGA
Source organism: Lasioglossum figueresi (assembly GCA_028455805.1). Classification (NCBI taxonomy): domain Eukaryota; kingdom Metazoa; phylum Arthropoda; class Insecta; order Hymenoptera; family Halictidae; genus Lasioglossum; species Lasioglossum figueresi. The sequence continues at coordinate 6,629,982 of CM052189.1, read as the reverse complement.
AACCGATATTTCGAACAACTTTTTCTTTTAGACAAAATTCACTGTAGTGGTACAAAGGAAAAGTTGTTCAAAATATTGAGATTTATTTATATACCCAAAAATCATCGAAATCGAAGAGTATTCTGCAGGTTCACCCAAAACTATAATCAGATAAATCGTCGTCGTTATTCCATTTCAACGGTACAATGTTTTGTCAAAATGAACCGCAGAAGCCATCAGAAATATCTAATAAAAAATTGTTATAGAAAATATATTAAATTAGATCTACTTCAACATGAGATTTCAAGTTTCCGATCTTGTGTCGCTCGTGCATTAGTAGAATGGCGAACTATTGCAGGCGCGACAAAGTATAGTAGTTGCATTACCCTAAGGTGATTGCAATTAGTCTTGTCTAGCTCCAAATCTTCTCAAAAGAATTCTCGTGTTCTCTTTGAGATCTTTGCTGAAGTAATTAACTTCTTTCAACGAAATTATGGTAGCAGAGACCTCGGTGGCAAGTACGATGAAAATTGTAGTGCAACGAACAAAAGAATATACCTTTTTAAATAATGCAGTACCAGTTTTCTCCACCGTGCCAGTAGTCGAGTTTGGATTAACTTCCGAAGGGATCGGTGACTCGTTCGTCGCTGTTGTACTGTTGTTGATTTGCGATTGCTGCGAGGTAATGTTATTGTTAGCAGTGTTATTGTTCAACACAGACTGCTGCTGTTGCTGCTGCTGATGGTGGCTTTTCGAATCTGCAAGAGCAGGATTAAGTGCAGAATTTGAAGTTGACGACTGTTTCTTAGCAGAAGCCGGAGGCACAAGATCTGCTGCTGCTGCGGGTACGACCGCCTCACCCTCATCGAAGTCTTCCTCTTCGTTGAACCACATTTCCTCCTCCTCGTCTAACTGTCTCTGGTCCCTTCTGTATCGACTATTTCTCAATATGGATGGAACACTGAACAATCATGAATAGTAACAAATTAATTTCCAGCATATCGATGCAAAGTTGATTAAACCCCTTGCTGTATAATTAAACTATGGACCTTCATGCAAAATAAAAATTTTCTGCATTAATTGCAAGATAGAGAAGCTAAACATTTAGTGAGTTTTTAGTAATGCAACAGTATTTGTAATTTCTTTAAATGTTTTTACTGTTTTACATCTGAACTACTTATTTTCGTCATAAATGCAAGTCCACAGTCTATTAATAACAATTGTATAATAGTATGTTTCTGTTAAACTGAATAGAAATTTTATTTCTCTATTGTCAATATTTAACTATTAGTGAAAATATTGATATAAATATAGATTTTCTTTTTCTTATAGGAAATTATACACGGCAGAGAAGTTCTAATCGTTATAAATTTAAACAAAATCGTAGTGCAAGGGGTTAAGGGAATATAGCACTATTGGTCAACTAAAATCAATGGTTCTTTCCGAGTTAGGTTAAGTAAACGTAAACGTGATATTTTCTACCGTCAATAGTGGGCACATTCATAAGCAATTGAGAACAGAGTATTGAAAATCTTTGAGGTTATGGCGCGATAAAGATAGCCCTATGGAATAGACCGAATCGAAAAACATTTTTCTGTTAATCGGAAACCCCAGCTAAATGTATAATCGCACAGCTTTCAGTTTTTGATCCTGTTATTAGGATGCCAAACCACAACTTCTTCCATGCGAGGGAGAAAATAATGTTCTTTTCGAATCAGTGTATGTACTACTGAACATACGGCTGTAGTCGATGCGAATGAACTTGTTACTTCAAAATCTTCACGAACAGTGAACTATTAAAAATAGTGCAACACCCTTCAGAGATCGTTCTATGTACCTGTCAAGAGCTGCTCTGTCTCTGTCCTTCAATTTGTCTTGATGCTGTTCGTACCTCAATTTCAGAGCTTTGAACGTCTGTACATAATCGATTGCTTCTAGTTCTTTGGAGAAATTCTCGACAACGTGCGAACATAAGGATTTGATGTCCTCCTGGAAAAAGTAAGTGAGCACATTAAACAAGCACATTTTTGTACAAGATGCTTTGGACCAGCAAAATTTGTGTATACTTACCAATTTAATGAACTCAAACATCTCAAGAATAGCTGAATCTAATAGATTATATCTACCGTTGTTTCTTACAAATGCATCAAATACAGGTGCGAATAGGTTTCCCTTGATGATGTATCTATTATAAAACTCGTCCTTCAGAGCAACGATTTTCCTCATAAACCTCAAGGCGCACAATACTAAAAACGTGTGTGTCGATTTCATTAAAACCAGTATCCGTTTGAGCAGATCTTTGTTCAGTATGCAATTCTTGATGTGGTACGTGTGGTGCTCTACGCAGAATGATAATAACTCTAAGATCAATCCTAAAAGCTGTACTGTTCTGTAATCTTCTCTTGCCGGTCGATCACCAATTGTGTTCGCCAACAGCGGCGCTATCAATGTTCCAATACTATTTTTATAGAAGTAATTCAAGAAATCAGTCTTTTCTGATTTGTTAACGGAAGCCAACATATTTTCTGGATCAAGGAGCAGCCGCAACACACCGGCTAATTGCACTGCTCCACCCAGCTCCGGATCGCTGTCGCCTACCAGCTGAGCGACGATCACGTTTATTAACATTTGGTCCTGTTCAGTATTGTTTATTTGTTGCAATGTATAATCACGGACAACACTCGGTGAATATTCGACGATGTAAGTCAATATATCTATACTGGCTGTTTTCGTTTGGGTATCGTTCATTGCCAAAGTGATTTCCAGTGCAGGTAAAATACCAAGGACTGTTAAAGTTTTATAAAAGCCCTCCTTCCCTGGTGGCTGCAGATTCTGAGAAAAGTTACAATACTCCTTTAAGAAAAGAACTAGATCCCGTCGTTTGCTATCGGATGTTGCCTCGTCCGTTAACTGACGGAACAATTCGGTGAGAAACTTCTCGTCGTCCTGTATGAGGGTCACTATCTCGACCTTATTAAAAAATATAAAGCTGCTCAACGTGTTCAACATGTTGTCCTCGAATACGCTCGGCGTTGGTAAAACTACGTCCTGTATGTACTGAACCCGGTACGTCTGATGTATTTTTGCCAACAATTCTGCATTTGTGATAGGAATTGCTTGCTTAAATCTGGCTAACTGTCGTAGGTATTCTCTATGCCTCTTTGGCTGAGGTAATGTCGGCTCGTACTCCAGGCAACCAACAACATCAAAGATCGTGTCATCGCTGAACATTACTTCAAACAGAGTGTTCTTATTGAGTAAGAAAATATTCTTGAATATGTCATAGAGATGATGCAATCCTTCGATGTTCTCCAAATCCTCACACGTGTGAAATAGATTCAACAGTTTCTTGATATAGCCCTCAGATTCTAATGCTAATGCCAACTTGTCTTTCCTCATTTGAGAAGATAAACAATTTCCTATTAATTCGTTAATATCTTCCAACCGACTTAATTCACACGGTGGCAGTTCTATGGGGGGCGCGGTATCCGGCATATCATCAAACCGCTCATCTTCCGATTCTTCTACAATATCCTGGGTGATTTCCACAGATGGATCCTTGCCCTGAACTTGGCAGATCTTCTCCCAAATCTCATCACAGCCAGCCTTTTCTTGAAAACTTAAGGCTAAATCAAAGTTATCTCCCTCTGACCATACTATTAATGTATCCTGAAACGAAAAACAAATTATAATCAGTTCATCCATAATTTATATTCATATTCTATAACACACACACACACAATTAGTATTTCTTCTATTTAAATTCACAATTTATAATAATGTCATTACCTGCTGTTTTTGATATGCAGTGTCAGGTTGTATTCTACTTTCCAACAAAACAGAACCATCACTCTCGGCTCTGACTAAAAGCGAAATTCCTTTCAATCTATCTACGTACGAAGAGGATACATGACCCGTGCCACGATCATCCCATTGTCTGTCCGCATTAAGCGCGTACAGCTTTACTCTTCTGCGTGTGTCCGTCATATTGTAAGCTAACTTATGCACACTGTCCTAGAAAATCACCAACAACCTCGCATCCCTTTCTAATTTCACCGACTCTTTGGCTTTTGAAAATATTGTTAGATGTGCTACCTCAACTCTCCAATGAATCGATGAATGTGCAACGGTCTGCGTATATCGATACGTCAATTGCTCTCTTGTAACCCATTAAGGCTTCTTGTTATAATATCTATCTTACAGGACATGAGCAACCGTTTGGCAGCAGGGATCTCTTAAGACCAGTGCAGACAGCTACGCACTCCAGACGATTTGAACAAATCAACGATACCGGTCTGAACGAACAAAAACGTCATAAGGGTATCCTTACTTGTTCGGAGCCAGTCACTGACAGACTTTGCTAGCCTATGTCCATTCACTTCTATATATATGTGTATATATATACGTGCTTTTTTTATTTTTATTAATTGTAAAATACCTCCGTTTTTAAAACGATATCTACAGGGGCCTCCTCGCTATCAATTAGAGCGATACCATACGAGCGACGATCAGCCGTCGCGTAGCTCGCATGCCTTGAACCTCGGTTGACGGAACGGGATTGTTTACCGTAATAGATGTTTATGCGCTCTTCGTTGCATAAGCCTTGATTCTTGCGCCAAGAAAAGCTCACGGGACGCGCGGGAAAACTTCACGTCGCGCGCGTTCTCGCGTTCACGTGTCGTGGTTACAAGACCCTAAGGGACCACGATAGTGCGTGGAATCGATCCTGCGTGGGAACTCGTTCTCCCAGTACCTCCGAAGAGAATTTCGTTGCTGGGAAGACGACACTCTGCGTGCTCTCTCGCCGCTGTATACGGTTCCCGCGACAAACAGCAGCGCAATTAATCTCGATCCTCTCGTGATACGAACGCTCACACACGCACGTCTATTTTGCTCGATCCTTCGCCGTACCGTGATCGCCGACCATGGCAGTTCTTTCGTTCTTATTAAGCAGAATCACTCTAAAATTGACATAGACACTGAACAGCCACAACACTACACTCCGCCATGTTAGATCACAACAACGCGCTACGGGGTTCGCCTCGTGTGTCTCAAGGATTTCAGCGCGCAATACGATTCGCCGTGACTTTCATCCGCAGCGTTTTTTAAAATAGTTTACGCGATTATTGATACACAATCAACGCATTATCTGCCGAGGATTATTTCTTCATTTTTGAGAGTCTATAATCCATGGCTAAGGATAATTTAATAGACCTTTTGACAGCAATAGCAATATCTATCGTAAACTAACAAGCAGCCTCCTACGTCGTAATCTAATCATTTCATTTGGAATCGTTATGAAATAGAAGATTTTCAAGCCTCTTTTTAGTTCAGTATAATTATTGACAATTCTATTAATAGGCTTTCGGTAGATAAAGTGTGACAATAAGAAAATACATATTAAAATACAATTCTCTACAACACGCTGTATAAGATGTATATTGTGTTCCTTTTAATTCTGTATCAATAAATGGTGGTGAAAATCCTATAATAGAATTATATGTCTTTTAAAACTATTGAACAGTCGAAATTGTCGACTAACAATCTCCTAGAAAAATTATCGTTTATTACAGTACATTTCTTCGAATTGTGAAATGACTTGTAACCAAGAAACAAATAATTTACTCACTAATTTGTAAATCACCTTTACAATTTCAGAAATTCGAATCGAGGGCAAATCGAGACTAAATCTTGACCTCGTGTAGAGGGCACGTCGTTCGCACTAAAAGTAAATATCGAGCAAAACCGGGTGTAAACCTTGCTGTAGAAGGGAAAATGGAATTTTATTAAAACTTCTGCATTATATAATGTTATGTTATTTATTTCCGATAATTCAAATGTTTACAAGAAAAAAAGAAAAGGAAAGTGGTTTATCGTATCTTTAATATTTTATATAATCAAGGAAAGAAAGACAAAAACATTTTATTCTACAATTAGCATAGACAGCGTAAACAACGTAAAAATTGTTTATAAAGTTAGCACTGAAAAGTGCTGTTTTGTACAGTTTGTCTTCTTTCTTCTCTTCTTCATGCTATACGTGTACGAGATTATACTGTGTTAGTCTCTTTTAGAATGTATCCTCTTATGTAGCCAAAATAGGATACCTACAAAAAATAAGGAAACATTAATACATGTATATATATAGCAATGACATAATTACATATACTTACCACATCAAAAGTAAAAAATTCTATAACAATATGTACTCAATTAGCCATTTCGACTTATGAGTCGAGCCTCTTTTTCAGAAATGTCCTCAATTATGAGCAGATAGCACAGTGCAGACAGGATCTCCTTTTAACATATGCCATTCTGCAATGCTTTCTCTCATCAGCGGACAGCATCACTCTTGAAATTAACTATATCGCTTCCATGGATGTTATGTGTCCATGATGCTGCGAATCAGAAATCATATAAGAAGTAACAGCGAATAACAGAAGAATAACAGCGAAATGATATGGACAGTGATCAAAATAATTTAAAGCTCTTGAGATTGTTAACGTGAAGTCTCAATATTAAAATTATAGACACGCAGTGGTTACTTGTAATTCGTCACGTGAAAACATTTCCAAATTTGAGGTTATTTCGTGCCTAATATTTACATAGCTTCTATCTACTGCTTTATGATATGGTTTTCGCGAGATTCACGACTTCAAAATTTTGCGATAAATGGGGATAAAGAAACTTGAATAATCCAAATTTACTTATCTGACGTCTTCTCCGCTTCTTTTCTTCTAGCCCACCTCCTTACTTTTATTTTAGGTGTCATTTGGAGTTGTTTTAAATGTCAGAACAATTCAACAAACGAATTCGAAAATCGTGGAACCTACATATACAAAGTTCATCCATCGCTTGCGTCGATGACAACAAATTCTGATGTATACAAAATACCATTGACAAGTAATCGATCATCAACATATACAATATATATATACCCTACATACAGGGTATTTAAAAAATGACGTACTTCCTTGGTAGGGGTGATTTCTGACGTCATTTGAAGTAACTGTTTCCTTTGCGAATATGTTCTCCGCGACTTTGTAAGGAGTTATGAAAGACATGGACCAATCAGAACGCGGCTACAGCGGGCGAATTCCGGCTCAGCCAATATCAACGCTACGTTCAGTTGAACCTATCGCCGAGTTGGAATCCGCCCACTGTAGCCGGAAAAGGACGAATGATCTGAAAAATCATCCCTTTCAAAAAAGTACAACATTTTTGGGACACCCTGTATGTATATCAAAGTATTTTTTTCTTTTTACATATTGTCATCATAGTCTTTCAAGCTTATTACATAAATTAAAAATCTTTATTATTTGTATCAATCTTGTTTTCAAACTGTATGTTTTTCATCGAATCAAATTCTTTTGTTTGCTAATGAAAATGCTCCTCTGTTCTTTCCGCTATAATTGTAAGACAGCTTCGGAAAAACCATATGTATATTATGCCGTCGTTGTAGATATGTAGATCATCGCGTATTTCGCGTAGCTGTTACAAACCTTTTAGTAACAAATTTTTTATACATATAGACATATCATCGACATCGACATCGACATCGCGACACCACACCAACACGACGCCGATATAAAAAAGTTAGATTGGAATTAGGAATTTTTAGATTTCAGATACATGTGCTATACATATTATAGATAGAACAGTACGAGTAGATTATTTTATCGTTATAAAAGTTATGATATCATTCTTTTTTCACGTAAACTGATCCGATAACAGTTCGCGTGGACTAATCACGATACCAGTCCTGTCCAAGATTTTGCGAACGTTACGAGTATAAATTAGTAGTTCCTTCCTTCCAGATCATTTCCGTGTATCATACATATAGGCGTTTATGTTTTACAATTTTATTACAATTAATACGTAACCTATACAAATGTAATACATGTAAATACAATATGGTGAGTTAGAAAGTGAAAACCGCGTGTCAAAAAGAATTGTTCGTGGACAGGATTGACTTACAAAATGTCCCATATACATACCGATCGAGGGAAGGAGGCAGACTTTTCTCATTCTCCATATGTAAAATCATGTCTCGAGTAGAAAATTCTATCTGTCGATACAATAATTACCCTCGAGCAGTATGATATATTTATTTAAATTCATTATACATGCACATCAAAAGTTACTATTGTCCGTGTATGAACTGTAATCTAAAAATATTTGTTTTCTCTCTACATATATCACATAAGAACGCATCACGCGAAGGCAGTGTTGATAGAATGCGATGTGATGCGATGCGATTTCATTACCTTTTGCAAATATATACGTGGCTGTGTTAATAAATTAAATGTATTAAATGTAACTGTCTTCTGAGATTCATAATGTTCTTGTTTCTTTTCTTTTTTAATGCAAAAAATACGATCTGCTGTATTTAAGTAAGGCGATACTTTTTGCGGAAAACGCGAAACTATGGATGAGTGCGCGCGCTTGCTTGCGTGCTAACCGCTCGAAAATTAACGTGCAGATGAAACTTAGAATGTAACAGTGACAGAAAATGTTTATCGAGTCAACTTTGTTCCCTATCCATTGTTTCATTTCGTGCGTAACAGCATTTTTGTAAAATTTGTATTTTTACGTATCAAGTAATTCAATTCAAAGTCGAATGTAAACAGTAGAGATATTTCTGTAAAACGTGATATCAATTATAAGATGATCAAGTTGACAATAACGAATCTCCTGGCAAATGCAATGGTCTCAATAAAAATTATATGCGTGGAAATCGAGAAGATCGTACATACGTATGCCATGCGGAATATCATCTCGGATAATATTTGCGATTTATAATACATACATACATGCACACATGTATCACTGCACCATTTTCGCGTATAAGCAATTATTACTAGACATTTTGTTCAACCAAAGAAACATGAAATTTATACACGTATGTGTGTTACTCTTAATGTTCAAACTTCAACGTATAGTACAGCATAGTATTATTATGTTTATGTACGCGCAAGAAAATTTGAGTACCAGGCAATCATAATTTATTACATTTAATATATTATAAGAATTTTCTAATGCTGTTCAAGAAACTTATTTGCACATCTTAGACTCATACGAATAGAATTGATAAACTACGAGAAGCGGTGTGTGGTACGAAATGGTTAAAGAACAGATAAACGGTAGCTAAAAGCATTTTCTAGAGAAGAAAAACAATTGGAAAGAGCAAATACTGTTCCTGTTGTTAAGTTGATCGTAATTTTCTAATTACTATGATGCGATGTAAATTATTATAATTTAATTACATACATAAGAAGAAGCAAGGTGACTGTAGAAATAGAAACGTATCAGGTCTACAAAAAATAGAAGAGGTAATTGAAGATTATAAATTTCTTTTCGCTGGTGGTATCAAGTGGTCTGGTAATGTTAGAGGGAGGTCATAGCCATCGAGCTTAACGTTGATTAAATGCATCGCCAAAGCAAATTCGTCGGAATCCAGAAATCCATCGTTGTCGACATCGGACAACTTCCAAATTTTTCCAAGCACGCTGTTCGGCAATTTGGATTTTAACATTTCCGTTTTAGCGACTGAAAATGAGTAGAATAATCAGTGAAACGAGTTAAATAAACGTCACCGACGCAGTCGTATACACTCGATAGAGCGTATACTATCTCGGCGTAAGCAAATATACAGTATATACTTTAATCGTAATTGTGCAAGATGTTCAAGTGATTCAACATGTACACTGGGAACATCAAACAAATTTATCGTTCCGGTTCGAAAGGAGCGCGTATGATAAGAAATTACCTGAGCCCACAATTTTTCCGTCGGACGGTTCAAGTGCTTGGAATATGGCATCGTACTTTTGTCTCTCTTTGTTAACGACCCATTCTGGTTCACCCGCTCCAGCATCGACTCCTTCTCCTCGTTTGTAACCGAAAGGACTCACTTGATCTTCCACACCCTCGAACGCGCCACCTATTGTACAGTACACACGAATGTAGTCGATATTGTAAATGGTTAAATCGCGATATGATAAATGTTACGACAAAACATTTGAAAATTCACAAAGTTTGTAAGAACAAACGTTCGAAATATGAAAAAGGAAGATTGCACGCGTAATTACGTAACTGCGTAACTATGTCCAGTATAGATTACGTATGTAATAAAAGGCCGTGTGCGTTACGAGCTTCATACTGCGGGCAATTCAACTTTATCTCAGCACTCGAGATATTAAGTTTCCGTGAAATGTTCATTGACGATTACGTAATTAGTTGTGAATAGAGCAGGAGAATGGGTTGGGCATCGGTGCGAATATTTTTTTTTTGCGTTCCATAAAAATGTTTCGATACGTTCCGATATATCTCGATCGAAGGATACACGTAAGAAAGTATGATATAATATAGAGAAAAAAAATACCTTTGACTAAAGACTCTGACGCCGTACCGAGTTCGTTTTGCGGTATCATGTCCATGAGTTTTGCAATGTCCTCGGAAAGCATTTTATCGACTACTTCCAATAATTTAGGCTTTAAACTATTGAATTTAGTAAAATCATGACGCGCTAAGGATTCCTGCATTTTTTTCAAGTCTGGAAAATCGCCGGGTGAAATGTTATGCTCCCTTTGTATTTGGTCATAGATTTGACCCAGATTTTTGATACGTTCTTTTTTCCTTGTATCTTTGCCAAACATGCTAGGCATATCCTTTTTAAGAGCGCTGATTATGTAAGCGTGTACCTAAGGTTCGACGAACATGCGTTTGAACATTATTCAGTTCGTATCGTAGAGGCGATATCATTGAGAAATAGTGTGCATTGTCTATGTCGATCGATTAGCGACCGAACAACGTTCGATAAGCAAATTTTCGAGTTTTTTTCTCACCTTGGCTAATCGAGCACGTTTAATTAAATCGTTTAGCTTTCGAAGCACCGCGTTTTTGGGTAAGGACTGCATATCCCTGAAGAGATCTTGTTCCTCGTCTTCGAATAATCTGGAAGAAGAAGTTCTGGGTAACAACAATGTGTTGTCGTATTATGTATAAACGCATAAGTGGTTCATTGGCAAAGGTTCGTTTGAATCGATCCAACTATAATATTTTCATTGACAGAAACCAACAAAAACGCGGTTATCTTCCCTTTCAGGAAAGATCGCCGTGGGAACGCGTTTACGCGATTAAAAAAGAACAACTGCGTATTTGATAAACACAATTGCATTGTAATACGAGGCAAATAAAAGTACTCGCCTCTTATTTACATCGTATCTTAAGGACTGGTCCCAAAACGACCCGATATACACTCTGGCTACTTCAGGAGTTTGTAGTACTTTACCAAGAGACCACATCAGCGCTCCGTATACTCTCATTAGCTGTTGATGATCAATCATGTCTGCTTTATTCAAGACAATTCTGATTTTATCGTCATGGCCGCGCAACGCTTCGATGGATCTCCTAAATTCATCAGATATATCGAGTTTGTGCGCGTCGAACAGCAGAATAATTCTATCCACTCGTTCCGCGAACCATTCCAGAACTCCAGTAAAATCGTAGCCCCTGTCGACCTAATACCAGAGTAAAAAAGTTCAGTAAATCCAAAGTCTACGTACAATTGGCAAGCAAATATATATTGTATATTCTGAAAACATATGTACCCTTTGCTTTTCTCCAGACAAAATACCAGGTGTGTCGACTATAGATATACCTTTCAAGACCGGGGATGCCACCGTAGAACATTGAAATCTATTTAGGAATGCGTTACCAAACTTGGAAAGTGGACGGAACTGTCTTTTGGGATCGACGACTAAAGCGTTTCCAGGAATCACGCCTTCTTTTTCGTCATACATAACTGCAATGAAGCGATCTGTTGTTGGTTCGGGACCAATCCTTATTCCAGGAAACTCTCGTTCGAGTAAATACTTGATGAAGGTCGTCTTTCCCGTAGAGTATTGGCCCACCAAAAGAATCATTGGTTTCGCATCGAAATCTGGGTCATCGAGTTGGGGAGAATGAAAATCGTGAAACTGATAGTGCAGTTCCAGAGGCAGCATTTTCGATTTGTATATCTTCTTGATACCATCAGTAACACTTTCAAAAACATTCTGCTTGTCGCTGTCTTCCCTATTTAACCAACTGAACATCTTGCGGCGGACCTGGATCGCAAAGAACGATCCTGCAAAGAAATCGTAGATAAAAATATTATCGAGAATGTGCCATTAGAAACGGCTATGATGACGTTGTCGAAGCGAGTCGACCTTCGTCAACGCCTAACTGCCTAGCCACAGGATACGCTTTTCCTCGTATAAATAATAGACAAATTTCAAAGAAACTCTGTACGTGTTAGGCTTTATAGACGGGTCTATTTAAAACACACAGTCACGCACACGCACGTTCGCACGTACGCACGTACACAGAAAACAAATGGAAAAGAATATATGTATAAAAGCGTAGAGTGTAATGCAAACGAAACTAACCTCTTTTCCTGATTCAATAGAGAACGTTGAACGCGATCGAAGCTATCATTCGTTGGAACTGACAGCGTGTGCAATTGTTGCTGGGATGTCGTCGGTCGATAACGTTGCGCGACCCTCAAACTGAGTAGAAAAACTAACTATAATAGAATGCTTATAAATCGAATTTCTTTTATCGAGCAATCTCAAATCGTTCCGGAAATCCGACTGTACCGTTTATTGGTTGGTTTTTCGATTTGTCGTGCTGCTCGGTCGCGTCGATCGCGAGATCGAATGATCGCGATCCGACCGCTGAACTTGCACGTCGTAGATAAGCCTGCACCGATACGACTGCGCATCTCGATTTTCCTCCTCCTCTTCCTCCTTCTTTCTATTCCACGTTCTCGACTCTCGTTTTCCCATTCCCCGTTCCCCTAATCTCCATCCCCATTAACCGTTCACCGTTCACCGTTCACCGTTCACCGTTCACCGTTCCCGATTTCGAACGACCGCTGCCCACTCGTTGCCGCTCGTCTTATCGTAATCGACAACACCGATATCTTATAGCAAATTACTATACCACTATGTAAAGTTATTCACAATAAATGTTTATTGTGCTGCATTCTCATACTTCCGGCTTAAACCCAACGTGCTTTATTCAGAAAAAGTATAATAATGCAAACTTGTTTGCTGACTAATCGTACGAGCGAACTCGAATCTCGATGAATCATATATAAATACATACCTATGCGTGTAGTGATTGTTTGTCCTCTTCGTGGCTGATCATCGATCATCGAAGAGGCGCTATTTTATTATTTGAACATACACAATCTTTCCTCGTGTTTGTTTGCGTTCCATCGATTTATTTGATTATTGTTAAACGGAGCAGTACAATCTCATAGAGAGATAACGAAATAGTTTAAAGAAGGAAGAGCACTCGATGGTATTTGAACCGCAGAGGTAGAATGACTAATTGTCGTGAAATAGATACATTTATACGAATCGACGCGCCTAAAATATGTATATCCGGCCGTCTATTAACGGTGACGATGACGATGACGAAGACAAAGACAAGGGCGAGGACAAGGACGAGGACGATGACGAGAACAAGAACGAGAACAAGAACGAGAATGAGGACGAGAACTAGAACGAGAATGAGGGCAGGGGCGATAATAAGAAATGAACGTATTTCGTGTTGTTCGATGGTACCGCGATAGATGTCGATCGAGACGATACGCACTATATGTAGTCGACGATTAATCAATCAATGTTGATCCATCTTCCGTCCGAGTATTTGAATTCAACGGAAAGACTGTTCTGTAATAATCGTTCTCGCATTGCGTAACGAGACATGCAAAACATCCAGTGTCATTTGTTGCGTAAGCAACGCGGACACATCCTGGTTAAACGATTTTGTGCCAATTTAGTAATCTTAACCAGCTTCGCTCGAATTAGAATTGATTCGCACGATACGTGCGGTCTGCTAACGCATTGCGCTTCTGATAGTGTTGTGCTGCGCCTACGCGCAGTCTTTCGCGCGCTCGAATCGAGTAAAAATATTATCCATCGGGTAGTTGGACCAACACGTCGATAGGTTCGAAGTGTAAGCGCAGTGTCTGGTAACGTTCTTATGGGAACGGTGAGTGCGCCAAATTAGTTTGCAACATGAATTTTCAGGAGATTCCGTGAGAGCTTAATGCTTAATATATTGTATTATATATTATGCACAATAGAAGCGATCATTTTAGCATACACTCGTCGTCCCAGTTATTGGGAAGCACGTCTTTCCATAGATTGTTCGCGGTTTCGAGTAGACACGGCTTGCCGCAATTTGGTATCTCCATGGGATACGCTGTGAACTTGTCCGTGTCGTTCAGGTAGGTTAACTGCAAAATTGGAATATAGCATATTATCGTATAGAACAGAGTAGCGGAAGAAGACGTTACGTTGAAACAACTAGTCTGTATAAGATCGTTTAAATAATTAGGGCCTATGAACTATGAAGATTTCAATCCGGCATTGGAGATCGACGAACGACTATATTTACGCGTTGACGCGTAATCTTATCGATAGAATTAGAATATACATGGTAATGTACCTTTATTTCGGCGTGTTTGTCGTCCACAGCGTCGGGGCTAAAGTACAGTTGAAAGATGAGAGTCGCGCCGTACTCGGGTTTAAAGTACTCGCTCGTAAATCCTATGGTTCGCAGTAAATTAACGAGAGTTATGTCGTGCGCGGAGTAAAGATAGACACGCCTGGTGTCTTTGCCAGCTTCAGCGTCTCGCATACCCTTCAGAATATCCTTGAGCAACGGTCCTGCAATGTTTGGAACACGGTGTAGAAAAACCAAGGCAATGGAGGGAACTCGGGGACGTCCGATGGGATTAGAATCGCAGTATGTATGGCAGAGAAATCGATCGAACCTCCGCGGAGTCGTTGTTGTAAGTTGTTACTGGTAAATATGGCCAAACTACGAGCCGCGATGTCTCGCATTTTATGATTATAGTATTCGTTGGTCCAATCGGGTAGCTTTAAACCATGCCGTTCCTCAATTTCCAGAGTGTTGTACAGAAACTCGACGTCGGTGATCGTAGAGATGTTTTTTCCGGTGTGAGAGGAAAGCTGATGATAATATTCGTTCGACGGAGTTCCCGGTCGCAGAGATTCGTTCCTGTACGCTTCTCTCAGAGCTTCTTCCAATCGAGGACAGGGTGCCTTGACCACGATCGTCTGGAATTGGTCCCTATATTCTACATACCTATTAAAGATTCCTATTTCACGTGTATAATAAATACACGTGTATATTTTAGTACACGTTCAAAACCGCGATCTCTAATATATGCGTATGTGTCATGTCGCAGGTTATAAAATTTCGGGAGTACATAGTTACTCACCTTATCCAAGGCACGGGGAGTTGAATGAACGGGGACGGGTCTCCAGTTTAATCCTTCTACAAAGATTTGATCGGAGGTCGGTGGATACAAACCGGCCAGTAGAGCTTGCGCGGACATCAAGCACCGATCCGCGTAACTGCTTCGAACCAGGGACAGCCTGCTCTCGTACTTGCCGTCAATTACCGAGCCATACTTCTCGCGTATCCATTGGCCGACGTTGTACATTCGACGCATGCCATTCTATGCAACGATTCCAGATTTCAAATTTCAAACGGTTTTGGTATCGCGCGGAGCTACATTTCTCACCGAACCAACTAACGAAAGCGTACTTTAGCGTACATGTTTTTAACGACAAACTCTATGCAGGGTAAATGTGTTTTGTTATCGATCGTAAGATTGTTAATAACAAGATGTGTTGATGATATCGGCGCAAAGGTTCGATCGGAGATACAAATTAAAGCAATATTGCAATATTGCTTGAAAAGGATCCATATTAGGATCGAAACGTAGAAAGTTTAATCAAGCTAGCAATATTGCTTTAATTTGTATCTCCGATCGAACCTTTGCGCCGATATCATCAACACATCTTCTATGCAGGGTGTTTGCGAAATCGTGGTGCAACCGGCAAGGGGATTATTCCTCTGATAAAATCTAGTTATTTAAATTATATGAATATAGTTATTTCCATACGGGGCTTCATATTCGAGAAAATCGAGTTTGAAAATTCGTTAGGTACGCGTGTACTTAGTCAGAGTCTGCTGGCAAGGAAGACACTTTCAACAATTGTAAATTACTAGAATAAATCAATTATTGAAATTTACGGCTAATATTTGCTTAAAGCCATACCATATCCTTAACGATACTGTTTACAGATGCAAGTGGCAAAGGAAATTGCGGGCTAGACCGAGCGAACATAGCAGACTCTGTTTAATTGTAATTACACGCGTACCTGACGAATTTTCAAACTCGATTTTCTCTTGCCGGTTGTACCACGATTTCGCGAACACTCTGTATAAATAATGTACAGGGTGTATGAAAAGTAATGGTCATCCTTTCTAGGGGTGAATCTACACCTCTGGAACGGTGGACATTTGTAAAAGAAACTTGCCGCAAAATTGTTTATACCAAAGAAAATTGTTGTTAAAGTTTGTTTTTACATCAACGCCTTTTACTCATCGAGGAGAGAAAAAGTTTGAAAGGAACCATATGACGTAAACAAATATTTATTAAGACATATAAGCTGTCGAAGTTCTTGAAAAATTTGTTTGTGTGGAGTTATACGTATAGACAAAAGCCTTTTCTTTTCTAGTTTAAAGATGTGTGAAAAAGTACCTTTACGTACACCCCCCGAAGGGGGTAGTGTGGGTCTCGGGGTCTTCGATTTCCCCAATACCCACTAAAAAAAACCATACGTCTAGGACTAAGAGCTTTTCTCGCTCTCTTATGTCCTTGAGAACAGTCAAGGCCCCGCTTTCTGCATTTCTCCTGACTTCCTCTTTTCCTGGACTCATTCCACTCCTGTTCTTTGCTAAAAAAGAGCCTACTATTACTGTCCACCTGACCGTGTCGATGCGACAGAATATAATCGTGTGAGTGCGTCGAGACAAACGAAAAGGCCCGCTACACACATCCGTTTTTCTAACGTGCGGCGACCATTCGGTAACGGAATCGCGGTAAGGCCCGCTACACACATCCGTTTTTCTAACGTACGGCGGCCGTGCGGTAACGGAATTGCGGTAAATTTTGTATTGCGGCGCCGCAACTGCAGTGCAAACAAATGCGCAGCGCCTAATTGAATCCATAGTATTTCAAACCGCAATTCCGCTACTGCACGGTCGCAGCACGTTAGAAAAACGGATGTGTGTAACAGGCAATAAAGGGACATTCGTCGCTAGGCCCGTAGCAGGTCATTTTGTTTCCCTGCCCATTCTAATCATTCATTTGAAGTTGTAAAATAAGATGAAAGAAAAGTTGCATTTTACAACCTTTTATGTGTGTGTGGGCCTATATTGAAAATTTAAAAAAATACGTTTTGTACATCTGTGTCAATTATACATATTCTGAAAATTTTGTCAAAATCGGTCGACGTTGCAATGAGCTGCAAACGTTTAAAGATGGTGAAAATTGTAATTTTTTCACGATTTTCGGCCTGTAACTTTCAATGCCTGTCGTTTTTTTCTCAAACTTTCACACGCATATAATTGACACAGATCTACAAAATGTACTTTTTAAATTGTCAATATAGGCCCACATAAAAAAAGTTGAAAATTACAACTTTCAGCATTTTCTCTGCAATTCCGGCAATTTGCAATTTTTGAAAAAATTTCTTCTTTTCGCATCCTGGAGTAAACTAATTGCTCTTGCTTTACAAAAAAGTTCGAATCGCATGGCCCAATATTAAAAAAGCTATCATCCTTTTAAGAGTGTCCGAATATTAGTGGGAGTCACTGTATACCTGAAAGGGACGTTACAGCTGGCAAAAAACGTACGCGGATCGGCTCCGAAGTGGCCTAGTATTTTACAACTAACGCGCTCCGACAACTTCAACCCTGACAGATGTACAACACGTGCGACAGACCCACAGAGGCAACGAGCGAGCGTACACTTATAAATCACGCCATTGACGACCGAAGACAATAAGAAAAGGAATTTCTTTGACAGTTTCCCACTCCTGAACCTAAAGTCCTTCCGGCACAAGCGCGCCCAGTTAACAAAAGCTACATTTCCCCACCTAAATCCACCCTTAACCATTCACGATAAAACCGTGTTGACAATCGCAGTACTATTTTGATCGTGGTCGGAGTAACTTCTCGTTCGCTGTCACGATTTCGGAAAGTGTGTTGTGTAGTGTTTAGTGATTGTGTAGTGTTTAGTGATTGTGTAGAACTGCGATGTTTCATGCTTCATAGTTATTAAGACGCATTCGCGTAAATGTCAGTATCCTGTGGATTCGACGAAGGAACAGAAGATTCTGAAAAACTTGTAAGTAGCTATACTTTACATTAGTATTTTGTAATGTAGGATTAGTATTTTTATGTGTAACAATGGATATAAGGTTTCCCCTCATATTTAGAAACTTCAAATTTGCGATTTGAATTGGCAGGGGAACGATGACTCGTACGGGCTTTGCCAGAGGTGGGCATTATTTGGCGAAACAAATATTTCAAATACTATTTAATATTTTAGATTTCATTCTGCTTAAAGAAAATAGTATTTTAAATAAGATATTTCTATTCGAACAATCTGAACCTCAAAATAAAATATTTCTATTTCAACAATTTTATCCACGAAATAAAATATTTCTATTCTAACAAACTGAAACACGAAATAAAATATTTTACTTTTCGCATTGTTATAATACTCTGAGAAACCGAATTAACATACGGCTGACACTTATAAATGTATTGAATTCGAACCATTATTTTCAGCAATAACATTTAAAATGGAAATTGAAAATAACGAAAAAATACATATATTTTCAATATTCTTCAAATAAAATACTATTTTCAAAAATTACTACCTCAAATAAATTATTTTATTTTCAAAAATTGTACACATACTTTAAAATATATAGGATTATTTATTATTTACTATTTAAAATGCTATTTTCCCCAGCTCTGGGCTTAGCGACAAACGTCCCTTTTTTCGTTTGTTTCGCGGCACACACACGGTTACGTTCTGTCTCATCGACACGGTCAGGTCGATTGTAGTAGTAGGCTTTTGTCTATACATATAACTCCACTCAATCAAAATTTGCAAAAACTTCAACAGCTTATATCTTAATAAGTATTTGTTTACGACATATGGTTCCTTTCAAGCTATTTCTCTTCTCGATGCGTAAAAGGTGTTGATATAAATACAAACTTCAACAACAATTTTCTTTGATATTGTTACGTATGCTATCGCGACCGTTGGTTCCCTTTGGCTCTTCGGAGCGATAAGTGCGTATGCAGTCGCGACCGTTGGTAACCTTTGGCCCTTCGGAGTGATATGTGCTAAAACAAGGACTCTATTCAAAGGGTTCTAAGGGGTCTATCGATATCTCTGATTAGTCACCACCCTCGTCTAGGCCGATTTTGGCCACTATAAAAGGGCCTGGATTGCCATCAGGAGTGGGCAGTTCCTTCCGAAGTGTTGACTTGTTAACGTCAGTGGACACTGTAGCTAGATCGGGTTTATAATTCCCAGTCGCGCATCTTTCCGAATCATTTCCTCACGGTACGTATCCCGAGAACGGGATTACTAAGTAGGGTGCCCCCGCACTCCTCGATGCGTAAAAATAGAGAGATAAAACAAACCTTAGAAACCGCGACATACACGGCACACTAAAACATTTGTACGTTACCATTTATATTTTTATACAATATACTTATTATATGTATATTCGACTGAAGTTAATTTCAACCGTTTCACCTATTCGAGTCTCCAGTCACTAATATCCTTCGACGATATACCTTTACCGCTCGAGGTATATCAAATTCCTTCAATAAGTTGCGAGCCTGCGAAACCATACCTTAAGGACTGCGTCTCCTAGACAGACGACACTCGCGCGTGACTGCACACAATCACCACAGTACACTCACACACCGCTAGACCACGTATACGTACGCGAGGATTGCAAGGGTCCGGGATTCCACTTCTGATTTCTCAATAATGCAAAGACGGGGTTTCTTATTAGTCAAAATCGGTAGATAAAAGATCAATCTAGGGGGCTATTTGCCTCAAAAGTCTTACTTTTACGTTTACGACGCGTAATTCTCATTATTCTGCAGCATGTCGCGGAGCCGCGAGTAGCAATGGAGAGGCGACGGTGCTGCCGCCTATCGTGGCTGTCGATATGCTACCGAATAATGAGAATTACGCGTCGTAAACGTAGAAGTAAGACTTCTGAGGCAAATAGCCCCCTAGATTGATCTTTTATCTACCGATTTTGACTAATAAGAAACCCCGTCTTTGCATTATTGTGAAATCACAAGTGGAATCCCGGACCCTTGCAATCCTCGCGTACGTATACGTGGTCTAGCGGTGTGTGAGTGTACTGTGGTGACTGTGTGCAGTCACGCGCGAGTGTCGTCTGTCCTAGGAGACGCAGTCCTTAACCTCTACAAGTGGCAACCCGGTGGTGAGATAGATATCGGCAAGTCCACTCCCGAGATCCCCACAAGGCGACCCGATTCTGAAAGACGACATCGGCAAGTCCTTGTGCACCTTTACGGTGGCGACCTGGTGGTGAAACAGACACCAGCAAGTCCACTTATCCTATTTTCCATACACGAGGCGACCCGATTCTGAAAGACGACATCGGCAAGTCCTACGTGTACCCTTTACGGTGGCAACCCGGTGGTGCAATAGACATCGGCGCGTCCACTTCCCTTTTATATACGAGGCGACCCGGACCTGAAAGACTGCACCGGCAAGTCCTACGTGTACAATCCCTACATTATCACCCAAAATCTCTCAATCCAAACTCCCTTTCGGTTTCCGCATAGCTGCCTAAACCCTTGGCTCGTAACAATATAAACAATTTTGGGGCAAGTTTCTTTTACAAATTTCCACCGATCCTGAAGTGTAGATTCACCCCTGGGACGGATTACTTTTTATATACCCTGTACATATTCTATTCGGTTGCCAAGAAAGTAATTTCGATATTTTAAGGTGAAATGAAAAACCTAATTTCTTTATTCAAACGATAAGCTTTAATCATTAAAATATTTTCTTATTTATTCTTTTTTGCAAAAGATCATCGAACGAAAAAGAAAATATCTTATTCATTACAGTTCATTGCTTGAATAAAAACATTGGGCCCTCTATTTCATCTTAAAATTACTTTCTTGCCAACCCAATACTTCTCGTCGCCAGAGTTGATAACGGTTTCGCGCATTCTGCCGCGGGAGCCTCGACTCTCACTTTTCTGCACAGTCATTACATCGTCGATCGGATCATTCTTTTTAATTGTAATCGTCAATCGGGTAATTGATTAATGTTTGCAGAAATTTCGAAATGAAATACGGAATCAAAACTGTATGCATACTGAAAAAAATGTAAACTGAATTTAGGTATATTGTCATTTGGTTTAGAATACAATTTATGGATAGATCGTGTGGCGATTAACTTCAACAATAATCGATTAAATCAGTCTCCGATTTTTCGATGATTTCGTTTTCTAATCAGCGATTGACGATTAACATCATCAATCGTCGATTTTTCAATGACTACCTTCTTTAATCGTACACGTTAATCAATCTTGATTAAAATTTTAATCGATTAATGCCCAACTCTGACCTATACGCTACACTCTACATATAATTTGTAAATACACAAGTATGGATTCCTTACTTATACTTATCCATAGATACTTATGACTAGACAGTGGATTTTATGCATTTATGACAAAAATTAGTAGGTGCAATTTAAAACATTAAAAAAATTGGAACGATGTGAAAATCCAGTTAAATTATTTTCAACCTATTAATCATGTTAACCCTTTGCACTCCGAATTATTTTTAATTTTGTTGCCAACAATTCCTTACTATTTTGAGCGTTTTATTTGAAATTTACTTCAAAGGACAGCTCCCGTAGTGCTACTTATTTTAAACAATTTTGTTCACTGATTACATTAAATATATCTCTCAAACTTTGTTATAACTTATATTTGTAGAACTTATATTTCTTTGTAACTAAAACCTAAGACAATTAAATAAATAAAGGAAGAACCAAATAGATATAAAAACCCGTTTTATTTACATGTTTGTTTCTCTGATGTTGGGCCACACTCGATACAGAAGTATAAATGTCTATTTCACTCCAGTTTGTTGCAAATCAAGTAAAAAATTTTTATTTTGCATAAAAATCCGCTGTTTACTTATGACTAGATATTATATGTAAAGATTTCCTAACCTTGGTCAGAGCTCCAAAGCCATCCTTCCAAACGTAAACGCGATAAGGATCCGTGGGATAAGTTTCCGTCGGTGTTCTATCTCCATGGCGAAATACCTGTCGCAAACGATTAATCGAGACCAATGAATGGAAAGACCGTAGAGTGATCACGAGGAGTTCCGGACAGCGAATAATATTGGGTTTTGAATCACGTTTCGGAACGGATCGGTTCGGATCGGATAAGATCGTTGGAATATACTTACGAATATTGTTTGATGTATCATCGAATTGTTATAACGTGCATCGTGACTGGCCGCGAATGCCGTGTACGCGAACAGCGTGGAACCAATTCCAATACCGAGAATGATAACTGTCGTGCGAACATCCATTTTACCACTCTGTCGATCACGGCAATGTGATCCATGAACAGTTCCGCTATCCATATCTTCGCTTATCGCGAGGCAAAACCGAAAACAGCTTCCGATCGAGATGTTCTCCCACTTCTGATCTACCAGCGAACCGCGTTGTCGTATGTATATATTTTCTATATGTACAACAGAGTATAAAAGATAACAACTATACGTATATATACATATAAGAATACTATATGGACGGTGTGTAAATACACGCCTTCCTTTTATTCCGATTTCTTTCTGTTCCGCCCATCGTGTCGCGTCGTATCGCGTCGGTATATAGTGGTCATGTGGACATAAACCAAACGAGTGATACGTGCACACAGACGTGCAACGCAGCTAGTAATTCGTTCGTGGCTCCACGTTCAACCGTTACCTACCGAGTTTAACGAGTTCACGTTCACGTATGCTGGATGCCGCACACTTGCACGTATACTAGTATCAAAGCTGCTAGTATGTATGTTCCTTACCAGTTTCAGCGATGCGAATTGCGAATGCAGTACCGGCGTTAGGGTAGGGCGCAGTCGGGCGTTCGCCCGGGGCGCCAGATTTTGCAGACAGTGCTGAGATCAGTGCTTCATCAGATTGGCACCCAAACGGATTGCATTACTCTTCTCCTTTTCCCCTTTCACTATCCTATGCCACTACCATGAGCACACTCTAGCATCTCCCACTAAGATCGTAGACTGTTCGCGCAGTCGCGCAACGTGTCTGATCATCAGAGAGGGGGTATCTGTATTCCTCTCGATTTTCTCGATTTTTTCAATTTTTTCGATTTGGCAGCACTGGCTGAGATATTGGCCAAGTTTTCTCGCGCGTGCGCGACGATTTTAGCATCGGTAAAGCAAAATTCTCGATAAACCAGGGTACTTTGGTCACTCTGTAAAATTATTAAAAATTGTTACGATTTCATTGTGAAAAATGAATATAACACGCGTATTGATGTATATTCTGTAACTCGGGCACTCGTCTCGTCTTATGTCGTTTCGCGTCTCTCGTCCTGAAGTCTCTTTGTTCGGAACACATTGTTTCGGAACTTTCCCGCCAATATCATTATGTCATCTATTTTTAGAGAAATCTTGGCCAATATCTCAGCACTGTCTGTAGTAATACTCCTCCTCACTAATATGCCCGTCGCGTTTTAATCTTTATAAAGCTTTATTTTCACAGACACAACTCTAGTAACCCTTGATGACGATCTAAATGTAGATCGAAACGTTGGAATTACTTTAGTAATTTGCAAAATGGCTTTATAAATTAGTAACGAATGATCGAACCCTTGCGCCGTAAGTATTAACAATTTTATTTATAAAGCAGCGCAATATTTGGTAACTATATTCGAATGTATGGATTGCATTTTCAATTTTTCAAAACTTAAATTAATGAAAACGTATTTGAGATTGAAAATCAAATTGTTGGAAAATTAAATTTCGCTGACTTGATCGTGTATTTGCCGACAAAAAGGCCCGAGAAGCTATATTTGATTAGACTCCTGTTATTTTTACAGCCCGTAGTTCAATATGAGTTCTTGTTCAAACATGAAAAAGATACAATAAATGAGCAAATAGAAACCAAAATAGTAGTTGCAAAACTTTCTTTGTCTAGTCGCTGGCTCTGGGTGAAGCTAAGGAAGCTTCTAAGAATTCTTGCGTTCATTCATTTATATTTATATCTGTTTAGCTGCGAATTCATTTTCATGCCTTTGGGCGCCAGGATAATTTCTCGCCCGGGGTGCTAGTGGTTCTGAAACCGACACTGTGAAGTGTGAACGGGGCGAACGGACGGACATTCGATGATGTTTCAACCAGCGATCATCGAACGGGGACCAGTGTCAATTGTTCGGCGAGACAATGAACAAATGAACGAGTTATCGGGTGAAAGAACGCGCCTCTTGGTGCAAGAGTCTTCCTGTATATTTATTATAATAGGATATTGTATCGTCGGTACAACTAAAAGAAACTCGAGTCGCACGTTTTTGCACGACTGCTAGATTCTGGATAATGGGTGATATTGCGGTATCGTTCGTCGAAATTGCACTGTTGTTTCGTCGAAAAATCAATCTCGCTGGGTACACTGCGCAAACACTAAAATCAAGAATGTTTCGATCGGTGTAAATAACGGTCTAAAATGTAAAAGAAATTCAACTGAAATTGCAGCTCGCCTGCATTATTTACCACCGACAAGCATTACATTACGAGCGAAAAGCAGACATGTCACGCCACGTGCGGCCATTTACTATACTATCTTCCATTCTCGACGTCACGAGGGTCCTGCCTGTTGCTACACTCGGTCGTTTCGAATTTAGGTTCTGTTGTAAATCATTCCAAATTGTAGTCGGTTAATACGGTTAAGATGCCTCTTCCTAATAACTAATAATAAATCAAATCTTTTTACAGGAACGGAAACATTAATAAATAATGATCGCGTGGTTGTCAAAAATATGAATTGATCGATAAAGATCCAGAGGTATAATATACACCGTTTATTCGCCGACAACGACAGTTAAAAATATAAGAGAGGCAGAGGTGAAACGCAACGCATAGGAACGCACACAGCGCAACTCGTGTCTTTCAATTAACCGTAACGATCGTTAGCTTCGCACTCGTTTGTTTGTCCGTTCGCAAGACAAACCGAACAGTGGGTGCATGACATTTGCATTCGCGTTCGCAACAACTCCGCGTATATACTATGTATAATCTACATGCACGTATATGCGCGTGAAACAATACGCAATAACGTAGGAAAGGCTTTTCCCGATACACAGGAAAAACCGATCTAAAGTATAATCGAAAAAGAATGGCACATGCGAACGTTATGTCCAGCAACGTCGGATGTCGCGTAACGTTCACCGTGATCTTACAGTCGGAGAGAGAATCAACAGGTATGAACTACTTGCGTCGCTCGAATAGATGAAGGATATTGGAGGAATATATTCAAACGTATATTTAAATTGCAATTAAACATTTAATTTTCATGGTCAACCGCACACGTCGATTTTACAACGAAAGCGATGGGAGACACGGTGCGATGTGCAATGTGCGATGCGCGGTGTGTGATGGCGCTCCCAATGAAAACGAAGCTCACGGTTTGTGGTGTCTGCCACGTGCTGCATTATGCACACATATACACACACTCTCTTTTTTTCTCTCTTTTTTTCTTTCTCTCTCTCTCTCTCATACTTTCGCACACGTGCTAACAGAAAAGGGTTTCTTTGGTACAATAATGACTAGAATTCAGAAGCACTAAACGTTCGAGAGAAATTGTGAGAATGGCGTGACACATTGCAAACGAGTTTCCAGTTACGACCGACTAGCGCGCGCAAGGGGGATCTAACACGAAAGGTTGCTCGCATCCCGAATTAGAGAATCTATGCTAGGCCGGAGGACAAGAATGGGTTACGATCGAGAACAATACGCATTGATATGCGCAGGAGACGTACAAGTTGCGAGTTGCGGATTGTAGTATGGAGCGTACTCGCGCATACGCGTCCATAAACGAGCAAAGACAAACAGTTTACGAGGTACGAACGAACAAACGAACGAACGAACATGAGCGAACATTTACAAAGATTGAGGTGTAGATCGTGGTTAAGATCAAGTCGCGATCCATCGAGTAGATCCGTTTCGATTTAAGGTTGCTCGGAACGACGTCGCCGACCGGGTCCCCCAGCGTAATTCGCTGCCGCCAATCCCATCAAATGTTTCGCTGCTTGCGAACCGCTGAAACCGCGGCTCAAACCCAGGTCCAGGCCTCGTTTGCTACTGAAAAAATAATTCGTCGATTCGATCGATCAAGAATATCGATTTCTTTCTCACTTACTTCTCCATTTCGGGACTGCGCATTATCGTGCGCTCTAGTCGTTCGTAGAGATCCATGAGGGCTTCCGGATCTTCTACATTCTGCTGGCCCCAGTAGTTTTGTTGCCTGTCAAATTGAAACGATTCCTCCTTGAAAAACTTGAGCGCGTCTTTCAACAATTAATTTTTTCCTTCTGTTACATTCTCTTATTAAGGTGTTCCAAGCTTTACGAAGAACCGATACAGCGCGCAGCCAATTTATTGTCGATCGTTCGAAAAATGGACGGTCGTTTCACGAATTGCACGAGACTAGACTCGAAGAAACATCTTAGCTGCGTTTACGAGACGATCGAATCTGTAACTCCTCCTCTCATTGGTATGCACGATTCTAGTAACGACAAGTCGTAACAATACCACTCTTTACTTTTCTCGGATAGGAGGAACCAGTTCTCATTAAACGACGGCTCGTCAAATGAAACTAGGTTAAACTTTCTGACGCAGCCAGATGCGTCTTCGCGTTCACTTGTGCCTATACTCCGTACGTGTCCCTTTTCCTACTATTTCACGGTCTATCGCTGTCTTATTACATTCCCGTTTCTACTTCCTACGACTAACGCACGTGTGCACATGCTACGTGCACACTACAATTCGGAAGTTTAATTTTGAGTACTCGAACCTATTAGAAATTGCGACACCGTTTATGGTATAAAACCGCGTTGCCCGTAAAGAACGCATAACTCTTCCCGATCACTTGGCCGACTACAAACATGTATACCTAAATGAAAGAATGGTGAATGGCAAATCTGTCACGGAAAAACTTACGGTGCAGTTTGGGCTAATGGAGTCGACGAGATGACAAGCCCGACGACTACCACTATCAAATATATACAGAGCGGAGTCGACCCTTGGTGTTGCATTTTGGATGGCGTACCTTCTCTGGAAATCAGAAAAAATTTATTTTGTAGTATTACCTTGTCAGACAATTAACTACTTAATGATGAGAAAAAGTGCTAACTATGCAAGCTCGTCGCTGCCGTCTAATAATTGTAACATTTTCGAAAAATCGAAAAAGAAAAAATAAAACCAGAAGAAGGAGAGGAGGTGCAGGAAGTAGAATAAGCAAAAAAGATTGCACGGAATACTGCCGTATTCGGAATACATATTGTTTCAGAACACTAGAAGAGCGGCGACGTGTACTCGTGTTCGAGCAGAGCGACTAACAAACTATTGAAGCCACGATTCAGAACGGAGTGGTTGCAAGCTTCGGTCGAGGTTGTGCAACGAGACGCAACGGTCTTAACGCCCTTAATATCAGACAACTCCCGTCCAAAACGCGTTAATTTTCGTGCGACCACCGTCGGTCAACTGTTTGATTATCACTCGCGATCGAAACAACAGCGACGATTTCATCGCACCCTGCGGATTACAGCGACGCCTTTCAGTTTGTTAACGGTTTCGATGTTCGTTGAATTAGCGTTTTATTGGTGCGGCAATCACGAGTCGCTTTGAGCGTACTCGCCGTAACACGAAATAATTGGATTCGGCGTTTTCGTTACGTGGAACGGTACTTCTCGACGCGCGTTGTACTTGATTTCGTCAAGGACGATGGAAGCGAGATTAATCGCGTTCGAAATTCTTACTCGGAATGTTTGAAAACGTTTCGCGAAAACGCCGAACATTTTTTTCATCAATTTGCACATGCAAGATTTCGACTTCCAGTTCATGTAACGTTCGTTTGCTATTCAGCAATTTGCATTTTCCGTTTCCCATTTTCCGTTTACTGTAGCCCGTTTCTCATTTCCCGTTTCCTTTCCTCCGGCCCGGTTTGTCGCATATGGATGTTGTTCCGACGAATTCCACGAGGAAACGCGTGAAAAGACGGATTCGTTTAGAAGGGCACGAGCGCGCGTCAAATTCGAATCCGATGAAGCAGCTGCGTCGCTCCTCGGACTCGCATTTTTCTTCCGGTACAGAAGCACGCACTTGTTGCGCGTGTCCGTTTCAGCCTTTGCGGTAGATAAATCGTTGGATAACGAGAAAATGTTAAACTGGATGGCGATCGAAAGAGGGCGAGAGAGAAGTTGGGAGGAAAGCGCAAGAGGAGGAATTCGGTGAAATTCCGGGCATAAGTTCGTCTGTTGAAGAATTCATCTTTTCAGTTATGTATTTCGGAGTAAAGTTTCCTTTCTTGGGAAAATCTTCTTTGAAAATCGTATCGTGTTGCGGGCGTAAGCTCGCAGTTTGTTGGTGTGTAGGAAATAAAGTAAGCGCTGTCGGTCGAGCCAAAGGTTACGGTTGCGAAGTATTTTCCGAGAAACGGGCGAATTCGGGTCGAGTTTACGCGACTTTTAGCGGTCGAGTAGCAATTCCGTTTTCCCGATCGAAGAGATAAAACGGCTACCTCCGTGTTTACTTAATAACAGCGAAGCTTTTGCGCGTAATCCTTTTTCTGTTGCGGAACCGACGCGCGACAACTTGGCGGCCGGTGGCTTGGTTGTGTCGCGAACGCGAAAGAAAATCACTGGTCTCTGCGCGTGGATGAATTAACAGACGAACAGACGCATTAGGCTGCGATCACAGTGGATCCGATGTCCGACGTTTTGTCTCTTTTTCGCACGCTCGAAAAAAGAGACAGAAGCGTCGGACGTCGACCGAATCGTCCGCCATCGGATCCACTATGATCGCAGCCTTTCGGAGCTGAGATTCGAAAAAGGAGAATATTCGGCCCGCTACACATATCCGTTCTTTTAACGTGCGGCGACCGTGTGGTACCGGAATTGCGGTCTGAAATATTATGAATACTAAAAATACTGAAATATTAAACTGTAGTTCCGGCGCCGCACGTTCATGTTGCATACAATATTTATCGCAATTCCGTTACCGCACGGTCGTGCACGTTACAAAAACGGATGTGTGTAGCGAGCCTAAGGGTTGTTGAGAGGCACGCGTGCAACGTCGCGACGCGACGTGTTGCTTCGACGGCCGGCCCAACACACCGCAAGTATTCGCGGTTCTATAACTGTTCGCGTCGAAAAATAAAAATCGGTGATCGAGATGGACCAGAGTGGTGCATCGCGCCATAAGATGAGACGATCAATCGTTTTGACTAAACTGACGTTTAGGTCCAATATAAAATCGAGTTCGTGAAGTAGACAGGCTGGACCGAACGCGTTTGAGGAAAGGTTCGAAGGACTACGAGGAATTCTACGAGCAAAAACGAGGATTCGATACACATAAGCCGATATTGGCACCGTGTTGCTTCACCCGGTAACGAATGCCCTCGACTCTGGCCTGGCTCTGTCGGTTTCACCATTCGGAAATGTTCTGTATCGAACGAAACCGCGTGTCGGTGAAACGGCTAATTGTTTCGTCGCGAAACGGATGGAACGGACGTGTTGTGAATCGTTCTTGTCAAAATCGACAGAACTTCTTTCGACCACTGTTCAACGCGCCTCGTATTCTTTTGTTTCGTTGCGCTTCGTTACCAGTTTATTGAAATCGATCGGAGTTACATCCAGCGCAAATTAATACTTCGAGCGATCGCGTGCAACCGCGCGTACGAATACGCGGAAAAGATTTTTCCTCGATTTTAATGATTTTCGAACATCGACGATGTATCGTTTTGCGGCAATCTCAAAATGGTAATCTCGGTCACGGAATCGATCGGTCGGTTTTTAAGAATAAACAGCTCCTTCCTTAAACGTTCCTTGCGTTCGCGTAAACCGGTATGACGTACGAATCGCGATGTGGAAGATAGATCGAATAAATAGGTTAAACAATTCTGCATATAGGGTGCGACTTACCTGGTTGCGATCTGCTCCCGGGATGTTGAATTCGACAGACTAGATGCCTCAACGAAGGGAAATGCTGCTCTGCGAATCTGAACCCTTCGTTGTCGGTTTATATAAGCCCGCGACTTTGCGGCTCTCGCTTCATCCCTATCCCCACCCTGTTATATCTAAACATCCTCGTCCAATCGAATGGACTCGTGTTCTACCCCATCCAAGCTTCCTACCACCAACCCCCTTGTATCGTCCCGGTAACCACCAACGAGCGTGACGCGAACTCGGCCGTACCCGGAGCCGTCGCCGTCGCGGTCGCCGTCTCTGCCTGATGCTGTCGCCATCCTCATCCTCGTCCTCGTCGTCCTCGTCGTCCTCGTCGTCCTCGTCGTCCTCGTCGTCCTCGTCGTCTTCGTACACTCGAGATCCCAATCGGGATCAGAATCAGAATCGAAATCGCACTGATCAGAGCTTCGAGCGTAGACAAGTATTTGTATTTTTCGTTGACGCGTGCAGGGACCGCATCGGATTAGATAGCAACCGAGAACCGTGGTGGTTGGCTGTTATCCGTACCACGCGTATCGCTGTTTCATTGTCGAAAGTTTGAACGACTTTTCGTTTTAGATGTCTCGCTCTGTTTCATTGTTTGCGTTCATTTCGTTGAAACGAAAGCATCTCTGGCTCCGATTACGCAGAAGAATACGGTCGAATTCAAGTCGATAGAGGAGAAGACCGAACGCGTATAAATACGTGCACGCGTGGCTGTAAGTGAAAGAACGTTTAAAGAAAAGAGGAACGGTCGGTTATAAGTCACGTTTGATTCGTCGGCAATTCTAGAGACACGTAGCTGCGATTGAACGGAGCGGAATCCATTAGGCGTGCAAACGTGGCTCGTGCTTGCGTTCACGTGGTAACCGCTCGACGACAAGTTCCCTTGGCCAAGATACTCGCGAGTACTCGTCTGTTTCTTGTATTTGTACAAGCGTAGAAAATTGTAACAGAGCGATCGTTGTCGTCACCGTCGTCTCCGTTGTCTATGTCGACATTCGGATCTAACAGCGAGACTACGAGAACTGCTAACGTTCGATCGGCTCGATCTCTACGAGAAAGAGAGAAAAGGAATATCAACGAGAGGACAATATATTGTTTTTCGATCTGTCTCGTTTCTGATAGCCATAACTGTAACACCGCTACAAACGGCAAATACTATTTACTTTCGCGATTGGTACGTGCCGGAATTTTGACTTTCCATATCAAATTTTCCGCAGCGTCGTTGAATCGTCCTTTCCGCCCTCGCTTCTCATAGCCTTGCCCATTTTTTGCTGGGATCGTTTGCAAGATCTCGAAAGACCGCCGCCATGCAACCGCTTAACGTGGCGCCTACGGAGTTCCCCCCTATCTCGAAGCTGCGTCTACCATTGTCGGCATGCAAATCACCTAATAGCCCATTTTAATAATGTCCATGAAATGGCGGTGGTCTCGCGAGACAAATAGCCGTATCGTACATAACTCGCTATAAACGACCGTATAAACCAGCAGGCCGAGTGGTCTAAGCGTTCTAAACGGTCTAAGCGATCTAAGCGACCTAAGCGGTCTAACTAAGAGATCTAAGCGGTCACAGTGCCAGGTAGCCAGACACGCGATACATGGACGGATACACGCGTCGTGTCACACCGCGTCTCGCGTCGCGATGGAACAAGTGTCGCATCTACGCCACCCGGTTCGCGGTTCCCGACTCCTGGTTACGAGACATTTGAATCTTCGTACGCTTTCTTAACCTGCAAAAATACAAGTAGCATCGATTATTTGCGGAGAAAATTGTAAAACGATGGATGCTGCAGAGGCAGAACAGCGGAAATTCGAGGAAACGAAGGGGCAAAACGAATGGGAGGAAAGACGGAGCAAGAATCGAGCAAGAGCGTTGTCTGCTCGGCCGGCGAACCTTTTAATCGCTTCCGACTTTTTAAATTGATTGAGACGATGGTGTTTGCGGTCGCATTCCTTTTAATCTCGTGAAATCGGTCGATTTATCGGTTCTCGATTTATCAGTTGCTGACGCAACGGGTGCTACTTAGGGAAAACTTAGGGATTTGTCGGGGTGGATCGCGAAACAATAATTCGTGAATTCGTGACAAATATATTTTCGATCGCGAGCAGATCGAATTTCTTGCGACGATTGTGTTCCTCCCATCGATACGTAGGCGTATGTTGTAACCATGCGGAGTCGAATCGACGCGCGTCACGTCGTCGTCGCGTCAGGAAAAATGATGCCGTTAGACGCTTAAACGAAATACCACCGTCGGTTTTATGGAATATTTGTCGAGCCGTAAACTGGAAATCAATCTGTTACGGGTGATGCAGTCGTCGATACGTTTATTCGCGATCTTTTGAATCGACGTGACCAGACGCGACACGCGCGCCAGCGACGGGGGTGTTATATCTACCAGTTATAGCCGAATTCTGTCGCTGGTTCGAACATGTTTTATCGATACTGGCATCGATATCGAGGATTTCGACGTGTTAGCGATTCCCTTGCGGGAACAGTTCGACACCACTTTGAGCGATCGAGACCGATTCCTCGTGAAATCAGTTAACTCGTAGTTCCTCGGTCGCGGTTGAGTCTCCGAGGCAGTACGTCCCCCGGGGAGATGGAAAACGGACCAACGATTTTCCAGATCTACCGAGCAGAAACTAATCAGTTAGAAATTTCCGAGAGCCCAGACCTGCTGCCCCTGTTAATTCAATTTTTGCTACATCCTAGCTCTGAATTTCGATTTCTTTTTCTTCCGCGTTGCACCATAATCTAAGCGTCGTGTTACGTGTTACGTGTTACACCCTCCAGTTGGCGCATACGCGTTTTCGAAGAACGGGCACGGTGCATCCGCGTGGCATTCTCGTCTTGTAATTAGAATTTATCGTTTTTGTACTCGTTCGAGTGTAGACGATCTTGCGCGGTCGAACGGAAGGGAAATCGAGTAGGTGCACGTATCTCGTAACTAACGTCAAGAGTTCAGCTAACGCGAATCGACTTAACGTGTGCTGTCGCAAAGGTATCGTCGCCGTTGTTATTGCCGTTGTCGTTGCCGTTGTTGCGTATGTACACCTTTTGATAAAATTCTCTCAAGGTGAACAGCGTCGACGTATCGGCGGACACGCGCACGCTCTGCTACGGCCTGAAGACAAAAAAATCAATCGTTAAAATGCCCGTTATTTGCTGAAAACGCGAAATCGACTGTTCGCTAAAACGCGACCGTTGCTTTTACCCTCGATAATTAATGTCGATAGTGTAACCGCTGCGAATATGCGTGGTCCGAATAAACCTGTCGATGCGCAAATTTTCTTTCACAAACCGTGTTTGCCTACTACGGACGTTTATTTCACGGTTTTTCGATAATCGAGTCCGCGTAAATGTCGACCCATTTGTAATCTGCTTACGAGCTCGAGGAACAACCTCGGGAACATCGAGAGGATAAAAAAGGCATCCGACGATAGAGATGAGCCGCGGTGTTTGCTATTTGGAGAAAAAGAAGAGCATGACGCCGCGCCGCGCGTCGCAGAAAAATGTACGAGAATGATTTCACCGTTGGTACCGTATCCTCCGACGATGAGTAGAAATTTACATTTCCGACCGACGGTATGCGTTCAAAGACGTACCGACGGCGCAGCGAATCACGACACGAGGGAGCGCGTGCTTTGAGACTCTAAAGAATAATCATTGTATCGATCGTTTAGGCTCGAAGCACAGACCAGAAACGTTTATAGAAGTATCGAATATTGATCGAATGTGGGTCAACGAATTGCTTTTACCGGCGAAATGTACGCGCCCCTATCGATCGCGAAACAAGGAAAGATTCGCAATATCGACGCCACGTGACGCGCGAAAATTTTGAAATTGTAACCCTTCCGAACGAATGTTTCTAATTGTTTGACGCGTTCCTTGCAGGTTTCCTGTGCACAGCCCCGCGTTGCAGCGTGTTGTTTTTGAAAAGCAAAACGTTGCACGACGGTATCGGGGTACCCGCAGCCACGGCCGGTCTTGTCCTTGCAACGATCGGTTCGATCGTTACTGAATCGCTCGAAATAGCGAATCTGGCGATCTCGCAATTTCGAAGGCTACGTCGAATGTTCGACGTTGACTTGGAGTCTGTGATCCCCGTGCACTCGATACGTTTGTTCTATTCAAAGTTCGTATAGACGACGTGTCGGTGCGTCGACGCAGGCTCGGGGCGAAGCAAGGCGGGATGGTTGAACTGCTGCGCGCTTTACGGTTACTCGCGCAGGTGTATCATCGTCGGCAGCCCGCACCTGTCCGATCTTTCGTATAAACCAATAAAATGTACTTTCCATCCGGTTTCCTGCGGACTTCAGCGCCAAGAAATTAGTCTTATTCAAAATATTTGTTGGATCTCCGTTCACGCGTTAGCCGCACCGACGGAAAATGTGCAAACGATAAATAGATATTACGCGGATACAAATACGAACAGGTGCACCATGGATAAATTTCGAGTTGATTTCCGCGTGGTCGCCGTGTAATTGAAAAGTTCTCTTGATTCTGTTCGCGTTGCTTCTTTACTTGTTCCAGCAACTAGTTATCCAGTCAGCTAGTTACCTACCAACCTACCTACCTACCTACCTAGCCGGTTATCTATCTATCTAGCTACCCACCTATCTACCTACCTACCTACCTACCTACCTGTGCCCACCTATCTAGCCAAGTAGCCACCGACCGCTTCGTGTGTGCGTCCATCTACCCACTGTCAGCTTCGCGTACAATTCCGTCGAGAGTACGACCGAGTCGGTAACGCGAGGAGATCGTCGAATAATAAACGATCGAGAGATCATTTTGGCGTATGCGACTTGACGAGGATCCAGGATACATCGGGAATCGACGAGTGCAGTACTCGAGGATGGACGAGCAGGAAGAACGCTAAGCGTAGCTGGCGCGAAATAGCCGGATACGTAAAATCATTGTCCCTTGACTTCTGTACCGTGACGGAGCGCGTCTCGCCGTGGCGATTGCGAAAATTGTCTTGAAATCATCTCGCGATGTTTCTCTGAGAATCCAGGGGGAACGGAGTCGAAAACGTGCTGCTGGTTCTCAATTGCGCGTTCGATGGTTCGATGTCGCGCTCGAAGATGCTTCAGCGTTGCCACGACGCGACGTCGCGGGTCGAGTGTATACTATAGCTGTTACTTACGAGTAGACTGCGGATGTTTATGCAATTTTCAAGCTTTGTAGGGAAAATTTAAGAAAGTGGGAGCAAATGAGATCTTATTTTCAATGGTAGTAGCTTTTATAGATCTGAAGTAAATAAAGATCGAATTAAATTCTGTGGAATTTGTATTCTAGCATTTTTTTTAACATTTTCGGAACCCATAAATGCATAAAGATCCGCAGCCTACTTGTAAGATACAAGGTTCCCGGTTTATCCAAGAGATACACGGGTAAACAAACATTACCCGAGTATCTCATGAATTGACTGCGGACGTTTATGTGCAAAATAAAAATTGTTTGCATCAATTGCAAGAAGCAGAAGACATGTCGCACACCCGCAAGAAAAGTGACGCAACTCAAAAATGCAGTATAAATATAGAATTGAAGCGATTCGAAGGGAGTCAGATTCCATCGCTACTTATGAGATATCCGGGTACATGTTATACTTTTTATAATATTTTAACATTCGTACTGTTATTCAATAGTTTCAATTATTACAAACCTTCAAAAATTTCAAGGCTCTCACGATTTCCAAGGCAACGAAGACTTTCAAGACGTCCAGGAGGTTCAAGAGTTCTATTCTTCGAATTACGTTGCAAGCGATTCGAATTTTTGTGTCGTAAATATTGAATTGAAACGATTCGAAGCGATTCAGACTCCATCACTACTTATGAGATATCCGGGAACCCGAGTGCTCGGCTATCTCATGATAAACCCGGGTAGTTTTGCTCAACCCGGATACTTTATGGATACTCGAGTAGCCGGGTATCTCGCATACCCTGGTGAATGTACTAGCTCTAGTGTATACCGAGAGTATCGAGTAGTACGACTGAGCACGGCAATTAGAGGAAGAAGGAGGACAGTATCAGAATTTCCGATACGTGTACGAAATGTTGTACCATTGCCCTGGTGCACGTTGCCTGCTGCCCGTTACCCGCTGCACGCTGCACGCCACCCCCTGCCCCCAACCCGCTGACCGCGCGTACATAGCAATACGCGTACACGCGAGCGGCGATACGACGACAGGTGAAGTACACAGCTGCTGTTGGACAGCTGGACCGATATCCGTTTCCACGTACATTCCATCGATAAGTTGTTCGCGGTCGTAAGATTCGATGCGTTGTGTCGTGTCGCCCCGACTCGCCTCGTGTTGCTTCGCCCTGCCCCCACACCGCATCGCCCCGCCGCGTCGCGCCTCGTATCGCATCGTATC
Organism: Lasioglossum figueresi; assembly: GCA_028455805.1. Lineage (NCBI taxonomy): Eukaryota > Metazoa > Arthropoda > Insecta > Hymenoptera > Halictidae > Lasioglossum > Lasioglossum figueresi. The sequence goes on along the minus strand of CM052189.1, from coordinate 6,593,409 downwards.
GCATCGACTAGCATCGGCTCTCGAGAAGCCGAGCGATTGCCAATTCTAGCCCAATCATCGCACATACGAATGATCAACACTCCGCGGTGCTAAAATTTCTGTTTTCCTTGTTGGTTCGCAACGTTTGACCGGTCGACGACTACGTCAGGTAAACGCGACGGATAGTGTGATATTTCGATCATTTAGGGTAATTCAATTCTTAACGATGTTGTTTCTTTTTTGTTATCATGTATTCCGTCAAAACTACTCAAAATATGATGATTTTGGCCCGTAGACAAGATTTCAATGTAAACTTTCAGTCTAGTTTAACATTCAACCTACCGAGTTCTTAACCTTTTAACTGCGGAATTTAGTTTTAAAAATCCCCGACTGAGTGCGGAATTAAAAATCAAGCAATTACATGTATACACGTCGAACGCAGTGGAAATGGTCCTATTATAAATTTTACGAAAAACGAGGTAGAATTACATTTTTATTTGATGAAAAATTAACAATTCATTCTTGAAACGGTTATTGTTATTGCACCGCAATAGAGTTCTAGATTGACGTGTATACACGTCGAACGCAGTTAACTGGTTAAAAGTAACTGGCACATGTTCCCTTATAAAAATGACAAGATTGATTTTATTCAGACTTTCTGCATCTGCTATTGTAATATGTGCTCCACTAAAGATATGTATACAATTGTTTCTTATGAAATTAAAATTTTGTCAACCGCATTGGCAATATTATTGATCGTCTAGAGGCTCCTTAACTGCAATGTCAATGAAAAGAATGTGTTTCTTTTTTATTTCGAGTCTGCGTTTTCTTATTGCGGCCCTCGAATTAACTTACAATACTTAATGAGGCTCTTGGTGGTAAAAGAGTTTGGCATGCCTGCCTTAAATGATCGAAATATCACACTGTGCGACGGCGAAAACGCGCAAAACACGAATGAAGGAACGAATGGAGCAACGAATGGCTCGAAACGGAAGAAAACACCTGCTCTGGTTCTCCGTTCGACCACATCCTTCCTCCGAGCAAAGTCTGAAGTTGGATGGCCGAGTCTTCACTGATGGTTCGAATCGGAGAGTCTCGATTATTCCGGCCAACCGATACGATTCGGTTACAGAATCGGCAGAGACTGCGTATGGGAGGCCGTACGTCGCGTCATGCGCGTTTGTTTCTGTAATAACGCGCGCACGAGTATGAATTAGTATGGAGACTGCGGGCCTCTCGAAAGCCTTCGAGACCGGATCGGTTTTCGTTCGGTTCCCACGGACGGGATACGTCTTCCGGCAGACATTCGAGCGTATCTTGTCGGTCTTTCGACGCTGCTCGATTCTCGCGAGGACATTCGCGGACCATTTCTTCTGTTTACGACGGGGTCACTAGATCCGGCGCGTCGCGTGAACACGAAATCGCGTGCGACCGAAGATTTTCGATTTTTTCGTAATTTTTTGTCGAGCGGAACGGGAGAAATAGATACGCACTAATCCTTTGCACTACTTCGTCGAGTGTGGCTCGACATCAGTTTTCATCACAGGAACCCCTGTGTCGAATCACGCTTGATATTTTTTGATTTTTTGTTTACCGAAACGTTTGAAATTGAAAAATAATTCGCAGTGCAAATGGTTGGGCGAAAATTTTATTTGAATAAAAATTTCGGATAAAGTAGTTTTCTTCCAAGTGGGTTTTAAACTCACTTTATTCGAAACTTTTATTTACATATAATTTTTGTCCAACTCTGATTAATATAATCATCATGAGAGACACAACTAACGTAACGATATACACGTGGTACTCCGGAAAATTCGATATAAAATCGGTAATTTTATGCTTCCGGATTTTTTTCGAAATCAATTCTCCAACCAAAAATTCTGAAATAATTCACTGTCATGTGTGGTATTAGTGTAGGGCTTTTTATAAACGTGATTTATTATAAGTTGCTCGGATTACAGATATTGACTGGTTTACAATCGGAGAGATATACTGCTGTTTTCTGTCTAATAACATGCGTTGCCCTAAATACTTTGGCAACAGCCATAAGCCGCAAACTACTACATTAAGTAAAATGTTGATGAATTTTTTCGTAATTTTTTGTCGAGCAAAACAAGAAATAAAGCATAATTGCTACCCGTGTGGTAAGGCTACCGACTCGAAACTTGCCACTGAAGCTTTTCTTACGAAACATCAATTTGGTGGGCACTTCTCGATGTTCATGTTTCACTTGGACTTTTACTAGAGTGTTTCGTGGTAGGAGATAACGACGACGATCCTGCGTACCGTACTCGGTTCTCGGTTCCTGATTGAGCGCCTGCACAGTGGTGCCACCAGATCGAGGAAATCGAGGGGAATACAGATTACCCCCTCTCTGATGACCAGATTAATACGTGACCCTTCTACGGACATATTGTTAGTGGAGGATGTTGGAATATGCTCATCGTTAGGGATGGGATCAAGTACCTCGCAAACAGGTTCGAACTTTGATCGATTTAATTCGAACTTTATATCAGTACTACGAGAAACAGAAATAGTACTCCTAAGTATACTCGAACCGATGCCAGACAGTTTCGAACCTTTTACAAGTACTTTGGTAAACGGAAATAATACTTGCGAGTATATTCGAATCTTGATAGAATATATACGAAACATTTATGAATACCTACTATGCAGTTCTGATTTTCAAGATTCGAGTACTACTTGCGAAAGATTCGATTTCTTTCAACATCGAAGTACTTATACGTATCTTTTCGAAAAGTAAGGTCGACCTTACTGCACATCGGTGTCGCCAGATCGAGGAAATCGAGGGGAATACAGATTACTCCCACTCTGATGACCAGATTAATACGTGGCCAGTCTACGGACATATTGTTAGTGAAGGATGTTGAAATATGCTTATGGTTAGGGATGGGATCAAGAACCTCGCAAACAGGTTCCAACTTTGATCGATTGATTTCGAATTCTATAAATACTTCGAAAAACAGAAATAGTACTCCTAGGTATACTCGAACCTATGCCAGACTGTTTCGAACCTTTTACAAGTACTTTGGTAAACGGAAATAATACTTGCAAGTATATTCGAATCTTGGTCGAACAGATTCGAAACTTTTATGAATACCTACTATGCAGTTCTGATTTCCAAGATTCGAGTACTACTTGCGAAAGATTCGATTCCTTTCAACATCGAAGTACTTATAAGTATCTTATCGAAACTTGTAAGTACTAATTGCGAAGTTCGATATCAGTTTGTACAAAATGAATACTTATCAAATATAATCATTGAAACAGTATTGCTTTGAAGTAGTAATCGAAACCCATGAAATGAAAGTTGGTTACTGAAATTGCCTCGGATTCGTGAGTACTTATTGAACTTTTGATCCCATTCATACTTGCAAGTATATTCGAATCTTGGTCGAACAGATTCGAAACTTTTATAAATACCTACAATGCCTTTCTGATTTCCAAGATTCGAGTACTACTTGCAAAAGATTCGATTCCTTTCAACATCGAAGTACTTATAAGTATCTTTTCGAATCTTGTAAGTACTAATTCCGAGGTTCGATATCAGTTTGTATAAAATGTATACTTATCAAATATAATCATTGAAACAATATTACTTTTAAATAGTAATCGAAGTCCATGAAATGAAACTTGGTTATTGAAATTGTCTCGGATTCGTGTGTACTTATTGAACTTGATCCCATCCTACTTGCAAATATATTCAAAACTTGGTCGAACAGATTCGAAACATTTATGAATACCTACTATGCAGTTCTGATTTCCAAGATTCGAGTACTACTTGTGAAAGATACGATTCCTTTCGACATCGAAGTACTTATAAGTATCTTTACGAATCTTGTAAGTACTCATTTCGAGGTTCGATATCAGTTTCTATAAAATGATTACTTATCAAATATAATCATTGAAACAATATTACTTTTAAGTAGTAATCGAAGCCCATGAAATGAAACTTGGTTATTGAAATTGTCTCAGATTCGTGGGTACTTATTGAACTTGATCCCATTCCTACTTGCAAGTATATTCAAAACATGGTCGAACAGATTCGAAACATTTATGAATACCTACTATGCAGTTCTGATTTCCAAGATTCGAGTACTACTTGCGAAAGATTCGATTCCTTTCAACATCGAAGTACTTATAAGTATCTTATCGAAACTTGTAAGTACTAATTGCGAAGTTCGATATCAGTTTGTACAAAATGAATACTTATCAAATATAATCATTGAAACAGTATTGCTTTGAAGTAGTAATCGAAACCCATGAAATGAAACTTGGTTACTGAAATTGCCTCGGATTCGTGAGTACTTATTGAACTTGATTCCATTCCTACTTGCAAGTATATTCGAATCTTGGTCGAACAGATTCGAAACTTTTATAAATACCTACAATGCCTTTCTGATTTCCAAGATTCGAGTACTACTTGCAAAAGATTCGATTCCTTTCAACATCGAAGTACTTATAAGTATCTTTTCGAATCTTGTAAGTACTCATTCCGAGGTTCGATATCAGTTTGTATAAAATGAATACTTTTCAAATATAATCCTTGAAACATTATTGCTTTTAACTAGTAATCGAAGCCCATTATACTTGGCGAAAATTATTTCGCAGATTTTTTGTGGGACATCCCCTAGAATTGTGTCACTGGATAAAAAACTAATCTGTGCGAAATTTGAAATTGATCGAATAACGAGAATTCGTGCCGCATCAACTTCGAAAATTTGTTAATATTGTAACTCGTTTTTCTCCACTGCAGTATATCATTAGTATATATGTTTATATATCGTTGAATTTGTCTTTCTACGCAGTATAACAATATAAAAACAAAATGTAGTATTAACTTAAAAAAAAAATTCGTGATCTTGAAATCTTATAAAGTGACCTTACAAAAAATTTGTTTCTTCTTTGCATTATATTTAATTTATTACACAGTACAACTTTTGTCTAAGAAATTTTTTCGTATATAATTTGTATATAAATAGCGAAAATATTTAAACATTCCTATTTATACGGCCTTCTACCTTATAGAAAAAATGTAGATTACACAACTGTAATGAAATAATTTTTACTCTTATCAAGATCACAGTTTTTTACTTATATAATATTATTATTATTTCTCACGAGCAGAATAATTTGTGCGAAGTAGTGAAATGTTCAAAATTCAGCTACATCTGCATCAGGTAGGTATTCCGAGCCCCTCAGGATCCGTTAGGTTTTGACCTGCCTTTAAGAAAAGACCCCGAACCGAAGTTTAGTAGGGACCGCCCTTTGAAATAGCAAGCTAACAATGACAATCCTTACTTATCCTTAGTACCTCCTGTGCATTCAGCGAAGTAACAGTGCGTAACATCGTAGAAAACGGAAAGTAAAATTTCACGTGAAAGACGCAAACTAGGGGAGAAAAATTGTTTCTACTGGATCATGATATAAATCAAATTATTGGTGCTAAGTTACTATCTAATGGACAAGCGTCTCCTAGACAGACGACACTCGCGCGTGACTACACATAATCGCCACAGTACGCTCACACATCGCTGGACCACGTGTACGTACGCGAGGATTTCAAGGGCCCGGGATTCCACTCCTGATTTCTTAATAATGCAAAGACGGTGTTTCTTAGTAGTCAAATTCGCTAGATGAAAGATCAATCTAGGGGGATATTTACCTCAAAAATCCTACTTTTACGTTTACGACGCGTAATTCTCATTATTCGACAGCATATCGACAGCCACGACAGACGGTAGCATCGTTGCTTGTCCATTGCTTCTCGCGACTCCGAGACATGCTGCCGAATAATGAGAATTACGCGTCGTAAACGTAAAAGTAGGACTTTTGAGGCAAATAGCCCCCTAGATTGATCTTTCATCTAGCGAATTTGACTACTAAGGAACGCCGTCTTTGCACTATTGAGAAATCAGGAGTGGAATTCAGAACCCTGACAATTCTCGCGTTCGTATACTGTGGTGACTCTGTGCAGTCACGCGCGAGTGTCGTCTATCTAGGAGACGCAGTCCTTAAAAGTTTAGTTTTATAACATACGTAAGATAAAATTAAATATAAAGCACGAATCCCTATAAAAAAATGCAACATAGCGTTACAAAATTAGAATCGCTATGAATGGAGGGCATTACAAAGAAGTTCCGCACGCCGAAGTCAACTCCAAGAAAAGCGAGAGCAAGATTTCCGTGATAAATTAGATGATCTCTTCGATATTGCACGCGCTGATGCGTTACAATTGATGACCACCGAAGAAGATAAATTATTTCTACAAAATCAAAGAAAAAAGGGACGACCTGGCTCAATGATTGGAGGGGTTCGCGTGCTATATCAAAAAGAAACGAAGCGACATTTGCGTCTTTCTCGCCAATATTCACATAAAAGCGTGGATTCGAGCTCCAATGGCCGCGGACACTCCACGTCAAGATTTGGCATTTCTACAGAAACTGTATGTATATCGTTCTACTGACAAAAAAAATAAGTTATGTAGGATTAAAAAAATTTTGCAACCATTTATTTATCACCAGAAGCGGTAGCGTTAGCATTTTTTTACAGAACCGTGGAAAAGAATACGAAATTACGAATGGTAAAGGCGCTTAACATTGAAGCCGACTAATCGTGCAAAAAATATAAAATAACTCCTCAAGGCTTAGAAAACTATGCTGATAGAGGAATTGAGCATTTGATTTCCCACGAAACACTAGGATTTTTTGAACGATTCTCAATTCCTGCAGAATTTTTAAAAAAAGATCTCGATTCATGGGGAGATGACGAGAATTTCAAATGTGGATTAAACATTGTACAAAAATTAAAAGTTGTTAACGACACTGCCGAGCGTGGTATTAAACTTATTCAGGACTATAATAGGTTATTATCAAAAAATGAAGAGGAGAAACAATATATTTTACAAATTATTTCCGAAAATAGGAAACAATCGAAACAATCATCAAGAGACACATAAAATATTTCAACGAAATTTTCTGAAAGGATCTTTTTTTATTGCTATAAAAATACTTTTAATAGTTTTTTGTATGATGTAGTGTATTATATGTATAATGTATATGTATTATGTATAAGTCCAAATCCATATACATATATTGTTATACGTATTGTTATGTATAACAATTAAGTCCAAATCTACAAATGGATTAATGGATCCATTAAATCGTATTATTGCGGACTCTACCTCGCTATATCATAATATTGACATTTTCAATGGGTCGTTGTTATATGTTAATTTAATACATACCTGTATTCCTACAGCTTACGGGATGTCCCTTTATAAGTAATTTTAGGTTAAGACTTTCATTTTCGTTTTTCTTTTGTATTCTAAACATTTGTATTAATGGATTTCGGTCCGTACATAATAATAATAAAAATAATAAGTATATGTATATATTGTATATATATATATTGTACTGTACATGTATATATTGTACTATATAAAAGTTGTACTGTTTAATAAATTAAATATAATGCAAAAGAAAAAGAAATCATTCGAACAATTTCAAAGTTCGCACAGATTATTTTCTCGTCAAGTGGCACAATTTTAGAGAGTGTCGTGAAAAAAATTCGTTAGTCGAAAAGTAAGGTCCACCTTACTGCAGATCGGTGTCGCCAGATCGAGGAAATTGAGGGGAAAACAGATTACCCCCTCTCTGATGACTCTCTGAAGGCTGATTCTGGCCTTTTCTGTTGCACTGTATCATTCAGTTTGTCCAGCTTATGACAGTAGACTTCCGAATTAAAAAAACAACAAAAAAAAACAACAGCAAAACAAAAAATAAAAAAAATTTGCAAACCAGTTCTGGCACTGACGTACTGTCAACACGTCTTCTTCATACACATCGGTTAATTTCTTTCTGTCTTGAATAGCATTTTTACCTTTTCTATAGTAAAAATGTAAAATATTACGAAAATGCTGCTTATTGCTCTTCATATTTAAAAGGGCACCAACCAAAAACTACTGCGTAGAATCAATTGGACTTTTTTACACACAAGCCTTGCTATATCAGCTCTCAAAACATATAATGATTATGCCGCTTAAGTGTGAAGTCGGGTGCAAAAAAATACAATTAAATCCTCTGTCGGGAAAAAACGAAATTACTTTCCGAACAACCCAATATAATCATTGAAACAGTATTGCTTTGAAGTAGTAATCGAAACCCATGAAATGAAACTTGGTTATCGAAATTGACTCGGATTCGTGAGTACATATTCAACTTGATCCCATTCATACTTGCAAGTATATTCGAATCTTGGTCGAACAGATTCGAAACTTTTATAAATACCTACTATGCAGTTCTGATTTCCAAGATTCGAGTACTACTTGTGAAAGATACGATTCGTTTCAACATCGAAGGACTTATAAGTATCTTATCGAAACTTGTAAGTACTAATTGCGAAGTTCGATATCAGTTTGTACAAAATGAATACTTATCAAATATAATCATTGAAACAGTATTGCTTTGAAGTAGTAATCGAAACCCATGAAATGAAACTTGGTTACTGAAATTAACTCGGATTCGTGAGTACATATTGAACTTGATCCCATTCCTACTTGCAAG
>CM052189.1:6570845-6584745 GCA_028455805.1 Lasioglossum figueresi | reverse complement strand
CTCGGATTCGTGAGTACATATTGAACTTGATCCCATTCATACTTGCAAGTATATTCGAATCTTGGTCGAACAGATTCGAAACTTTTATAAATACCTACTATGCAGTTCTGATTTCCAAGATTCGAGTACTACTTGCGAAAGATACGATTCCTTTCAACATCGAAGGACTTATAAGTATCTTATCGAAACTTGTAAGTACTAATTGCGAAGTTCGATATCAGTTTGTACAAAATGAATACTTATCAAATATAATCATTGAAACAGTATTGCTTTGAAGTAGTAATCGAAACCCATGAAATGAAACTTGGTTACTGAAATTGACTCGGATTCGTGAGTACATATTGAACTTGATCCCATTCATACTTGCAAGTATATTCGAATCTTGGTCGAACAGATTCGAAACTTTTATAAATACCTACTATGCAGTTCTGATTTCCAAGATTCGAGTACTACTTGCGAAAGATTCGATTCCTTTCAACATCGAAGTACTTATAAGTATCTTTTCGAAACTTGTAAGTACTAATTCCGAGGTTCAATATCAGTTTGTATAAAATGAATACTTTTCAAATATAATCATTGAAACAGTATTGCTTTGAAGTAGTAATCGAAACCCATGAAATGAAACTTGGTTACTGAAATTGCCTCGGATTCGTGAGTACTTATTGGACTTTTGATCCCATTCATACTTGCAAGTATATTCGAATCTTGGTCGAACAGATTCAAAACTTTTATAAATACCTACTATGCAGTTCTGATTTCCAAGATTCGAGTACTACTTGTGAAAGATACGATTCCTTTCAACATCGAAGGACTTATAAGTATCTTATCGAAACTTGTAAGTACTAATTGCGAAGTTCGATATCAGTTTGTACAAAATGAATACTTATCAAATATAATCATTGAAACAGTATTGCTTTGAAGTAGTAATCGAAACCCATGAAATGAAACTTGGTTACTGAAATTAACTCGGATTCTGAGTACGTATTGAACTCGATCCCATCCCTATACAAAACATCAATTTTGTGGGCACTTTTCGATGTTCATGTTTCGCTTGGACTTTTGCTAGAGCGTTCCGTGGCATAGAAGGAGGACGACGATCCTGCGTACTCGGCTTTCGGTTTCTGGTGGAGCGCCTGCGCATCGGTGTCGCCAGATCGAGGAAATCGAGGAAATCGAGGAAATCGAGGGGAATAAAGATTACTCCCTCCCCGATGACCAGATGAATAAATGACCAGTCTACGGACTTAGTGGAGGATGTTGGAATATCCTTATAGTGCTGGAGTGGGATAGCAGAAGGGGAAGAGGAGGAGAGGTAGAATCGACCAGTTTTGGTGCACACTGGTGCACAAGGATGTGATTACGTTTCGCAGAGTGCCCGGGAATTACGCGAGGATACGCGCAAATCCGAGTCGCGGGTCGCGCGGTACGCTGACTCAGGCGGGTGAAATGCGGCGCGGGTGTTCGGCGATAGTCGTGGTCGTAGACCGAGTGCGCGCGAACCGGTCGTTTCGCAACCTATCGCTATTTAGAAGAGTGGGCGGCCGATTTTTCTTGCCGCCGACCCCCCCCCCCCCCCCCTCCAACCGCCGAAACCCTCACGGAACGTTGGCTCGACGAGCGTTGCTCGCGGCCCGAGAACACGCGAAGAGAATCGGTTAGCCAGGTAAATCGTATCCGCGATCGATCTCCGGGATTATCGGTGGCAACGGTGGCAACCGAACGATCGCGTTTCCTAATCGATGGATCGAGCGCGAGCTCTAGAGAAGCGGAACGAAAAGGGTAACAAGGCTCGCTGTGGGAGCGTCTTTCCGGGATACGGAGGTTGCACCGGGTTTGCGAGAGACCACACCGACGGTCGCGGAACGATTGCGTCGACTAGGACACTGTGTTGCTGTAAATGAATACATACATCGAACGCGAACGTTTAGTATTCTCGAGCTGCAGGTAGCATCCGGTTAAGCGGCGACAGCCGCACCCACCGATCGACCGTACAACGTTTATTCCGTCGTCTCTGGAACGATTCTATTTAACTCTCGATAGAGGCAGTCCTTGAAAATCGGAGGATAAGCGACGGACAAGGATCGCGAATGCGCGCGATCCCATTGGACGCGAAACTCGGGCCAACCGGGCAATGCGGTCTCTCGATTCGCATCCGTTTGTCGAAAAACAAGATGCATCGAGTGCGTCGGTATCGGTATCGGTATCGGAATCGGTATCGGTATCGGTATCGGTATCGGTATTGGTATCGGTATCGGTTATTCGTCGCGATCGAGATAATCGCGCAGACGATCGCGACCACGATAAAATCACACGGAAGATCGGGATAACTCGATCGCGATACGGCGCACTCGGACTCGCAATTCGCCGAGAAAGGGGATCGCGAGGGATTCGGAGGGGGAAACTAGGACGAAGGGGGATGCGAGGAGACGGAGAAGGAGACAGGAAGAAGCAAGGTAGAACGGGCGGAGGGGGATCGAAGCAGAAACGATTTAAATATGACCTTGAACGACTGCAGACGCAAAGAGAAAATATTTAGCGAGTTCGCGGACGATACCGATCGATCGGCGACAATGTTCTTCGCTGTTAAGAAACACTCGTTGTCCGAGAAGGAAAAAAAAACGCGGCATCGTTCAACGAAAATTTCTACGTTCGAAAATTGAACGTTCGCGACTCACGTGACACGTGCTTCGGAAAAAAAAAAACAATTTTGTTTTTTCTGTCCCGAGCGCGTACACAAAAACAGAGATATACGTTCGTAAGTGGGTATGTAGGTGTGCGGAGGGTGATGGACGATGGGTTGCGGTGGGATGCGGTGGGATGCGATGGGATGCGGCGCGATACGGTTCGTGGTGCGGGGCGGGGGTGGGGGGGCAGGAGGGAGGGAGGGAATCGGGAAAGGCGAAGGAGGGATAAAGAGAGGGAGAGTGAGAAAGGAGAAGAGAGAGGGATAGGAAGAGAAGAAAGAATCAAGAAGAAAGAGAAAAGAGAAGAACGTGGAAGGTTTCGGGGTTGAAGAGGGAGGAAAGAAGGTGCGCGTCGTGATTGGCTGGAAGGCAGCGTGTTTACGCGAGACAGTGGGGATACGTTCTCGATGTCTCAGCTGAGCGCAGTTGTATAGAGGTAGCCAGTTGATCGAGAGGGCGAGTTAGTAGCGAGTGAGCGCTCCTCGAGCGAGCGTCGTTGCGTCGGTGCGTCGTCGAGCAATAATGACATCTCGTGATCGACGAGCAATCGTCGGATCTTGAGAATCGTGTGTACGCGATTAAAAGTGCGTGGTCACGCGTCCGTGTATGCTACATATTTAGCCGCGACTTAACCGCGATTTAGCCGCGATTTAGCCGAACAGTTTCGGTGTACAGCTCGCGTGGACAGCGTGTAGGCGTGCGAACGCGTTTTGTAACCAACTGGCCAGCGACCAAACAGCCAACAGCGGATGATCGTCGGTTCTCTGCGTTGGTACAGCAAACCCGGTGGTTGGTTCTCGCGTTTTTCGATCGTCCGAAGCGAGGAAGTTTTGCTAGCGCGTGTCTTCGTCGTTCGTTCGTGGAGCACGAATCCGACCGTGTAGCACGCGCGTCATTCGCTTCGTTGGATCACATCCCACTGCCGTTGCTGCTGAAGCTGCCATTGTTGTTGTTGTCACGGCCGATGAGTTGTCATCACCGCCATTCCCGTTACCGTCTTTCACACATTCATTCACCGTTTTCCCGCTTCATCGTGCACGCGAGGAACGGTCGACCAGTCCGACGAGAAATACCGTGTTGTTGTTTACACGAGAAAACAAGGAGATACCGAACGGAAACGCCGAGCCGCAGGAATATCGTATAGTCGAACAGTTGGAAGGGACACGATAATATCGCACTGTTCGCGTTACGGTCCCGTCGAGGAGAAAACGGTTCGAAAATTCGACGTCACGGGAGTAGACAGGACGGGAGACTTCGTCTTCTGAAAAGTGTGCAGTGGAAAAGTGAGGTGGTACAGAGTTTCGCACGAAACGAAAAGTCGAAAATGGTGCCGCAACAGCAAGATAGTCCCACCAGTTCGGGGATACCTATGTTCGGATCGTTGCTCGTGGATAAAAATTCATCGACACCCTACTCCGATGCTACGCAGGTATTTTAATGTTTCTGCTTCTTTTTTCTTTCTTTTTTTTTTTTATTTCGTTTGAATTTCGGTCGTTTCTGCGATTTCTCGCGGTGGATCGTCGGAGATTTCGCGACTCTGGTCGCGAGTAGACGCCGAAGCGTCGCGACGTATGGTAGCGTCACGTCGTCCCGGTAACATTGACGCGGAACGAAGATACGCGGCGTTCGTGGAAATCGCGCCAAACGCAATCGCCGTCACGGTTTCGGTTTCTTTTCTCCTCCGGTTCGCCGCCGAAAACTGGTTCGATACCGGTAGTCGCGTTCGTGCAGCGTGTTTTCCGTGAACACGAACGATCCCGGTAAACTTTTGCGCAGCATGCATCTTCGTCTATTTATTTTGGTAACGACGAAACGTCGTCGAACGAAGAACAGATTATTTTCGTCCTTGGTTCGTTCTTCTTTCCCATACGTTTACCATTCTCCTCGCGATTCTGCTGTTTTTTTCTCAATGAATTAGTATACAAAGTAGTCAACATCCATCGGCCGAAAGATTGACGTTCGCGAGATTTCGTCGTTTCCTCGAACTTCAAAGTCGATCTCCTATACTATGCACCGTCGCGTTTCGACACGATCGATCGATCGATCCCGGGAAAGTCAATCTCGAACGATCCCCGGATACCACGCGAGGTGTCCGACCATTGGAATCGTAACGGTAATTTGCTCTTTCGCTTCTCGAAGGTCAGCTGAAACGCGTTTTTCGCAACAACGCCGTTCAATTTCAGTCGCTCGAACGAGCACTTTCTATTCGGTGAATCGACGCGTTGCTTCGTTGCACCTGTTGCGGACGCGGGATGAGATAACCGACGCGAGAACCGTGGAACTGTAATTCGCGTTTAAAATTACGCGGAACCGTGTCCGCGCCCGCGACCGCTCTCGGCCACCGTCCGACTCGAATACTTTTCTAGAGACGGGCGAATCGATTCCCGGGTGAAGCTTCTCGAGGCGAGCGCGTAACGGACGATGATTCTCGATTCCCTTTCGATTCCGTTCGACGATCGTCTCTGTTACTCCTCTTTACACCGAAAATGAAGAAATACACTGGACGATTGCTGTCGCGGTCGCACCTTCCTAACCCACATCCACGGTCTTCCGATTTCCACTCGAACGCGAGTCGAGTAATCATCTCGATCTAAAAGTATAATGGCCAAGGAGTGCGAGCTCGGTGCGTGCTAACCATCGGCGCGTATACCGCTCGACGCATACCGCAGTCCAATAAGCAACGCAAATTGCGCTCGCGGAGAACGAGACAAATTCCTGGTTTCGCGCGGCCTCGCCGTTCCGAAATTCGATTCGCGGCGACGGCGAAATCGTACAGCGAAAAGACAGTGGCGAGGGCGACGACGACAGCGATAACGATGTCGTTATCGCGCATAATTAAAAAGAGAATTGCCCCTTGTTCTGTTTCAGACGAAGAAGAACAACCCGAATCACATTAAGAGGCCGATGAACGCGTTCATGGTGTGGTCGCAGATCGAACGGAGAAAGATATGCGAGATACAGCCGGACATGCACAACGCGGAAATCAGCAAGCGTCTCGGTCGACGATGGAAAACGTTGGACGAGGCGGAGAGAAGACCGTTCATCGAGGAAGCGGAGAGGCTGAGGCAGCTGCACATGATGGAGTATCCGGATTACAAGTACCGGCCGAGAAAGAAAACCTCGAAGCCGACCGCCTCCGCCAGTCCGAAGAACAAGGAAGGGGGAAAGAAGTCGAGGAAATCGTCGTCCATCTTGAGCAGTGTCGTTCCGTCGAGTCTGGGCTTGTCAGCGACGAAAGGTCTGGGACAGGCGCGGAACGATACCAACAACAACATGCAAACGAGCGGCGGCGGCGGCGTCGGTAGCGCTGGGATGGTGGTTGGCGCGACGGTCAAGAGATTGCAACCGCAATCGAATGGTAGCAAGCCAGTTTCTCGATTGAAGGTCAGATTGGCGCTGGACAAGCGACCTCCGCTCGATTACACCCCTACCCCTCCGATCGTCACCGCCAAGATACCGAGCAGTCCTTCCTGCGTCGCGCCCGATTCTCCCGAGTCCGCAAGTTTCTACGAAGACAGTTTCCTCGATTGCGGCTCGTCGGTACGACTGACCTCCGGCGTCGCCTCCGCCTCCACTTCTGCCTCCACCTCGGCCCCCGCCCCTGTTTCTACCGCCAGCACCTCCGCTTCGTCCGCCGCAGCGATCGAAGCCGAGATCGCAGCCGACATCACCGCCGAGATCAAGCGAGAAGCCAATCTAGAGGTGGATTACGAAGCAACCTTCGAACCGAAGGACCGACTTCTATCGTCCGTCGGTCGCTCGGTGCTCGGAAGCTCGAACCTAGTCGGCAACGCGACGGTCACCTTCTCCTCTTCCGTTGAAGAAATGAACGGTCTGATCTCGGAACGAAGCTTTCGCGATCGAACGTCCTGTCGCCTCGGCCGTTCTTCCGGTTACTTGGTGAAGGAGGAACCGGCCGAATTGGAACCGGAAATGGACATGGATATGAACATGGACATGGATATGGATATGGAGATGGACATGGAAACGGAACAGGACACGGAAGCCTTGTCGCCGGCATCGCTCGCAGATTCGTCGGATCACGCGTCCACTTGTTCTCTGTCCGTCGCTGCAGCCCCCCGCGTACCCGGACCCGTACCCGTCTCGGTCACGGTATCTACGGTCAAGACCACGATTCCCGCCGGTCTCTCTTCGATGTCAACAAGTTCGAGGAGTCCGTCGACGGCGGCGTCTGCGTCTGCGTCGGCGTCGGCGCCGCACCACCTTGTCACCGGTCTGTCCACTCGTGTTTCGATCGACGACGGTTGCTCGACCGACGCCGCGACCAGTGCCGTCAATACTTCCTCGACCGCTACCGCGTTGATCAAACTCGAAGAGTCCCAAATCAATCCCAGTCTGGCGGATCTGTACTCGTTGACGGACCTGTTGCAGATACAGCCGTCCGACTTCAAGATCGATCTCGACATGGAAACGATAACCACCGATCTAGACACGTTCGAGACCGCCAGCTCGAGCAGCGGCTCGCACTTCGAGTTCTCCTGCACGCCCGACGTGACGGACATGCTGTCGACGATCGGCGTCGGCAACGACTGGGTCAGCTTTTGAAGAAAGAAAAAAAAAGAAGAAAAAAATAGAACAATCGGATCGCCAGACGAGTCTGGATACGCGGACGAGAAAGCCAACACGAACGCACGCACGCGCACTCTTTATCTTTGCATAGCCCATTTCGTTTTTCGATTCTCGTTATCGCGGCGATACCTCGACCGACTATCTCCGATACCCTCCGACGCGTACGTGGTCGCGTAGAAACAATCTCGAATTCCGACGACGGTTCTGCCCGCTGCGATACCTACGTCGACGCCGAGTTACGTCGGACCGTTCGGATTCGGAAACGACGCCGAGTCTCTTTGTACATCCACTGTAGCATATTAGGATTATTATTTTTTTTACTGTATAATTTAATGCTTAAGAGATGAACCCGTTTAACGAACGATCTCCGATCAGTGCCAGCCAGATCGATCGTTCTTCGATGTGAATATCCGTAGATGCATGAGTAGTAATAATATATATATATATATATATATATATATATATATATGTATACATACACAAACATTTATACATACATACATACATACATACATACATGCATGCATACATGTCTCTGCACACGTACGCATACGATTAAAAAAAACATAAATTCACGGTGTCGTCAGACTGCATCGGGCGAACCCGTCGATATCGTTGACGAAAAACGAAAATTATGCTATAGTACACTACACGCTACACCAGACTACACTATACTACACGCCACGCAGCGGTATACGTGCTTGGTTCCCCCGTTCGTTGGTCCAATGCTATCGTCCGATCTACGATCTCCGTCGCCACGAAACACCATACCAAACGCCGAAACGAACGTCTGCGTATAATATCAAACGTTTGATCTCATCTTTCTTTTACCTTTAAACTAGTTGTTGCTCGTAACGTTGAACGTGTAACGTTTGTCCTGCGCGAAGACGCGTGTTCGTTTCGACTCGACGCGACGCGACGCTCAGAGCCGCGTTCTTCGTCGAAAACAGAACTGTCATACGGATAGATATAAACAAGCGAAAATTACGCGGTTCCACTGCCGGAGCTAGCTTCGAAACGTTCGCATCGATGCTCCCTTACTCTTCTTTTCGCCGCTTCCGACAGCGGAAGTCGCGTCATCCTGACGCGCACGAATGCCAAGCTTAACGAACGAGAGATCATTCTTTTATTCTCTCGTTCGATCTCGTCGATTTATTCGTCATGTGAAAAGAAAATGCAAGATTTCATCCGCGTGCGCGGCGTTTCAGCCTCGGTACGGTAAGATTCGCGATGAAACATGGTACCTCGAGCGCCCAGCAGAATTTTGAAAAATTTATATTATTTGATTCTGAAAGATGAATGTGTAACAAGTGTATTTGCGTATATTTTGTAACTCTTAGGACACGTCCTCTGGAGTATTTTTGTCCGGAACAGATTGTTTCGGTAGATTCCTGCCAATATAACTGCCTCGGGGCTCGGTTACCTCGTCACAGATACGTTTACTGTTTTGCCGTTCATGCGCGTGAAATCTTGCACTTTTTGTAAACGTCACTGGACCAGAGTCACCAGATGAGGGGACGGAGCACGAAACCAGGGGAACAATTTGCCCTCTCTCTGCCGGTACGCTGATGGAACATGTCACGTGACCAGGTCGCAGAGGAAGGGGAAGATAGAGCTCGGACACGAATGTCGATCTGGCGACTCTGCTCGGGACTCGAAATCGTAAGAAATGTCGCGCGAATTACAATTTCGACGATCGCCGCTCGGTTCATCGACGACTCGGTTCTCTCACGAGTTTCTTCACCGGAGGAATCGAACTCGTTCGAGTGGACCAACCAAGCACCGTACCGAGAACCAAAGTAGAAAAACCCCCCTTAACGACTAAATAGGCTGTGAATACTTTTCGGTCGACGGATCCGTTGGATCGACCGATCGATCGATCGAACGGACAGAGATATTACGGTTCGGCAAACGCACCCGGAACCGGGACGGAGACGCGTTCGTCGACGAGTTTCCTCGAAACTTGAAGAATTATTGTCGCTCGTGCTCCAACGCGCGATTCTTGACGCACGCTGCGATGCGATTATATTCCATTCGGTTTGACTGTACGGGCGCAATTACGATCACACACGTATCTCGGACGAGAAATCGAACAGTGAAAAATCGCGTATCCGAGAGTATGTTATTTCCTTACAGGTCCAAGTTCGTTCGAAATAAAGGAACACACCAAAGTGCAATATGAAACGCAACGCGTATTCGTGAATACCGATTGTTGCAAACCGTCGTGAAGTATACGGCAAAACTGGTCTCCGACGAGATCGCGCGTCAACACAAGGGACGAAGGAACGTACGAAAGCGTGTACCAACGTGTTATCGTGTAACGACGATCCTACAAAACTGGAATGGTATTTTTTCAACTGCGATTTAGTATGTATATGCGAGACGAGGGAATGCCGTTATCAAGATGGCCAGCGAAAGTTGGCCAATATTTTTCCACGGATATAATTAGACCGCGCGAGGCCTTTGGAGACGGTCGTCGCCATCCACCGTTCGCTCGAAATCGCCTTCCGTTCGATACTCCTCCGTTCCCAGTCTTTTCCGAGCCTTTTCTACATTTTTTACGACCCCGCGGTGAATTTATCGCGACCGCGACGAATCGCCCCGCAACGAGACTTCGAGCGAAACGGTGCGCGAGCGTCCCCAAAATTCAACAAGCATCGAAAAAACACGAGCGTCGAAGACTTTCGGTGAAGAACCGAGCGACCACGCGTCCGTGCTATGTACATGTATCTCGTAGACTTAGGTTTCCTTTATAAATGATAGTGGAATTAAACGCGCTAACAAGTTTATACTCGTAACGACTGTACATTTGTATTTAGCTCTTTGTTTATAATACTTATTACCTTGTTATCAAGTATTCGATTTATATAATTTTTTTATCGAACTTATTAAAAAATATTTAAAAACGACCAACAGTGTTGTGTTCGATTCGATCGAGCTGCTTGTTCGAGCTGCTTGTTCGAGCTGCTTGTTCGAGCCTTGTCCTCTGCGATACGTTTTCTACAGATCCACCCGACGACGGACAACGGACGAAACGTGTTCGTCCCGCTGGAATTCTCAGTTTTCCGCTGGGAGCCATCGTTGAGCTGGCACAGTACGATTTCGGATCATTCGAATTCGATAGCAGCGAGCCAGCAAGCTTGAACGCGAACGCGAACGCGATACGCAGCCGCTTCGCGCGGACAGAGCACAGCGGTGCCGAGTTCCGTCGTAAAATAATCGCTCAAGGTCCGCGGTGGCGTTGCACCCATCCGATTGCAGGGCTGCCAACAACCGTGCACTGTTTACATCGTCCGCGAGCGTGTTCGCGACCCCCTCGTGCCCGCCGCCCCCGCCGCCGCCAGTATCGTCTGCGCCAGAACCGCTGCCAAACCACCTTCTTCACCGAGAACTCAAACTCGCCGTTCTCCTCGCGTCCCCTTTCATCCGCCTTCCTCCTCGTCCTCGTCTTCATCTTCGTCTTCGTCCTCGTCCTCGTCCTCGTACTCTTAGCGGTAATCGCTCGGTGTTTTTCACTCGTATCTCTGGCGTACGTGGTCCGCGCTGGTCGACGCTCTTCCGTCCATGATTCTCTCGAAGAAGGAGGTGGAACCCGAGGGGGAAAGTCAAAACCATGCTCTTCTGGTGTCGAGGTTTTATTTCAAATTCGCCGATCGACGATAACATACATGCAACGTAAACAGTCGTGTACGCATAGCTCTCGAGAGTGAACGTAGCGACCACGCTGAGGTCGGCGCTCGTTCGACGGATACGTTTCGGAGCAAAGCAAGCGGAAAACCAGGGAAACGGAGAGACGGAGAAACGGAGTAACCGAGGACGAATGGCGATCGTCGAAGCGAAGAGTTCGCGCAGCGTGGGTAGGGGATGCTGGTGGCTGCATACCGCGAGGTAGCGTATAGCTATCGAGGTCAATGGTTAGTCCAAGGTCCCGAGTTCGAATCTCGCGGCAGGGTTCAACGCGACTCGGCGTTTCCTCTCGCGAACAACGATCCCCGTTCGTGGAAGGCTCGAGGCCAAGACTCGCGGCCAAGACTCGCGGTCTCTGCGAACGAGAGCCGTGGCTTTTCGTTTTTCTTTTTTTTCTTTTTTTCGCGGCCGTAGCAGGCGCGAGACGCGCTCTCCACCTCACCCGGGAACAAGGAGAGTTCTTGAAAACAGATGATCCGGGTTCGTCGATGCTCGACGGTCCTCGAGGAAGTTGCGGGAAGGATTCGGAATAGAGATAGAAATAGGAGGACGAGGAAATTGTAGAGAATCGGAGGGCAAAGGTCGACGAATGATGCCGCGCGAGAAGCCGTTCCGTCGACGGATCGTTCGTTTCGACGCGTGCAAACATCGTAATCTCGCGATAAGGTCGCGACTGATTTATTCGTCGATAAAAGCTTATTGGAAACACGTGTATCGCGCGCAGACTGCTGCCAAAACCGGTCGCCCGAGAGAGAGAACGATCTTGCTCGACCGGCGCGGCGGTGCGCGACGAACGCTATGAATCACGCGGACGGTTTTAAGTCGGACGTCGTAAACTCGACTCGTTCTTCGTACGCGTTCTCATCCTCCTTCGGTCTTTTCTTTGTTTCCGCCTGACGTTGACTGGAGCGGTGTCGCGTCGCTCTACGCGACGCATCGTTTCCTCCTTCGTTGTCGCGATCCTCGCCGCCGTTCGATCTATACCGTGAGCCGCTGTATCCGTGAACCGTGAACCGTGAACCATGATCCGCGATCCGGTATCCCGGATACACCCGCCCGCTTCCGAATTCTCGTCGATACCGTTTTTCAACGTCGAATTCAATCGAATCGAATCGAGTCGTATCGTATCCGATCTTGTCCGCGCCGTATCGACGCGGAGCGTGCGTGGGTGTGCACGATGTTGAAACGAATAGCCTCGATAGCCGCGTTGTCTCGATAGAGCGACTAGTCCCGCGAAGAAAAATCGCATCCGTTAGTCAGAGCTTGCGACATTAGCTCGCTAGTTCGCGGCTTTCGAGCTCTCGGGCTCGAGCGGCTAGCGGCGGCGCGTTGCACGAGCGACTCGAGCGCGGAGTTTGCACGCGCGACCTACTTATTCGCGATTCCGCGAAGAAAACGCTCGGCGTTCGAAAACTCGCGCCGGACCCTTCGCGATTCCCTGCGCAAGTTTACGGTTCACGAATATGCGTGTATATATGCGAATGTTGGCCTGTCCCGGCTGTACCTCGAATCGATTACCGCTCGAGCAACGGACGATCGATGCAAAGCCTTCGGATAGTCCGTATTTGTAACAACTCTCCTCCCGTTCTGGCGAATCTCGTCGAATACCAGTCGTAGTCCGTAATCGTTTTTGGATCCGACGTCTCCATCGTTGTTTCTCGCCAGTTCGAATTACGAAGGAAAACAATCGGAAAGCGGCCGAAAGCGGTCGAAAGCGTCTGCGAGACCGAGGAGCTCTGCCTTTGAACGGAAACGCGACGAAGGTCTCCGAGGAGGGAAGTCGAGGCCATACCACCCGGCTAGCCTCAAGGTTTTTCGCTCTCCTCTCCTGCTCTCTCTGTCGGTTCCCGCATCTGTTCATCTCGGTGCCTCTGTTCTTTTCTTTCTCGATACCGCGGCTCTTGTTCCCTTCTCTCTCCCGCCTCTCCCTCGCTCTCTCGCTCATTCTCTCTCTCTCTTTCTCTCTCTCTCTCTTTCTGGTCGGAGCAGTCCCTCCTCGCAGAAACGGTTTCCCTTTTGCATGCGAAAACGCGTTACCGTACGGGGACTATCGCGTTCGCTTCGCCCCGGGATTCTGCGCGCGATCTTTCCTCGCGTGTTTCGAATGCCGTATATCGTCCCTGTCGATCGTCGATCGGCGATGCAGCTACCAGACACTGCCGAAAACCATCCGAGCGATCGATTCGACGATCGAAACCATTGAGCCAGGTTCGGCCGGGTTGGACGCGATCGCGGGAGAAAGGCCGGCTAGAAAGTCGATAGGGGTGTGGGTGCGAACGCGATCGTGAGCGTAAACGTGAGCGTGAGCGTAGGCGAGGAGTGCGAGGGTGGTGTATGCTGGATGTGGCAGCCGCAACCGAGAGCCGGCCCGCCAGCCGGCAAGCGGTGGACGGCAGACGGCAGCCGATACCTTTCGCCGTTCGACCCATCGCGCATCGTTCGGCCGAGCGTCGATCGTCGATCGTCGATCGACAGCCGGTGCTCGTCGATTCGTTGCTCCTTTTCGAGAGAACTCGCGTACCTAGCTCGCCTTGCAGTACTTGCACCGAAACGCATGACTCGCAAGACAAAGTTCGAACTCGCAGGAGAAAGAGTTGTTGCTCCGTCAGCGTATCCAACCCGATACTTTGCACCTCCGTCGAGGCACGGTGACTCACTGGGAGGAGTGATTCACGACCGAGTCGCGCCGCGCCGCCACGGTGGTGCCGAGGCCGTAAAAAAACCATTTTCTATATTTTTATTACAATACAAAAACTGTCTGATTGCACTGCCGAGGTTCGATTTTGTGGAAAGGAATTTTTCAGGGAGATGCACGGTGCGCGGTGAGTAACCTTTTCTTCTAATGGGCTATTACACGTAGCTTAACGACTGCGTCTTGTTAGACAGACGACACACGTGTACCACGGTACACTCGCGCACCGTTAGACCACGTATACGTA
>CM052189.1:6361528-6561353 GCA_028455805.1 Lasioglossum figueresi | reverse complement strand
GCGCGGTTCTCGTTCATTTCATCGTCGTACATCACGAAAATTCTACCGATCGCGGAGAAGCTAACAAAATTTGAAGACGAGCATCGGTCATCTTGGGATCGATCAGGTAGTCTCTCATTGTCTCTGTTTATTGCGTGGGTCCTCATTTATTTCGTCGACGTCATCGTTCACGAAAATTCTACCAATCTGCTGAGAAGCGGGCAAAACTTGAAGCTGAGGATTGGTTCGCTACGGATCGATCAGGTAGTAGTCTAGCATTGTCTCTGTTTATTGCGTGTCCCCCATTTATTTCGTCGACATCGTCGTTCACGTATATTTTACCAATCGCTGAGAAGCGGGCGAAACTTGAAGCCGAGGATCGGTTCGCTTCGGTTCAATCAGGTAGTAGTTTCGCATTGTCTCTGTTTATTGCGTGGTCCTCATTTATTTCGTCATCGTCGTCGTTCACGAAAATTCTACCGATCGCTGAGAATCTTACATTGTCTCTGTCTAGTGCGCGATTCTTGTTAATTTCATCGTCATAGATCGCGAATATTCTACCGATCGCGGCGAAGCGGACAAAACTTGAAGCTGAGGCTCGGTTCGCTCCGAATTGATCAGATATCAGTCTCGCATTGATTGATATGATTATTTGGTCCCCTCAGGGTTTCAAATCCATTTACCAATCTCTCCTTTCTTTCCACTCTCCCTGTCGCCTTTTCAGCGGGACCTACTGTTTATTACGGTGGGATCCGAACCACCTTTTACCAACAACACGTGAAAAAACACCCAGGGATCACTTCCCGGGTTTTTACCAGGCGATCACCCATCCAAGCCCATTCCACGTTCCACGTTGTTTAACTTCGGTGATCGAATGAGTACCGGTGCTTTCAACGGGACCACGGTCGTTGATTATCAGTCTCGCATTGTCTCTGTTTATTTCGTGGTCCTCATTTATTTCGTCGTCGTTGATCACGGAAATTCTACCGATCGCTGAGAAGCGCAATATGGATGAGAATCGGTTAGCTTCAGAACCATCAGGTAACCTCGCCTTGCCTCTGTCTACTGCGCAATTGGCGTTTATTTCATCGTCATGGTTCACGAAAATTCTACCGATCGCGGAGAAGCTGGCGAAACTTGAAGATGAGCATCGGTTAACTTGGGATCAATCAGGTAGTCTCGCATTTTCCCTGTTCATTTCGCGGTCCTCATTCATTTCATCGTCGTCGTTGTTGTTCCACGAGTCACGGTCCCGCGCAGCTCGCGGTCTCGGAAAGATTTGGCGACCGCGAGTAGACGGAGGTCGGAAGAACACGAGGCGAGATTTAGCCGAACAAGGAAGAGGGCTGGATCGACAACTTCCGAGAAGAAACGAGCGATTTAGCGAAATCGCCGAATGGTATCGTCGACGCTTGCGATAACTAATGGCACTCTGGTATGGGTATACGGTGGCAAAGGTTTGGGGACGTCGATAAACGTGACGCAACGAGGAGAAGAGCGTGGACCGAAGCGCGAAACGGAAGCAACGGGAACGGACAAGGAGAAGCCTTTTCGCGGGAGCTCGGAGGTGCGGCCAGAGGGCGAGCACCGGCCCGAGTTCTCGGTATCGAGGGACACGAACACCGGCGCGGGTGCGGGTGCTGGTGCTGGTGCTGGTGCGGGTGCTGGTGCGGGTGCGGGTGCGGGTGCGGGTGCTGGTGCGGGCATGGGCACAGACGCGTCCCGACCATAGAGTTATTCGAGAGGGCTACGGGACAGGCGTCACCGACCGAAAAAACTCATTCCCTCTCGCGGCAAAGCGACTGGAAAGCAAAAAGTAAAAACGAAAGAGCGGAAAGCCGCGCTCCGTCAGAGTAGAGGCTCGCCGCGCCGCGTCCACGACCACGACTCCCTCGTAAAAATATTATTTGCGTCTACCTTCTCGCGACACCTACTCGAAAACCGCGAGACTCTCGAGAAGAAAAATTTTTTTTGGCGCGGGACGCGTCGACCGGCGTCTGCAATGATGAGAGTCGCGTTCGCTGACCTCCGGTCACGGTGAAAGCGCGAGCTTCGCGAACCTTTGGGTTTTTCGGATCCCTCGAATTCCGATTATGTAGGTACACGGTGTTCTCTGAACGTCTTAGAATCGGTCGGGGAGACGAACGCAGACGAGCATCGAGCAATTATGGGAACCAGGTCGTATAGTTTGTTGGTTACGCAACCGTGAACGGGCGAGGCTCGCGTTCGAAGGAACCTCGGTGAAAGCGAAGGATCCTACTCGCGAGCGATACGAATGCTCGCAGATACAGGGACGAGTACGGGTATGGGTTCGAATGAGAATACACCGATCCATGGAATCGAGAATACGGATCACGGAATACGGAACACGGAACATGCGGTACAACGTCGAAGGACGGATGACGCGTTCGAAAGACTCGACGGTCGAGTTTCAGAGAAACACACCGGAAAGCCATCGACGGCTTACGTAGTTTTCTCTGGTTTTATATGGTCGTGATTCAGCTGTCGCTTCCATGCGATCGCCTCTGTTCGTACGTGGCCGCTGTGCCTTTAATTTTCACGGCGTCGATCGAATATTCTGTTATTTTTTAGAGCCTCGAAATATGGCACGCGAGAAAAGGTGAAAGAAACGAACATGCAGGTAAACGGGCAAGCCGAGAGGCAGGTAACTCGGCTGGTTGGCTGGTAGGTAGCTAGGTAGGTAGGTAGGTAGAAAGGTAAGTAGGTAGGCAGGCAGGCAGGCAGGCAGGCAGGCAAGCAGACAAGCAGGTAGGTAAACAGGGAGGTAGACGGAGAGGATAGCGAGCAAGCGGCACTGGACAATCGTCCGGTCTGATGAACAGCTAGATAAATCTTATTAATTTTCGAGCGGCTCTGAACGATTGGAGAACAAGACACGGAAACGGAAATCATAGAGACAGAGAGACAGAGAGAGAGAGAGAGAGAGAGAGAGAGAGAGGGGGAGAGAGAGAAGCGAAAGAATTAAAGTCGTCCGAGTCGAGTCTCGCGGCGATGGATCGAATGTTGCGCCAAGCGTCTGGCTCGGCGGGCGCGACCTTGAACGCGTTTAGGATACGAACGGCCCGACTCGAACGATATGAGAACGATATGAACGTCCAAAATGGTTCGCACCGGTCGCGAGACTGCGTTTAGCAGACGATCAACGAGCGTCCCAAACGATGACGTTTGTCGCGAATCCAGCGTAAATCAAAGGCGAGACTCTGTGAAACCGAATCGAACGTAGTTGGAGACAGGGACGAGGATGGGGGACGAAGACGGGACGGGCACGGGCACGGGCACGGGCACGATTCGAAAGGGGGCCCGAACGGTCGTAAATCTCCGGTCTTCTCCGACGGAACTGGTTCTACGAAATAGGTTTCGTCCTCGGCAGTTATACCTGCCCCTCCGTCGAATGCAAAATTGTTGCCGGCAGGCGGCGGATAGCGGCGGATAGCGGCGGATGGCGATGGATGGCAGCGAAAACCACTACTGCTGGACTCGTAGATTTTTCATTGAGAGAATTGCTGGTACGAATATAACGATACAATTCGTTGTATTCGAGATTCGTCTCGCCCTGGCGAAACAGGGGTTTCACAGAAATCCACGGCGGGTTGTTGTTGTGGGGATGCGAGGCAGAATCGTTCCCGCGATGCACGCGGACGAGGGAAGGGTTGCGGGCGAACGTGAATACGAACGCGAACGCGAGCCGAGAACGGTGGTCGCGTCTTTCGGTTTACCTTCTAAAAATACAACGGGGTGCGGTCGAGGTGTGTAACTGGTAAGGTCGCGAGTTCGATTCCCTCCGAGGGAAAATACACCGCTATTTCTAGAATCGTCGGGAAAGAGAGAGAGGGAAGAAGCCATCCGCGTCGTCCTCGGCATAAATGCAAAAATCGAGCGATCAAGGAGTTTCGCCGAACGTTCCGTTCCGAGAAGAATAACCCGAAGAGGGCTGTGATTCTGTCATCCTTGGAGCTGCATCCAACAACTGTATCTTCTCCGATCGAACGGAGTTACGCGTCACGGATTGGATCGCGAGAAACGGGAAGAGTGTGCGTACTGTGTGTATGCACGCCGGAGGAAAAAAAACACGAAAACACTATGTTGACTCAGTGTCGCCAGATGAGGGGAGCACGAATCGAGGGGAAAAAGTTACCCTCTCTCTGCCGGCAGCAGACACATGCACGACAGAGACCGAACACGTCACGTGACCGGTCCGCGGCGGAAGCGTGGATAATAGCGTCGTAGAAGGAGAAGATAAAGTGGAGACACGTGAGTTTTCATCTGGCGATACTGGTTGACTCTCGCCTATGCGAGGCTCGAGGTCAACCCTGGAAAATCGGAAACACGCGTCGGGCTAGGACCCTGGTAATCGTTTTACTACAATCAGTTGGCGGACACATGGGCTTCCAGGGTCCGACCATAAAACCATAGAACTATTCGACCCCGATCAGGAAATACCCACTGCAGGAATCATTGTCCAAGATCTATGATCGTCCAAGACCATTCATCTATTGGGTTGGCAAGAAAGTTATTTCTTAAAATACACGTGTACACGTGGGCACGTGAACCGTGTGGTACGAATTTAAGGATCTGCGAATACGAATCTGTTCGGCACTTTCGACTCCGACAACTGATGCATTATTGTTATTCGATCGAAAGCGTGCAGAACGGATCGGTATTCGCAAATCCGTGTACACGGATTCGTATTCACAGATCCTTAAATTCTTACTACGTACACGGTTCATGTACCACGTGTATTTATATACACGTGAAATAGGGACCTCCGATTTTAACACTGAACCTACACCACCACCGGTCAAAATGACCGGTTCCAGATTTATTATGTTACAATTACTGTAATAATAAAAATGATTTTATAAGAATTGATTGTATAAATATCTTTAGTAGAGCACGTATATATTATAACAGGAGCCGCAAAAAGACTAAATAAGATCAATCTTGTCATTTTTATAAAGGAACATGTACCAGTTATTTTTAAGTAACAATTTTTTTATTCGAGAAATGAACTTCATCGAATAAGATATTTTCCCCTTTGTTCGATGATCTTTTGCCAAAAAGAATAAATAAGAAAATTGTTGGAGTATGCACCGAAATGCACGGAACATGCGGAGGAGGAAAGGTAATTTTTGACCTGTGGTTTATTGCACCTTTCGTAAGTTTATTGCACCTAGTATATTTCGTTCCGCATCTGGGGGCTTAAGAAGGCATAGATCCAGTAGGTCCGAGTAAGCCTACCGAGCTAGTCGCGGCTCCCAACACATTTCTTACTTCATATTTCCTGACAATAGTTACAAAGTTCCATTGTACCGTGTTATGTGCAACATTATTTATTCACATTTCATAGGCAATCATTTCATAGCGTAATGTAGTTTGAATAAACATCTGATACGTAAAGTTGTGTTTGATTTCCCAACCTCGTTATCCCAACAAAAATATTTTATTGACTGAAGTTCATCGCTTGAATCAAGAAATTCGGTTTCATTTCACCTTCAAATACCGAAATTACTTTCTTGCCAACCCGATATACATACAACATCAAGCCAATGTTCGAACGCGAGAGTCTCGCTGCTCCTCGCATCAAACAAACAACCAGCAGCATCGATCAGCCTATCGTCCGTTGAAACCTGAACATTCGGTTGTACCGGAAGAAAGTGGATTCCACGTCGAAGTGCTCTCCAGAGCAATTGACCGTCAACACACGATCAACGATGAAACTTTGGCGAGACCTCGAACCCGCGAGTTCGAGTCGAAGGAGGATTCGTCGGGGGTGTCGAATGAAGGGGCCGAAGGGGCTGATTTTGTCTGCGAGGCGACCAGGGAGGGGTGAATAGCCGAGAAGAGGCCGACAGAACTTTACGGATTGCGCGAGCGGCCAAGCGGATTGCCGTCCCGTCGCAGCGTGAACTATAATACTTTCGGATTAATCGGCGGGGCTTCGACGCGATTACCGGAGGTTCGTCATGGGCGAATGGACAAAGTTCTCGATGATCGCGACAGGATTGACGCATTCCCTCGATTTCCGAGAAACAAAAGCGATTCTTGTACGCCAATTAAGGTTCCCTCTTTGTCACAGCGCTCCTGCGAAGCAAACGGAAACGCGTTACCTTCAACTACAGAGGCTCCGCGAAGAAGAGCGAAGGCGATGAAAGAATCGCGAGTCTCGGAAAGAGATGTCGTCGGAAATCGTGACGCGGTCTTAGCTGACCGTCGTCGCCACCACCGACGCCTCCACCGGCGACGTTGACGACGTTCTACGACGTTCTACGACCCTACGAGATCGCTAAATAAAGCGACGTTTAAATGCTCGCGACGCAGCTGTCGTCCCGGTACAATGGTACCCCTGTTTCGAAGCTCGGAGCTGGCTCGGGGCTCTTTGAGAGGCACCGTGGCACACGTTTTTTCGACCGGGTGGCGACGATCGTAAAGCGACACGTGTTTCGAAAGTAGGTCACCCATCCGGGAATCGACGAACGACAGGGAGAACAAATTTTCTAAGGAAGCCGCGGTTCGTGTACCGTGCCGCTGGAGCCGCGAACCGCGAGAAGCGAGAAGCGTAAGCGCTCGTTGACCCTCCGCGAGGGAATCGGCTGCCGAATCAAATTCGGGATGCCTCGCTCCCCTTTGCACTTGGTCGTATCGATTCGTCGTGGCCCTCGACGAAGCCCTCGCCTTGGTTGCCTCGCGTTCATCGTTGTCCCTCGCTCCCAACAGTCCCCAACCTAACCCGGGAGAGCAGTCGGCGGCGGTCGTAGACGGTTTCCATTTTCTGCGGAGAAACGATCGGTCATGTAGGCTAGAGTCGCGGCTCGCACGAGGTTCGCGCGAGACCCGAACGAGATCCGAACGAGATCCGAACGAGATCAAGATTCGAACGGTGCTCGAACGTGCGGCGTACCACCGTTCCCCCGTTTCCACGCTGTCGTCCAACTTTATGCGCGCGTGTTTACGAGCATTCGAACGAAACGCTCGTCTACGGTCTACAGTCTACGGCGTAGTAACCGAGAGGAGAACGGGGACGAGGTGGATCGAGGAGAGGCGAGAATTCGCGCGAGTTATATTTAACCGATCGTGGCGCGGGCTTTCCACGGTACTTGAAATCAGGGTTCGCCGCATCCGCGAGAAAAAAGTCCCGACCAAGACGAAGCAAGAGTTTTCCCGTGCGTCATCGGTCTTTGCTCGCGCGTTGAACCGTCCCGAGTTTACGAAACGCCAACATCGGGCCTCGAGGAGCAAAAAGGTACCCTGTCGCGTCTCGCGTCGTACTCGTATCGCTCTCGCCGCTTCATTTTCCGACGCTGTCGCTCGGCTCTCTCATCTTCTATTCGGTTCGCACTCTCCACAGCGAGCGTTCCGAACAGCTGTTGCGTTTCGACCGCACGGAGCAACAACGTGCCGGATTTTAGCGGTCGGATCTATCCGCTCCGATCCGTTCCGATCCGTTCCGATCCGCTCCGATCCGCTAGAATCCGCAGGTAGACGAACGAACTAAAGATTTACCAGTGTCGGACATCCGTACCCGACAATTTAAATACCGCGCGCACACTCTTGCACTCGCACCCACACCCGCTGCGCCGGCTCCAGAAGAACGATCCTTCTTTATTTCGATCCTCGGCTCGGAATCCTCGACCCTCGTACCTTTTCATAAGACGAGGTTCCATAAAGCGAGAGAAAGGGAAAAAGAGATTGTACGGGACGGTGCGCATTTTGAATGGCCCGTCTCCGGAGAATCTCGAGTTTCAATGGCCGTGCCACGTCCGATTTCGTGACAACCGAAAGACGAGCGAGCAGAGGTGAAGACGAGAGCGAGAGCAGAAGCGGGAACGAGAGGGGCGTTGGGAGGCCCTTCGGAGTCCCTTCGGAGGCGCAAGGAACCGCACGATTTCGAAGCAAAGCTGGCCCAGTAAAACCCGACTACGGTACCAGAGAGTTTTTTCGTTCACTCTTCCCGAACTAGAGATCAACGCGTAATCGTCGATCGAGCGAACGACTCTCTTCGAGCAGCAGTATCGAAGCTGTACGTTGTACGTGCTGGGACGATTGCCCGAGTTATTCCGAAATTGGCCTCGTCGATAAAACACCGAGAATGCGAGACGCGAGAGACCCGCTCGTAAATCTTGGCGAATACTTTCCTCTGCCCGTTCGACGAAACCCATCTCCCCTCTTCCGCTTCTCTCGTGGGAAAATGAAATCCAGTTGGGTACGCGCTCTAATCGAAACGCAACGAATTATCGAACGCGTTGCGGAAACCACCGGGGACCGATCGAGAAATTCATCGACCCGTCTCGAAGTCGTCGTCTCTTCTTCTCGTCGAGCGAAGAGAACGGTTTGAACTTTCGGCAGGCTGCGAGTAGGTACATACGTCGCGGGTGCAGCGACGCGGGTCTGGTCGCGCGTGTCTGATGCGTACAGTTTTTTCTACTTACCGAGAGACGGAAAAACTAGAAAGTTTGAAAACATCGAATCTTTTTCGGCGATATATTGGAGAGAAAGCCGGGCGCTCGAAAACTATCGAGGCGCCGCGTCGGCGTTCAGCCGACGCGTAAACAAGACGGTTCGCGTAAACGTGAAACGAAACCGAACCGATTGGAAAGCACAGAGCGGTCAGAAACGGAGAACCTTCACGATAATCCAGTCGATCCTCTCGGATTCTCCGTTACGAATAATAAACTCGCCGACAAAGTGGCCGCCGCGTGGTGCGGCGCGGCGACGGGCGACGGGCAGCGGCCAGCGGCCGACCGAGGATCGGACATAGACGCCTTCCACGAACCGCTTTTTTCCGTTTCGACCTTCCACGCCGTAAAAGGAGAGCCAAGCTCTCGAGGAAGGACGACCGCGAAGTTTACGCCGCTCCGATATTGCTCCACCGCTTTTACGGTTTCCTCGATAAAGTAAAGTTCGCTTTTATATTTCGTAAAACGCGAGCTCACGCTGGCTCGGGTTCGCTCAGATTGGCTCTCGGGTGGTCCGTGGAACCGCGAAAAACCATCGACGCAAATCATCCCTCGATAGCGAATCTGCGCGAAGGACGCTCGGCTTTCACCGAGCGGCGGCCGCTGAGAGTCACTGGGTTCTCCCAAAGTGCGCAGAAACCGCTGGTCGTTCCCACCTCTGACGCGGAGGTGGTGGCGATCCCCAGTTCCGACGCGAGTAGGTCAGAGTACGTCTGACTCCGCGCACATTGCACGTCCCGCAACAGGCAAGTCGCAATTCGCTGCCGGCCGTCTGTCGCTCTGTCGCTCTGCCGTTCTGCCGTTCTGCACCTCGAGTCTGGTTGCCATCGAGGGGAACGTTTTCGCCTCTCCCGCCGCAGCGGGACATCCCGACAGGTCGTAGCCGAGGAGGAATCGCGTGGCGCGGTTTCCTCGTACGTATCGGCCCACGCGAATCCGTTCGTTGCCCGCTCCTATAAAACCGAGGAGCTTCGCGATGGCTGCCACCTCGACACGCGAGAAATTTACGAAAACGGACCGACAGAAATGGCCCGTCCTTCGGTAATCTCTGCTCGCGGTCCTATCGGAAAGGGTCGCGTTCTGTTTCGTCTCGGTCGTCCTCATCGGTCGAACCTTTCTCTTTTCCTCGCGCTTATCCCGAACGTGACCCGGCTGAACGATCGAGAACGTTGACCCGCCGACGCGTGGACCCCGCAACCTCGCTCGCGCGAATGCTCCGTGATTCTCCGTCCGCTCCCCGAGAAAGCGAAAAGCGAGAAGCAAACGCGCGCATCTCGAACCGGAAACGTTGATCTATCGGGCGGAAGCATCGTCATAGATCGTATAATTGTAAGAAAAACACTGGGGACCCGCGAGCATCGTCGTCGTTTAAAGTTTAAAGCACCGTGATTGTCCTCCTACGATCGCATTTCGACGACGCTGGTTTTCGTTGATGTTTCGATTCGTGAAAGAGGAACCGTGATGGACGACCGAACACGGAACGAAGGGATCGAAGTACGCGGGAAACGCAATTAGAGCAGAACCGGTCGGTGCTACGAACAGCTCGAAAGGGGAGAGAAGAGCGTTTCTCTACGCCGCGCTACGAATTGCGCTCGACGCGTTCGTGCTCGTGGGGCGGAGACCGACTGTTGCTCGCAGTCGCTTTTCCCCGAAAATCGGGAACCCGAATGACTTTGTCGCGCCGACAGACCGAGAGTAACTGGCCGCAACCAATTCGAAACGAATCGTCGACAGAGACGACGATAGATGCATCGTCGATTGTCGCTTGTTCGTAACGCGACTTATCCGATCGTTCTCGGTTTATCTCTTACCCCGCGCAGAGGCGAAACGACGTCGAATCTCTGAATTTGCAACTGGGCGACTGTTGACCGAATAATACAAAAAAAAGGCGTCGCGCGCGTTTACGTTCGCGGCGTGAAACGCGTCAAAGCTCGAGGAGGAACGAACGCGCTCGAGCGTCGTTCGGGCCAACGGACAACGATGACCTCGGTTTCAGGGTCGTTTCGACTATTATTCGCTCGCGTCGACTTTCCTCTCGTTCTACCCCCGCCTCCCCCGTTCTCGCTGAATCGCAAGCGGCTTGCACATGCATCCTTTCGCCTCGTTTCGTTTCGTTTCGTTTCGTTTCGCCTCCTCCTTGCTACGGAGTTTCGCAGCGGCTCCCCTCTCTCCGCTATACCCCACCGCCCCCCGCAAAATCGTGAGCGAGACGAACGGCGGGGAGCGTCGGGGAAAAGAGCAACGCTGCTTTCCGAGAAGGTTGCTCGCAGCAGTCGCAGCTTGCAGATGTACCCTCGCGAACCCCTGGAGACATCTATGGCCACTTGCCGTACACATCTGATGGCGCGACGAACGAGCCAGTAGGCTCATACTTCATTATTATTTAGGTTATTTATTTGGATGATTTTCGCCAGCAAATCATAGAAATGATGTATACGGAATATTCAGTTCTAACTAATACGCCTGAATCCGCGAACTGTCGGTAACATTGAGCGCGACATCGATGTGGTATGGCCACCGACGAGAGGGGGAACGCCACTCACGTGACGTAACTAGAAAGGAACTAGAATCTAACTAGATTTTGATTTCGAATCATGGATTTACGGGAATATATTGTTTGTCCTTATTTGAGCGAATTTTAGGCTGGGTGAGGGTTCATTCTAAAGACGAAGGTTATATGCACAGCGCTGGACCGCATTATGGCAGTCAAAATATCTTTTAGAGACAGAAAAATATATTGGAATCTGCGAGTATTTTTCTCGATTTTTGCTCTACTTCGGACACTTATATTATTAGATATAAACATAATCTCGTTAAATAATGCGGTCCAGCGCTGTGCGTACAACCTTCCTCTTTGTCCTTCCTCGAAGAGTTCAGAAATCTATATATTATTAACAATTACTTTGTACTTTACTGACGGTAAAATCTTCGCGCATGCGCGATAAATGCGCACGACAACTCATCACCGTCTGAGAGCAGTGCTGGTATCTTAGACCTTAGAATTTAGAGGGTAAAGCAGTAGTTACTGGCATTTTTTATTTAAACGGCAAATATTAAGAATTCCTGGTACAGAAAATCATTTTTTATTGCTTCTTATTTATATTTCAAAGCAACGTTGTAAGTTTTCATAACAGAGTTCCACATATGACTGTTTGCAAGTGTGCCAATGACTGTACTAAATATCTGTCATACGATTATTATTCACTGAATATATTTTATAATAAAAGATTTACGACTCGTAAAACTGTTTGTGTGATTTTGCTGAAAAATCTCTATCAGCTCCTAATAATAGAAAGTTAAGCACGTTTAAACATTTCAAAAAGAGAAAAAGATTTTTACTATGATTTTGTCTTTGGGTGCCAATCATTGTAACAGAGATATACTCTCTGATTGTAAGTATCAGCTCTGTAAGTACAATCAGAGTACAATTTACCCTACAATAAGTCTATGGCTAATAGGTGGGAGTCTAGCGTCGAGTTTCGACTCCGAGCCCGTCCGAGCCAATCGCGAAGAACCACATGGCTCGTAGGCTAGGATCTCGAGAATCGAGTCGCGCGACCAGATTGAACCAGATCCTCGAAGCTCGTCCGCTCGTCCGCAACGGCGCGACGTTGCTCGTTGTCATTCGAGAGCGAGGGCAGCGCGTCGACGAAGTAGCTGGAAACATGTCGAAACTCGCGACGCGAAAGAAACTCTGCTGTCGAGTTGATCCGTTCCTCGCGAAGACATGTCGTTGTCGCGGCCAAGTTTGGTTTGCGCGATTCACGACGAGCCCGTCCTTCTGAACGAGAACCGCGGAAATCGAAAGAATGCGAGCAGCGTCGCTATGACGGTGAATCGCGTGGTCGTGTTTCTGGTACTGGTGTCGGGAATCGCTGTAGCAGCCATCGGTGCGCTTTTGTCTCGCTACTATGTCGAACATTTGTCGTCGACCGAGATGCCAGGTAAGCTCGCTAGCTGGAAGTTCTTTAGGTCAACCCTAACCTCGTCACGACGGTTACCGATCGCTATACTTTTTCTGTTTCGAGATTCCATGCCGTAAAAGGAGAGCCAAGCTCTCGACGAAGGGCGACTCTGCCTATGTACACTACTGTGCAAAAGAAAGAATCACCCAGTATAATTATAAGATACAACGACAGACAATATCTTTATGTAGAAATTGTATTCTACAATGATTGATTTATTGCATTCAAAGTATTAGATAATCCGCAATAACACATATTCTCAGAACTATTCAACTAAACAGCCGGAATCCTTCTTCAAAACTTACTGTGTTCTTATTTGATTTTGCAGGTTTTTCTATTAAATATGACCGGGTGCTTCTTCGTTTGCACAGCAGTGTATATCTATTGGCTTTTAACTCTCAGCTATATCTGAATGATCTGTATTTCAGAGCAACAGGACTATCGACGCGCGTTCGTCCCGCTTCCGTCGGAGAGCGCGTTGAACACGCTAGAATTGGAGCTGGAGCTTGAGTTGAAGGAGGGCAGTTTGGATGTTGCCGTGCCGACCTCCCGAGCGAACGGTTGGATCGGGGAGATCGCGACTACCACCCGCAACAGGGCTACCTCGACCGCGGAAGCGTTGACGTCTCTGCAGCTGGCTCTGGAGATGAAGCTGTCCGGCAAGGAGAAGAAAGCGGTGAAGCTATTCCAGCATGCTGTTGCCTTGGCTCCTCGGCATCCCGACGTTCTGAATAGCTACGGGGAGTTTCTCGAGTACGCACAGAACAACGTGGTCAAAGCGAACGAGTACTACGTGCGCGCCCTAAATTATCAGCCGAATCACGAGGAGGCGTTGATCAACAGCCGCAGAACCGCCCGCGTGGTCGAGGAGTTGGATCGTAGAACTCTGAGACGCATAGACGAGAAGCGAGACACGCTCGCCGCGATTCCGGACAAAAACGTAGCCCTGATACGCGCCAAGAAGGAGGCTTACTTTCAGCACATATATCACACGGTCGGCATCGAGGGGAACACGATGAATCTGGCTCAGACCAGAGCTATCGTCGAAACGCGTACAGCAGTCGCCGGTAAAAGCATCGACGAGCACAACGAGATCTTGGGTCTGGACGCGGCAATGAAATACATCAACGGCACTCTGGTCAACAGGGTCGGCTCGATCTCCATCAAAGAAATACTGGAGATACACAAGCGCGTGCTCGGATACGTGGATCCGATTCAAGGCGGCCAGTTTCGTCGCACTCAGGTCTACGTTGGTGGTCACGTACCTCCCGGTCCCGGCGACATACACTATCTCATGGAAGAATTCGCGCTCTGGTTGAACAGCGAGACCGCCATTCGAATGCATCCTGTTAGGTAAGCGACGGTTTCCCTTCTGCTACATACACTGCTGTGCAAAAGAAAGAAGCACCCGGCCATATTTAATAGAAAAGCGTAAAAAATCAAGTAAGAAGACAGTAAGTTTTGAAAAAGGATTCCGCTGTTTAATTGAATAGTTCTGAGAATATATATATATATCTGTTATTGCGGAGTATCTAATACTTTAAATGCATTAATATTGTTTGTCATTGTATCTTATAATTATACTGGGTGCTTCTTTCTTTTGCACAGTAGCGTACATACCGTCTTGACTCCTGATTCTACTCGTTTTCGTCGCTTACGTTGCTGCAGGTACGCGGCTATGGCGCACTACAAGTTGGTACGAATACATCCGTTCTCGGACGGAAACGGCAGAACGTCCCGTTTGCTGATGAACATGATCCTCATGCAAGCCGGTTACCCGCCCGTCATCATCCACAAACAGCATCGGCACACCTATTACGAAAACCTCGAGATAGCGAACACGGGCGACGTCCGGCCGTTCGTTCGATTTATAGCCGAGTGCACCGAACAGACGCTAGATTTATTTTTATGGGCGACGAGCGAGTTCTCGAGGCAAGTGCCCGCCCTCAGTCAGGACTCTTTCTTTCCCGAGAGAAGCAGAACGATCGTCGCCGAGGAAGTGAGCGATCTCTCGGACACCTTCACCGACGATTGAACGACGATCGTTCGCCGTGTCTTCGGCCCCTATTCGAGTATTTTATAGACCAAAGAATAATAGCGAATTTCGTCGGTTAGCGTGTATCTATAGAGCGCATCGATTCCCGTAATTTCGACTTGACAACGTATCTTTACCTCCGTTTAGCCGGAATCAAATGCTTCCACTAATTTTCGCTGCGTTCTATCTCCTGTACCGGAAAAAAATGTACGATTATACATAGAAATCGATGAGCAGGAACGAGCTACTACAGTGCGAAACTCGACGAGATACTGTGATCACTTTATATAAGAATGCGCAAAGCGTGTTGCCAAAGACGCGAGTAGTCATCGCGGGACCGACCCGACGCGTAGACGCATTCGTTTGTGATCCGAATTGCGCGTCCGAATCCGACAACTGCTTCTTCTCTGCAGGGTAAATCGTTTTTTTTTCTCGTTTCGTATCGATCTTTCCGACTAGAGCGGTAGCCCCGCACCGCGACAGACGCATCCGCGATTCTTGTCCAGATGCTTCTCGCGCGCAGGATCGGTTTCGAGATATCGTGTCGAGGTGGTACACGCGCGCATAATCGAATTGGCGCGAGCCAGTCTCGTTGATACGACAAGTCCTCGCAATTGTCGCTTGCTGGTCAAGGCATTTGCGATGCACGAATGTAAATATAATATACATATATATATATATACGCGGCTTTTAATAAACTTATTATTTTAGAAATCATTATTCGTGTATTTTGTTACGGCCCTGTTCGATACAGATTTTTAGAAATACGCTTTGCCGGTAGGTGAAACGGACCTGCCATTTTTCTTATTCCTCGAGGAACATGGTAAACGAAGTTCGGCGATGCGTTCGAGCAGGCAAAGAAACGCGCAACGCTAATGAACGATTATCGCTGCCGTTTGGCAGTCTCGTTATGTTTTTGCTCCCTCCGTTTTCTCTCGCAACGATTTCTTATCAAAAATACTAGCAGCACCGCGGTCGCCATCGATGACTTCATACCGTAGCGAACGAATCGTTGCGTTGCGTTGGCGCGGACGCGATTCAAAAACCGAATGGTACCGACGAGTCGAATTCAAAGCCAAATGATCCTCTTTCCAACGGGAGTTTGATTCGTTTCAAAAGTATAGAAAAGTATAGAGTAGACTTCGAACTCGTCGCGTCTACGAATGCTCCTGTTTGCCGTTACTACCAAATATAGATGGTGCTTTGTCGGAGAAAAACACGTAAAGGCAGTTCTGACCATTTGTTTAAGCGAGTTTAGTTTTAATACGTACCATAAGTGAACAGAAACTTTGCGTTCGATACGCCAAACGTTCGAGTCTCTCTCTCTTTCTCACGCACACGCGCTCATACACGCACACACGCATCCACTCACATATGCTCTTTTCTCCCTCTCTCTCTCTCTCTCTCTCTCTCTCTCTCTCTCTCTCTCTCTCTCTCTCTATACATATACATATATGCGTTGCAACGACGCTGTTACCTATATAAATACATTTCTATAAAAATCATACTTTACCAACAACGCGAATAGACTGTTTACCGCTCGAGTTTCTTAGTATTCGACCTCTTTCTCGGATACCTACTCTCCTTCCCTTTTCTACACTCCTTTGATATTTCTCTCGCCTCTCTGTCTCTCTATTTCTCTGTACTCTGTCCACTTTGTTTTGGACGAGATTGTTCGGAACAGGAAAAAACTTGTGTTTGATC
This sequence comes from Lasioglossum figueresi, assembly GCA_028455805.1. Taxonomy (NCBI): domain Eukaryota; kingdom Metazoa; phylum Arthropoda; class Insecta; order Hymenoptera; family Halictidae; genus Lasioglossum; species Lasioglossum figueresi. Next base: position 6,545,196 of record CM052189.1, on the reverse strand, counting down.
GTTTACCGTCGCAAAGTAGAACGTCCACGACGATCGACAAACATCGTTTCCGAGTAGCTCCGGTTTCTAAATAAAACTCGCGCGATGTACGAAAAGTGTCGCAGCTATCGGAGAATGCGACGATAAGAAAGAAAGGGTAAAAAAAAGGCAAAACAAAAAAGTATTGTCTAAAATAATCGTGGAGGCTACTCTAGATCATTGAATCGAGTTTTCACCGATCGCGTTCTCGCCACAGGGTTCGATTTGGTCGTGGGCTTTTAGCTAAATTAGTATGCGAAGAGGCATCGTTCGTTAACTCTATATTTTTATTTTTCATCGCGACCCCCCGCGAAGCTCGTCGCGTTCTACATTTACATCTGGATCTGTGTCGATCGAAGTTTGTCACGGACGTTCGTTCCTTCGCGTTCGGTTAGTAGAACGGCGCAATGGCAAGAAAAATCGGTTAAAGAGCTAGAACAAAGGCTGGTCTCGAGAACGAGGATCGATAGACTCGAATAGAAATTCGTTCTTGTTAAATTAGTACGACCAGGTCGAGAATAGTAATTCCACCGACGCACCGTGGACAAGGAAGATGCTCGGACGAAAAGCGAACGAAGATTTTTGCATTTGAGAGAGAAAGCTCTAAAATCATCGAGAGATTTTGGTATCGCTGTCTTTTCGGTCTCGTCTTCCTGCGAGCTCTTGCGCGAACTACGCGAGATGTTCGCCCCTTTCGCGAATGTCCACGTACAATGTAGACTACATATAGTAAACACGCCGCGTTCCAACCACAAACATAATCACGTTTCTCGACATGTTTTTCGACCGATATGTTCGAGCGACACCGTAGATGACGGCTATTCCTTCGAAAAGAGTGAAACGCTGGTGGCCTTCGAGTCGGGACTCGGGGGATGCTCTCGATGCGTCTTGACACGCGCGATACGCTCGGACTTTTACGCGCAAAATGTCGTGGAGTGAAAGGCGAAGTAGACAGGGGATGAACAGAAAAAGAGCAGAGAAACGAAGAAGAAGACGAGGAAATGGAAAAAGGAAATGATGACGAATAAGCAAAACGGAGGTAGAACGAAAAAGTAACGAAGTATGATGAATGCGGAGCGAAGCAGCGGACAGTATTCCGGGAGGTGTAGCTATCGTCGCGGGATCAAAGAGCGAATTGTTGATCGTTATAGTCCATTTTCGCATAATATCTGTGTATACGGTGTCTTGTCACGGTGATCTATATTTTAGGAAAGCCTTCTTGGGGCCGTGTAATCGTTGCAATCCTGTCGAAATTTTCTTGGACTATTTCTTTCTCTCTATTTCTTCTCCGTTCGAACAGTCGTTGCCTCACAGTGTTCGCGGTATGCTTTTGCAATCGATTCCACCATGATCTCTCTTTTTCCCGTTTCTCTGTTTCTCTGATTCCCCTCCAGCATGCTTAGCCCCTCGCCTCGCGTTCTCTCAGTCTGTTTCGTGAAAGAATCCAGCTTAGTTGTGCCGCAAGTTACGAGTTCTCGTCATCTTCTGGCTGATCTGTTCCTCTTGCAACAGCTGTCCACGAAACTGACTCACTTGATCTATTGCGGCGTTCAAGATATCGCGCTGCTGCACCAGTAGTTGTTCCCATTTTTGGGCATACGCTGCAACAGACAAGACGCTTTGAGTGCTCGGCTCCGAGACCTTGATTCGCGATCGTGAGTCGAAAAAGGTTTAATGATTTTGCGTGAACGCTGGCGAGTTTTGTCGCGAACCAACGCATCGAACCGTACCGAACCGTACCGAAGCGAACGGGCGGAAATCGGCGGCCGATTGGTCGGACGATCGGTAGCGTGCAACGCGAAGAGTTCGGACAGGATGAGAACAATGTGAAAAGGAGAGACGGACATTATTGCTCCGCCCCATCCGGTTATCGGTTATTCTCTGGCGTTAGTGCAAAGGAAACACGATGTACCGTTAGATTACGAATCCACAAAAATAACATTTATTGAAGGCATTCTCTCGCTCACGCGTGAACAGAACGAAACAGGGAGAATCGAATATATAATGCGTATGTACAACTTGGAAATCACGTGACAGACAACAGACACGGACGGCAAGAAAAAATAATGTTGAGCCGTCCGGCAACCTGCCTCGATATCCATTTTCCGTATACTGGAAGCATTATGATCTATTATTATTTTTGAGGATTTCATCCGGCTGTATGCTACCGCTTATGTTCGCGGGCAACGACGATTAGTGCAGCTGCTTCTAGCGCGAGGATTAAAACAAGAAGCGGCCAATCGATTTGATCGAGATGACTTTTGTGATTGCGAATCGAATGATGGTTTCGTACCGTCGGAAAATTGCATTCTCTCTATCAGACGTCTACGCAACGAGAACTTCCTTGGGTAGGGCTTCTCAAACTTTGCTCTTTTCCGTCTCAAATCTGCAACGGTTCGTGACGTTACGGTGAAAACTTGTTGATCGGTTGGCTCGCCTTACGACTAGTTACAAAGTAATGGTCGTCGCGTGTAGGTATCGTTGGAGCGACCAAATCGAGTTGTCTCCCTAAATTGCGTATGAAATTTGACTCGTTCTTGTTTCGTTTCGTGTCGTTTCTTCTCGTCTCTTATCTTCTCTTCTCCGAAACATATCGAGAATCGCGACAAGTGATTTATAACAAATTCGGAAATGCTGTAAGCGCAAATATTCAATAGTCGGTGGCAGTTAAAAGCGATCGATCGTTTCGCAACTTCGTCGACTTATGCAGTATACACCTTACAATATTAACAACAGTACGTTAAAGATAAAATACTTCTAAAACTGAACGCGCAGGGCATCGCGACGATGTTATGGTGTTACGATAAAGCGATTGAATCTCGTAACGGTTGATTGAGCTTTCTCGTTATTGATGTTGCGTTCCGTTTACGTAGAAGAAAAAGGCCACGTACGCGGTGGGCAAAAGAGAAAAGAGAAGAAGGTTTTTCACGACTGTTAGAACAAGTCTGAAAGGTCCGAGGTAAGGTGACTTCCGCGGTAGAAGGGAACGTTTCGAAAGAGACGCGTCGCGATCGGTTTCGTCGGTATCGACGACAAACGAGGAACGACGACCACAGAAACGAAAATAAAAACGAAAACGGTCTGCTGCTCGAAATCTCGCGTTGTTCTTGTCGTTTCTTGTCTCGACACTGTCCACCGAATCGTCAATGGTTTCTCGGTGGTCGTCAATTTTCGCGCTTTCGTCGCTTCCGATTTGTACGTTAAGTTTCGATTCGTCGTAGCAAACCAATTTCATTTTCTTTGACGGTTTATCCGTATCGCACGTTTCCAAATTGTAGTTGTAATCGGTACCACCGTTGTCGTCGTTTCGACAATTCGTCGCGGGAGACTGGCACGACCAACTAAACGAATTCCCGTGGCAATCACCGTGGCCGAAATTCAAATACTTTTTCGCGCGATCGTTGAACGTGCCGGACCAGTGATACTTGGCCGGGGTTCTTGTCTTCCTGGACGAGAATTGCCCACCGTGCGACCTTCGGATCGCGTTCATTCTCCGAGAAGCGCTTTCGTTCGACGCGTTTTTTCTCGAAACGCGCGTGGCAATCGAAAACTTCTTCTTCGAGTAGTTGGACGATATTGAACTGTCGGCGTTTCGAACTGAAACCTCGTTCGATTCGTGGTCGGTATTATGCGAGCTGGAGTCGCTTTTATATTCCATTTCGTCCTTCCAAGGGGTTTTTAACGAATCCTTTGTAGCCTTATCAACGATCCTATTTAGCCCGGGCCACGTGCAATTGTGCGATGCGAAGTAGGTAACACTGTTCACTGGTACTGCCGTATTTCGAGTGGACGTAGTCCGAGTCGGAGTAGTAGTTGTATCCGTATCCGTATCCGTATCCGTATCGGTATCCGTAGCAGTCGTCGTTCTGCCATAATTCCGGTTCCATTTTAACGAGCAGCTCGCATATGCCTTACCTTTACCGCGCGAATCTGTTGCAAAATTTCATAGTCGATCACGTTGTACCCTGATGCCCATCCGCCATCCACTCTCTGCCCTCCACCCATTCTTTTTTCTCTGTCACCCACACTACGAATCTTTCGCATTTCACAGTTCGCATTTCGCGTCGACTCGTTCGTCGACGCTCCTCGAAAGAGCAAACGGATTCGCGTAGTAATAGAAAGCCTGCGCGGTACCGATCGATAAAGCTTCCATGCAACAAGGTTCCGCGTTACGAACTCGAATGAGGAAATCTGCCGACGGAAAACTGTTTGCAAGACGGAAACGAAAGTAAAGACGGATAGATAGATACATAGATAGAGAAACTCGCGGAAGCGAACGCGAACGTACCGGAAAGATGCGAGGGATTTTACGTTGAACCTTACCTTCTTGATCGTAGTCTACTTCGTGCGTTCCGCTGAATATGGTTCGAGTGTCATTAAGAAACCCGGTGGTATTTTCAATGACCATTTTGTGCGTGTCCAAGACTTCCTCTTCCATCAATTGCAGCGCCGACACCGCTTCGTGAAAAGTGTACAGATCCTGAGAGATCTCCCCTTCCTGAAGAAAACGGACTCAGATTATCGAGGATACCGTAGATGGCACGTTTACGATTCGGGGCGAATAGGACTCACGTTGAGCGAACGTAGCTGCGCCAGATCGCTGTCCGACAGAACGCTGGTGTTAGATTGCTCCTCGATCGTCGGTTCTCTATCTTCATCCGTCGGGGAAACTTTCATTTCGGTTGGATCGGTCGCGGCTAGCTCCTTCACTCGATCCGCGTACCTCAGGGTGTTCAACGAGTGCTCGCAAGAACTCATCCCTGGACTGATCATCGCGATCTGCGAACGAGAACAAGGATGAGGACGAATCGCTTTAGAATTAGATGCGTTAGAGTGAAAGCAAACGACGATTACCATGCAAGTCTTGGACTTTTCGCCAATGAAACTATCCCTCAGCACTTGAGTCAGCTTGCTCGCTCTGAACGGTAAATGCGTGCCCTTGCGACTCAGCGCTCGAATACACTCCTTCAAAGCCAACAGCGATTTGTTGATTTCCGCGCCCTCCATTCCTGGAAACGAGGGAAACAGTGAGGAGGAACAGGTTCGTCCGAGGGGACGCGACGGTCACGATCCGTCATTGATACTCACGAGTTTGTCTGTTGGCGGACGATGTATCGGCTCCTCTCTCGTTTCCAGCAAGATCGATCAGGGAAAATTTCCCGTGAACCCTATGGGTGCCCGGCGATCGAGCTATAATCTGAAAGACCGCGTGCGATCGCGAAGAGTTTGAGTTTGCGCTCGTCTGCCCGCTCGTTCTGGCACTGTTCCCGTGCTGGATCAGCTTCAGTACTTCGTCGCAAGTTTCGACGACTTTCTCCGTTAATCCGACGATTTGTACCTGCAATTGTCACGAGTAACGTGTCTAGAGACTGTTATCGTCTAGAAAGTGAGCGTTATCGAGAAAATAAGAGAAAGAACAAACCTGCTGTTTTCCGTCTTCCAAAACTCTGAGCTTCTCCTTGTCCGCCAACAAATCGAACACCTTGCCAGAGTAGATCTCGAAGAAGCTGGCGGATATAACTAGGTTCAAGGGTCGATATTTGGTCATCTTGAGGCACTTGAACACGTCCTTGGCAACCATCGCGTATATGCCTTTCTTACAGTCTTGCGTCCTTCCGTTAAAATCACCGCCCATGGTGTGCGTCTTTCCGCTGCCGGTTTGACCGTACGCGAAGCACGTGGCCATCCCACCCTCGAAGATGGTCTGCACCAGCGGCTTCGCGGTGTACTTGTAGACGATCTCGTTGGTGCAGGTCTCGTCGAACGCGTAATCAAACCGAAATATCTGATTCTCCAAGTATTTGGTCAGATCGACTTTGGCCTTTGGCTCGTGAACCACCATTTGATCCTTGCTGGGCACGCTGATCACGTCGACTTCCTTGCGCGTGACCTCTTTCTTGTTCAGTGGACGTTTTCTTACGCACACCGTGATCTGATGGTCCTCGACGGAGTCCGAATCTCGCAACGGTCTGAAGTCTATAGTGTTTTGATACTCTCTGCGAACGAAAAGAACGAACACGGTCACAAGCCGAAAATAAGAAGAAGAGATATCGATCGACCTACCTTATCATAGCGAGAAACTCCCAATTAGGATTGCCCGGATCCAAATTCATCATAGCCTCTTTCTCTTCCTTCAGTTCTGCTTGCCTCTGTCTTCTCTCCTCTCTGTTCTTCTTCAATCTCTCGACCTCTTTGACGACGTTCGAACGTCTTCCTCGGCCATTTTCCAGCGCTGTTTGCTGTTGAGTTTGTATCTGCTGTTGTTGCTGCTGCTGCTGCTGCTGTTGTTGTAGTTGTTGTTGTTGTTGCAGCTGCTGCTTCGGTTTGCCCTGCGCGTTTACGTTGAAAGAAACTGTAGCGGTTGTAGGCGTCGGTGGTATGTTCTCGAGCTCTCGCCGGGCCGTTAATCCGGTGACCGTATCCCCGTGTCCGTTGACGGGCGCAGAAGGTGGCATTATGTTGGTCGGGCGACTGGTCTGCCGTGACAATTGCCTGTTGGAGCCCGCTGCAAACGATACGTTAACCACGAGATCTTTCAGCGGACGCGAGCGATCGAACGAATCTCTTGGTCTGGGTGTCGAAATTAGACGAAACGCGACGTTACCGTGTTCGGTCCATGACGGCGATGATTGCGCGTCCTCCCCGCTTCCGTCATCTCCGTTGGTTACTCTATTTTTTTTCCCGAAACAGTAGCTCAACGGATCGAATTTCATGACGAACGACGGCTATCGCGACGACCTCGCTTCGTCTCGCCTCGCCTCGCTTCACCTCCACGGATCGATTCCGAGACAAAGGCGAAGGCGAAGACAAACACAAAGACAGAGACAAAGCCGATACCGAAAGAAATCGAGAGTGAACAAAGGGTACCGCGTGAAAAAGAGAAGGTTCGGAAGAGCCGGCGCGTGATCACGTAAAGTTTGTCACCATCAAGGTCCTTGCCCTTGCGCTCTCATGCATGTGCCGCGAAAACGTCGATAGTCCGAAGCGAGAGCCACGAATCGCGTCCTCGTACTCGAACAGACTGTCCGGTTAGGCTCGTTCGATGCGGACGAGCACCGCGTGTTAACGGCACATGCTTGCAACAACCCGACGACTCGAAAAATCGATGCTCGGTGAACGCGCGCTACGCGAGCAGCTAGGCGTTATCGCTTTTTTTCTCTGAAATCGAACGATCGTAGGCGATTCCGAGGTAGAAGTTTGGGACGCATAGTGCGACGTTTGCATCCGCGCAACGTACCTTTCACTGGAATCGACTGCTTCGTAGAATGCTGAAAAAGAAACACAGAAACGTAATGTAAAGTTGCAGAGACAATGGCGGTGGCGTGGCAAAGCTTAGCGTACCGCGATCGAACAGCGTTGAAATAGATACGCGCGAAATCCGCGTTCTCGCCAGGCGAACGCGACTCGAGGTCGACGGTACGACGAGTCGAATAATATCGACGGCGCGAGACACGCGGAAACGATCGAAACCGTACAGCAACGGTCAAACTAATCCACGCCGATCGAGAAGAAAACGAACGGCGATAGCTGTGGTAGAGAGAAGGTTCGAGGATCCGAACGCGCAACGGATAGATACGTTTCTAGTTCTGTCGGCGACGAGTTCCTCGATTTACGCCCCGCGCGTAATAAACACGATCGATGTTACAGGGGTGGAAAGAAAATGCGATGCAATGCGATGCGGTGTGGTGCGGTGCGGTGCGGTGCAGTTCGGTGGAGTGCGGTGCGGTGCGGTGCGATGTCGTATAGCGTGTCCGCGGTTCACGCGATCGAGCGTTTCGGATCCTCGGTGATCCAGGAGTGGGAAGCGAAAAGCGGAAAACGAAAAACGAACAAAGAATAAAGAACAAGAAAACGAATATCGAGGAAAAGAGAACGCGGGAAATAAGGAAAGGAGAGTGGAGGACAAGAGTTTAGCGCGGAGCGTGGGATCCGCGTTTACCGAAAGAGTAGACGTGACTCGTACAGGAAGCGTTGCGGACGCAAGGCCGTTTCTTGTCGCGTGACTGCCGTGTCGTCCAAGGGAGCCCTCCTCGTGGTTTTCCGACTCGTCCATCCCCTCGTCCTCATCGCCGGAAGAATCCTGCGCGTGTCGTGAAGATCGTTTTTCCGCGCATCAATAACAACCGCGATACCAACACGCGGCGAAACCCAACTCTCCCACCCGGCCCGGAACGGAATCGCGCGGATCGATGTTGTTGGATCGAGATGGATCGAGATGGTTTTGAGGTGGATCGAGGTGGATCAACAAGTCGAGGTGGTCCGGACGGAACGCCGACAGACATTTCGATATAGCGCCGCGACGAAGATGCGAGGTCGCGTTAGGATTCGATCGGTTTTTGGAGAGGATTCCGAGGTCGTTGATGATCCATCGTCGACCCAAGTCCGAGATAATGAGCAGCGTCCATGGAGGAAAAAAGATGTTAACGTGTTAGTAGCGAGAACGACGAGACAACGAAACGTCGAGGTCAAGGTCGACGCCGACGAGCGCGCGGGGCTTCGTCGGTGCAGGCGTCGCGCCGCCTACGCGCTTTGTCGGACGAATCAAAACGCGAATCGCACATCGCGAATGACGAATCACGAATCTCGAATCTCAAATCGAAGAAAAAGTTACGCGCAACGATGCAACGATGCGACAATTGAACGGCGCGAGGGTGCGAAGATGGCCGAACTATACACCGAAGGAACGACCGGAAAATCGAGTGAACCGGACGATCGAGTCGTCGGAAAAATCCAATCGGCCGCGACGCGACACAGCAAGATCGGAGAACGGCGAAGCGGTCTTCCCGCGAAGCGTCGCGCGGCTGGCTGTCTCCTATCTGGTCAAGAGCCTATACGTACCCTAGCTCTGGAGGACACGACGACATTGTTGATCTGCGGCGGCGGCGGTGCCATCGTCTTCTGGATCGCCAGCTCGGGATTCAGCGAGAGTATCGCGTCGATGTCCACCTGGAAATTCACCAAGAAAAATACTTTAGCCGAATCCTTAAGATCGTTTACCAATCTCGTCGTTACCTCTTTTCCTTTGGTTTCTCCTCGCTCGAACCATTCTACAGTGACGGACCGCTGTTCCCAATTCACTCCGGAAACGACAGCCGAGTGGACGCGACCTGGAACAAAATAACGTCCCGTTGGTGTTACCAAGCGCGTGACCATTTTTCCTTTGCACATTGCAGCTAGGCCCTTGATCTTGCCGATCGAGTCGACCCGACGAATCTTGAGAAAATCCGATCCCGGATGACGCAAGATCGGATAAGATATAAGGTAAGGTTTGCCGCGGTAGGAATCTTACGACTCGGACGTCCTTATAAGGATGCGGCGCCCACGCTCGCGTGTCGCGCCAACCACGCGCGCTCGCTTTCGGGCAAGGACGAGCGAGGAGCGCGACAAGAATCCTTCTTCATCGACCGACGACGCGACGCGCGACGTTCGGCCGATCGTTTCCTCGGCTATGAAAATCCGTACGCATAGCGTCCCGGCCACTTGTTGCGTTGCGTATCGTCGGCCTTGCGTTTCGACCGTACCCCCCTTACGTAACTTGTGTTTCGCGGTGCATAGTAACGGTCGTGACGAAGGGGTCGGCGATTTCGGTGGTTCACCGGCGCGATCGAATCCGCTCCCTCCGCGTACGGTTTCCTCGACGCTGTTTATCGATCGCGAACCGGTTAACACCGGTGTTTGCCCTCTCGGTCGGTCGAGCAGAGTATAATCGAGCCCAAACGGTTCTATTTGCGTCGTTCGAATTCGAGTTTGCGATCGACGCGTGGCCCGAAAAAGATCTCTAGGCACGCGAACCGCCGTTTCTAGACATGAAATTGACTCGCACGGAAATCTGGAGCGTGTAAGAGAAGCGCGATCAATGACTCGAGGAATACGAGTTTCGTTCTGGTCTCGTTGCACGCGGATACGTGCATACAAGGTGAAAGGATATCTTTGTCGTCCCGAGATCCGAGCGCTCCTCTTCCAGCAACCGATTCTCCGGCCGCGACGGTGGAATCGCACCGCGCCGCTGCAATGCCACGGTACACCGCAACGCGCCAATTTGAAACGAGAAACAAAAGGAGAAAACAAATATGGCGCGGCGAGACGTTCCCGATCTCGCAGCAAGGGCGATATATGTAAATCGATGGGGTAAACAAACAGGTGTGCGTGGACGCGACCAGTAAATTGGTAGGTCGAGCAACGGACAACGGATACGAATCACCGTGTTACGGATATGGTTTCAAGCGTGCGTTTTCTCGCACCAGTTTACGGCAGGATAGCGAAACCGGTCCGAGCCGCGCGTTTCCGTGAGACTGCTCGTCGAGCGACCCACGCACCGATCTAGCAAATGTTCGTTTAAGGCCAAGAATACGTGAGGTATACCCCGGTCCCCCCCGCTGACTAGGTTAGGCATGGGTGAGGGCTGGATTAGGTCGCATCATACGTTGTCATACTACTCGAACGAATGCGAGAAATCCTCGTCTCGTCCCGTCTCGTTTCGTAGCGTTTCGTCTGGTCTTAATCACCGATCGGTCGCTCAGGGTAATTTCTAAAAATACCTAGGTTGCGGTGCGCGAATCTACTCACCGTCCGTCCTCTTGATATTAATGTTATATCCGGTTTGGATGTCGCACATGCTGTGATCCATGGTCATTTAGTATGCGTTCTCGCGCCACCTCACGTAGCCACCACCGTGCAATAGCCGACTGTTCGCCGGGTAACCGAACGACCACGATATATCGCGATAAACGCGAGAAAGAGAGATGGCGTTTGTTCGCGAGCGTTCCGAATCTGACCGTTGACAGTTACGGGTTCGCTCGTATTCAAAATCGCGCGGCGATGCGTCGCGTTGGCTCAGCCTCCACTGGCACTGGCACTGGCACTGGCTTAGCCTCGTTCTCGTTCTCGTCCTCGGCCACGATCTCGCTCTCGTCCTCGTCCTCGTCCTCGAGGGGTTTCGCTCGATCCTCGTCGTCGTGGTCGTTCCCGTGGAACAGACCGTTCCTGTCCTTCGTATCGTCCCCTTTGTCCTGGTCGCGGTCGGGTTCGCGGTCGCTGTCGCAGGGGCTGCCGCAGTTGCAGCTGCCGTTGCAGTTGTAATCGCGATCGCGATCGTTGCCCGTCTTGTCCTGTACAGTCTCGTGCCGCCGTTGTAGATATTTTGCGCGAGGGACGTCTCGTCTCGTACCGTCCCGTTTCGCTTCGTCTCGTACCGTCTCGTTGCCGAGTATCCAAGGCACGCCCGTTTTGCGAATTTCTTCGAACGGTGGCTCTCTTGTCGCGCGCGACAACGCTTCTCCTTTTTGCCAATCTACGGGCACGTCCGAATCAACCCGCGACAACACGAAATCACATCCGGATGGTCGCCGAATTTGACAAACGAGACGTTTCCGGAATTTTTTGCCGGGACACTGCGTCCGTTATTGACAACGAAAAGACTGCGAGCGCCAACTTTCGGTCGAACGGTCGACCGACGCGACATCTGCCAGCCCGTCCGTCTCTCTCTACGAAAATTGTCATTCTCCGGACATCTGTTGGTCGCGAACAGAACGAGCTGTGTCGCCTCGCCTCGGTCGATACCATTCCGAAGCTTCGATGCCGAATATCAGAAGATGCTGCGGCTGGAGTAAGAAACACAAAGCCAGCAACGCTATCTCGTCGGTACAGAAGGTCACTGAAGAGATATAGTTACAGACCCTGCCATGTTCAGATAACATGCCTTGTTCCAAGATTACATCGTCTACCAGTCTACCAAATGACGGATGTGGGCAAAATGCTATAGTCGGTTGGAAAGTCGAATACCATGAAGCTAAAGTGTACCTAGAGGGGAAACGGAAATCGTCGCCGTATCTCATTTTGTTTAAATATTTATGAAATCTGTAAAACTGTATATTTTTTGGTGAAAAATAAAGAATATTAGTTACAATAGTTAACGTCTTCTTTTTCCCCACCATGTACATGACTATTCGATAGTAACATTAGAAGTAACATCTTTCCGGAAATCTTGGATAGAACTTCGGACTTGTCGTTGAGTAGCACTACTGAAATTTCGAAAATTTTTCGGTCGTCTGGCTTGTCGTTGATTTATACTAATGAATTTCGTGCCACCTCCTACGATATCATATTCTCCTAATACAAATTTCAATTTTCGAAGTTTTCGAAAAAATTTCGACAATTTTCGGACGTTTGACTTGTGGTCGAGATGCACTACTGAAATTCGGATACCTCCTTCGATATCATGTTCTCCTAATACAAATTTCAATTATCGAGTTTTTCGAAAAATTTCGACCATTTTCGGAATTGTGACTTGTGGTTGAGTTGTACTACTGAAATCCGGATACCTCCTTCGATATCATGTTCTCCTGATACACAGATCAATTTTTTCAGTAGTACAACTCAATGACAAGCCAGATGGCCGAAAATTTTCGAAAATTCAGTAATGCAACTCAATTTCAAGCCAGATAGTCGAAAATTTTGGAAAATTCAGTAATGCAATTCTACGCAAGCCAGCCGATCGAAAATTTTTGGAAACCTCTAAAATCGACTTTTGTTTTAGGAAAATTAGATAGCGAAGAAGGTGGTACGAAAATTGAGTAGTAGCATTCGTACGGGCGTACGTACGTTGCAACGTACGTTTCTGCGAAAATCAGTAGTATAACTCTACAACAAGTCGGGCGTTCGGGAAAAATTGATAGTTTAGAGATATGCTTTTTTATTACATTGTCTTTATTTATCCATTGTAGATTCATACATAAAGTGTTTGCGTTGTACATGTACAATAGCTTCGTGGTACTGCGACTTCTCAACAGACCATAGCACTTTGCCCACATCCGTCATCTGGTAGTTGGTAGACGATGTAATCTTGGAACAAGGCATGTTATCTGAAGCCGAATCTATAAGTATATATGGTCTAAGGTAGAATCTGATCCAGGCTAAAAATTAGACTAGACGGCAGCACTGTACAGAGAACAGCGAAATCCCGGGCGTAAACACTCTGTCTGCTTCTCGAAAGTTTATGTGTTCGATGGTGTACTCATTCTTCTGTCCTCGTGCTGTACTGATATCTGATGCGAAGCCATTTTGTATCCATTACCGGCTAACTCGTGGTGACAATTTTTCTCAACGAAGCAAGTAAAATGAACGGTATCATCAGAAATACGTTGCGATCAACGGCAATCAGGAATCTTCTATCGTCGGCCACTAGTACAGGAATCGCGAAAAATCAATTGCGGACGTTATGGAAAATATCCTCGCGACAAACCGAGCTCACGGCTTTCACCTCGCAAAACATGTTAAAACATCGGCATATTCTTTGCAATTGTTGCAATTGCAGAAGCGCGCATACCAAAGGTATACCCATGTTTTTTTGCGTTTTAGTATTGTCAATTGTTGGCTACAATAATAAAATGTATTTTATCGATTCGATCGCTCAGTATAGGAATATATATATACGAATACTTTTAGCAACAAATGTATAACTACTGTGGAAAATTTTAGTTGAGAACTATAACAAACGAACTATTTATACGAAATTCATTCAAATAAACTGTTAGCAAGAAATTTGCTATACATCAAATGGCCCAACAACTGTGATGCAATAAAACAAAATCGTTTATGACGAAATACTTCGAAATTGATACTAATTTAGTAATAATTAAACTATAGTAGTGATGACTAAACTATTCGATCGTTTGCATACTGATAAAATTTTTCCGTGTGGAATAATCCTGATCTCAGACATATTATAATCGCTGAGTCACCTTGTATATTAATTATTTATTTCTGTATAAAAAACTATATTCTTTTTAGCTGAAAAGGAACTGGTAGAATTCCTGGCGGAAGAGATCGTAGCGGAGAAGAAGGCGCAAAAGCTGAAAACTATTCCAACAGAGTTTGATGGTTTCAAAGTGTCTCTCAATGGTGCGGATGTTAATCTAGAGAAGAAACAAGACAACGAAACGTAAGAAAAATTCAACTAAATGGTTCTTTTAGACAAAATATATCCTCAATTTCAACAAAATATTTTCTATTTCAGGATTAATATCTCATTCAACATAAACCACACCGTGGACTCTGAGGCAGAACCAGAACTTGATATGAATAGCAATAGCCCAGACATTGGTGATATGAAAAGTAAACCCAACTTCACAGTAGATATAAAGAGAGGAAGCCAGACTCTTGGGTTCATCTGCTCGTTCAACAGCGAGCCTGGTGCATCTGGTGCTAATGATAATTATAGTAAGTGTAAATGGGTTCTATTTATAGAATAATATACAGAAATGCTTTATTTTTAACCTTCCAGCCATAAAAAGGGACTCTCTTTATAATTTCTACTAAATCTCACATCCTTCCACATATCCTCGTATCCAATCATACATTTTGCTTTGAGCTATCTTTTCATATCTTTCTCTGTACTCTTTTCTTTCCTTTCTCTCCCAGGTTCTATTTATAATCTACAAGATCTCTAGTTGCACACAATTTTTACAGAATTATTTGGTTTCAGACGATGTCTTTGGTATAGATGAGATCACTCTGTACGAAGGCGAGCACAGCGACAAAGTGTACGCGGTAGCTGGTGAAATTATTGACGGGGTAAGCTGAATTTGATTTGCTTTACTCCAAAGAGTTGAGTACAGAATGGGTCATCCGATAACCATTTTGAATATTAATCTTTGGAAAAATAATGCATTCTCTGTTTTTTCTGATTTTTATCGTACTCGAGAAAATCGAAGTTAGAGAATGTAACAAATAAATTTATCTTGACTCTTAATACATATTTTATTTATGTAATATTTATGCTTTCAGTATTTGTACGATTTGTTGATGAACTACCTAGAAGAGAAGGGTGTTTCAAACGAATTCGCAGAGAAAATGGTCGAGCTTAGTACGAACTACGAACATACGGCGTATGTTAGTTTACTAGAAGGACTTTCAAAGTTCACGTCCGGAAAATAAGCAACCTCAGTCACCGAAATTCCCATTGTAATTTTAATTGTTCAGCGATAGAATATATACTTGTTTAAGATCCTCTTTGTAATAAATGTATGTGCTATGTTCATGTACAGGTTCCATTGCATTCAATAATTCTAGCATTATTTCAAATAAAGATAGTTAACAAATTACAATGATCTCGTAGTTTCATTTAAGCTATCAACGAACACAACAATTTGTCGATTTACATAACCTCTTCGTTACATAACGTTGAATTCCTAGATTCAAGAATAGGATTTAAAACTATCCCATGTAAATTGTACATGATTATCGTCGCTATGGTTTCAAAAGTTTAATGAGAGGGCGGTTGCCTGTGTCTAAATCATAAAATGGTATATTCCATTATTTAGTTCATTCTGGTAAAAATGGCTACACTGGACGTTATCCACACGTAATCGTGATTTAGTTGAAGAATTAGTTTCTCAGCAGACTTGGTCCGAGATTTCGAAAGTTATACAAAAAAATGGATTTTTATTGAATGTGAACACAAAACGGAAAGATTGTTCCGGAAATAAGTACCGGATTTGATGCATTTCTGACAAAAACGTTAAGATCAATTCAAGAAAAATAGAATAATGCGCTTCTTGCGAATGATCAAACTGATTTTTAGTTTGCATAGAGATCCGAAATAAGTGCCGCACTGTACCTGTTGGCAAAATAGTAATTAAATCGTCCGCGAGGCGTGCTCTATCTTTTCGTCTGGGACTGTACTACGTGTACCCGATTTACCAATCAGACACGCATGCTTTCTGCACGCAAACTTTCCAGCTCTGCACAGTAAGCCTGAATGCGCGGACGTAGAAGAGCGTCGTCGATTCCGCGAACTGTGTCGACAATTCAGAACGAAATGTCGAATCGTGATCCGGATAATTTGATGACAACGAACGACGAAAGTTTTGACTACCTGTTCAAGATCGTTCTAATCGGTGACTGTGGCACAGGGAAAACATGTTTCGTGCAAAGATTTCGATTCGGAACGTTCAACGAAACACACGGAAGCACGATCGGCGTAGACTTTTCCATGAAAACCGTGTTGATCGATGACAAGAAAGTCAAGGTAAGCTTGCTCAATCCATGCTCGCGATCAGGTGTTATGGGATGTCATCGATACTAACACGATTTAATCTAACAGCAACCTAAAACAATCACGCTTTTATCCCGCAAACAGAAGAAACAAGAGCATACATTTTGCGTTAGAAACACGTTTTACCTGTTGTAAAGAGCCTTGCACAGAACGCTTGTCACAATCGACCAACTATGACGATCTATATTATTAACACACTCGTAACAAGAGGGTTACCATTATCCCGATTGTTTCGATGAATAATTCAGAGTTATTTCGTCAACATTATAGTTGCAAATATGGGACACAGCGGGTCAAGAGAGATTTCGTACGATACGTCAGAGTTACTACAGATCGGCCAATGGTGTTATTGTAGGTATGTAACAGCTGATTTAGTAATTCATTAAAATTTTATTTAGTCAAACCATTTAATTAATATTACACCTGTATATTTTAGTCTACGACATTACGAAAAGATCGACTTTCTTAAGTTTACAACATTGGGTCGAGGAAGTGCGAAGGTACACTTCGTCGCACGTGTTGTTAGTGTTAGTGGGTAAGATAAGCTTTCCATTTTGCATAGAATTAAAATATTTGGATATGCTGTATGTATATATATAATACTTCAGGTAATAGATGCGATTTAGAACATTTACGAGAGGTTGAGAAAGAAGAGGCAGAAGCTCTACGTCAGTATCTTCCTGAAGTTTTACAAGTAGTGGAAACATCAGCCAAAGAAAACACCAATATAGATTTCGTATTCTTTTACTTGGCATCCGAGCTTAAAGTGAGTTAACAATTCTTCAAAGATAAGTTTAGACTAGATGAAAATGTAAAATATACATTCACCTATTTTTAGAGAAGGCACGAGAATCGACAAATAAGTACTAAGGAAGACGAAGTTGTTAGACTCGGCGCAGGAAGGAAATTGTCTTCTTGCTCTGGTTGCTCCTACAAGCTATTTTAAATAATGGCTCTCTAACAAATGACTACTACATAATTTCGAAGTTCAAATTTGTACATAATAAGGGGAAAAAGTACAATATTTTTGTAAAAGTTCAAAAAAGATGTGATACTCAACACTAACTTTTTATAAAAGTACAAGAGAGAGTAATATATTGTTGAAGACTATAGATCATTTTCTGCCTAATTACATGACAAGTTATACTCATAAATTATTGCTGTGTAGTTACAGTTCTATCACAGACTTTCGATGGAATATTGATACCATCTGTAAATATCAACTCATAGGTTTTATATACATATATACATACATATATACATGTATATATAACGAATCTCTAAATAAACACTAATATATTAATATATTTTTTTAGGTGAATATTTCACTATTCTACAATGTTTTAATATCATTATATTATTGATTTTATCGCAATAAAACTTCAGCAGATGGATTGATTAATAGCGATTATTTATTAACATCTTCCTGAATACTTAATTGATATACTCAATTAGCTTTTCATGTTTTAGTTTTTACAGTCTTGTCGCGTTTCGATATCTGTGTACATAGTACAGAGTATATATATATTTAATTATGACATTCCTGAACGTTAAAAATATTTAGCCTCTGAAGCACGCTTTTTAAGGCAGTTTTGATAGCACCGTGATACAATAAATAAGGGTATTGTAAGATCAATACGTTGTCAGGGATTTTTTGATACAAAGTACTTTTCTCTTTTTTTTTTAGTTTACATTAGTATGATACATGTTTTTATTTGTGTAATGTTTCCATAATAAAGCACACTGATTTCGATATTTCTTTTTTACTAAAAATATAAAATATACATAATAAATAGATTGAAAAATGTACATAACAAACAAATGTATAAAACAAATTCTTGTTGTAAGAATAACATTCGTACAGTCCGTACTCTTTATATTCTCTTGTATAATTGTATCTTCTTTACATGTATATTAAAAATAATTTATTTAGTAACTTTTGTATCTATAAAATAATTTAAAAGTTAAACATATATATGGTCATATTAACTTAGTGCTCATATCAATACAAAATCATAGTATATCTTGGCACTAAGAAAATATTGATTTAACAGTAAACGTTCTTAGATTGCATAGAGAAACATTATTATGCATCGTATAGAACTGCTCTTTTTTCTCTCAGTTATGCTGGAGGCCCCAGATGATTCCTTGTTACCATGTTAAGTCAATTATCTAACAGTTAGCTAAACATTCGAAACTATCGAGTCTCATACCCTCTTGTAAGTCCTTCTGTATTTTTCGTCTATTTCTTCGAGGTAATATGTTCCTGCGAACATACCAGAAACGCTGCTCTTAGGACTGAACGGTGCGCTATGGCAATTTTGTTGTCTCCACTCCAATATTTTTGTGTATTCTATGGGAGTAACTTCTTTACGAGCATCCAGTTGGATCTTTAGATACGATAGAGACGAAACAAGTTGTGCTAACTTGGACCCATCTTTTGTTATCGTTATCGAATACATAGTGGAACAAAGACCCGAACCATAGGAAAACAATCCAACTTTAAATCCTGCCAGCCCTTTTGCAGGTTTACTAATCAGTAAGGAAGCTAATCCACAATATACGGAAGGAGTGTACATATTCCCTACTTGATTTGATAAAAGCAATGTTGGCAGCGTTTTCTGATTAAAAGCTGCTTTACTTATAGTTGTAAACGCTTTTTCGATGTCTTTATTGGAATAAGTGTCCTCGCGCTTCATGTCATGAAATTTGACTAAGTCTGGATATTGTTCAACCACTCTGTTCTTAGGCATATTCAAAAAATCATTATAAGCTAATCTGGCAAACGATTTCTGTACCAGTTTACCGTACGGCGAGTGAAACAACATAGCGTCGAAGCTATCTAAACTTATATCCTCCTTGTACTTGTTCTTGACCTTGTCACAGTAAGTCTGATAACACCTATCCACAGCATTGAGGTAGCATTTAATCGACAATTGTCCATCCACAATAGGATACTCCGAATTCAGATCAGGTTTATAGAAATCGTACGCATGTTCCATATAGGACGATCTTGTCCCACGATCGAATACTAATGGAGCATCTGGACCAACCACCATTGCAATGGCTCCGGCACCGCCGGTCGGTCTAGCAGCTCCAGGAGCGTACACGGCATTGTCAGCTGCAACGACTAGAGCTATCCTGCCATCCCACGCGCTGCTCTCTACCCAAGACACCGCATTAAATAGGGCAGCGGTACCTCCGTAACAGGCATTCGTAGAGTCTACTCCTTCTATGTCTGCGTTGCCACTCGGTTGAAATAACTGCATAAGGACAGACTTTACCGATTTGCTCTTGTCTAATATCGTTTCTGTTCCAACCTCTAATCTGCCCACATCTTTTGGTTTAATGCCGTACCTATCCATTAACCGGTGCACCACCGTCAAACACAATGAGTTAATATCCTCACGATCGTTGCAGAAGCCCATCTTGGACTGGCCCAGTCCAATGGTGTACTTTCCAGCAGTTACTCCATCGAACTGCTCCAGCTCCCTTTGCTCGACGTACTGAGCAGGGAAGTATACTTCCATCGCCTTGATACCAACGTCTTTCGGCCACATGATGCCTCGTTTTTCCTGATATTTTTCTCCGTGTAATCCCTGTTGATTGTCCTGGGTGACGTTCCTCTCGTGCAGCTACTAAAAGTGTATATTCATGACTAGACTGCGGATTTGGGGCATTTATGAGACAAATGAATATGTGCAATTTAAAGCAGTGGACACATTAACAAGATTTAAGGACACGTACTAGTAGGCAGTAGCTTAACGAGATAATTCAAAGAAAGAAATTTTGAAATTTCAATCAGTCAAAACACTTTTTATTTAGCATAAAGATCCGCAGTTTATTCATGACAATACGCAGGAACAACTGCGAACGTGTTTGGAGAATGATACACGTGACACCGGTTGATCAAATAAAGCCGTCGAAAATTTTTGTCGGGTTTATGTAATGTTCCACTGGTGGCAATAGATAACGGTGACAGCACCGAACGGAACGAACAGGCTATCGTCGAATAGTTGAATTCTGCTTTCATCGGGTTCGTACCTTGCAGTCAGGAAAAATGTGTGCTTCGAGGGCAGCGGACGGGCCACTACTAGAAGCAAGCCCGGCGGTGAATTCAGGTTAGAAGTGAAACTCGACAGGTGAAAATTACGGTCACCGATTCGCTTCCTATCGCGTGCTCACAAGATCCTCTACTCTTCCTTTCCCGCTCGTCGGACCTGTCCGACTAAATCAGCCTTCCGAGGACGCAAACTTACAAACTAACGTTCCACGCGCAAATGCTGCTCGCCGGACTGCCGCCACTTATTCAACCTGCCACCGGATCGTTTGGAGGGGATAACAAATTCGTTTGATTGTGTTTGCGGTTCCATTATGCAGGTCGCGTCAAAAAGGTTTGGTCAAATATTTTTACAATTTCATTTATACGGACGCTTTTCCTGTCTTTCAATTTTAATGCTACGCAGCATACGTAATATTTTCGTCACCGAAACAATAGATACGAGCGAACACGCACGGCGGGTATCCAGAGCTAGAGAAAATATATTTTAAATAATCGTTTAAATTTCCGTAAATGAAATAGTTTTAGTTTAGTTATCTAAAACATAAAGGAAAAAATATTTAAATTTTACGTTAAGTAGTAGTATTATTACATAACTGGTAGTAGTGTTCAAGATATTTCTTGACGCTGAAAATAGTAATATGTATTAAAATATGAGATACCAATAATATTTTCGGACTCGACTTTCTCGAAAATGAGCCGTCAAATAAAAATATTTGTAGAAATAATATTTGACCGTTACAAATAAGTAGAAAGCGGATCTTTATGCAAAGTAAAAATTTTCCACCGGAATTGCAACAAACTGGAGTGACATACAAATTTATTTTCTTTCGCAATATATTTAGCAGTTTGAAAATAATATAACAGTATTTTTTAATTTTTATAATTTTTAATTTCTAATGCTTTCACTGTTTTAGATAACACCTACATATTTTCCATAAATGCATAAAATCCGCTGTTTACAAATAAGAAACAATGAATTAAAATAAATAAAATTCTTCAAACGAATAAAATATATTATTTTTAAAAGTGCACGTATGATTCACTACTCGAAATAGCATTTTGCCCAGCTCTGGTTACATCGGTTTCTCTGTTCATCAGGTTCAACTATGTTCTATTAAAATTATCGAACATTTCACTCTCTTCGAGATATAATTATTTGACTGGGTTGGTCAAATTGGAAATATCCACGTACTTGAGGGCCCGTAAAAATGCCTTTACACGACGGGTATTCTGGGAGAAATCTGGCCGACGAACGTACCGTTTTTCATCGAGGTTTTCTCATGAGAAATAATTATAGATTTGTGTGTACAAGTTGGACCACGAGTGCGCGTTTGACGTAACATGTAACGGTACTAATGAAAATAAGCAAGCATAGTACGGAATGAATTTTCGTGAAAGCGAACGGTACCACCTTGGATGGAAGCGAACGCGTGTACCATTCGGATGCCACTGATGGAATTAATCGTTAGACAGAGCCACGAGAAAATTTCACTTTTAAATCTAGTCCTCTGCACACTTGCGTCACACTCCTTTTTTCATTTTTTTACAATCTAACATTGAAAACACACCACTATATGCATGCACGAATCCGATAAACAGAAATCATTATGCGCTCTACGTAATTTATTACACAGATCTACATAATTTTTCGTAACGATTCGACTGGGTCAGGTGTATAACGTTAACACTAGGGGATACCAAGCACTAAAAATGTTTTGCAATGCATTTGAAAAATAGCAGGAGTATTACAATTCTGCGGGATTTTTATTGTATGCATTTATGTAACAATTAAAATAAATAATATGAAGTATAGGTCATTTGACCCATGTGGCAACATTCGTTGAAAATACGAAATATTGATAATAGCGATTGCATTTGAAAATAATGATTTGAGACGACAAAAGAAACATGGTAATTATAATACTTAACGAATTCTATAATATTATCGGTAATTTTTAAAGGAGCTTTCAGAGTTAGCAGATCGGATGGAAATATATGTATTCCAGAATTAGAAACGGGTATAAATAATTCAGCAGAAGTTCGGAACGAAAGAAATAATTTTTTACATATGCCGCTTTGCATCTGAATCGATCGATGTCAAACTCTTATTTCGTGAGAGCATCTATGTCAAAGTGCGATGCTTCGAGCGGAGAATCGCGTCTCGTTCGGAATTTTTGTAAGTATAATATGGCAGGAGAAAGAGTGCGATATCGTAGAAATCGAATTGCGCGCCTCGCTGTTACAAACTAGACCAGGAGAGGTCGCAAAAAAGAAAAGAATGATAGTAAAAACGGCATACAGCACTTAATGATTAGTAAAAAATGTTCTCGTATATAGGCAATTACTAGGATGCGGATGTTTGCGCAAAATAAAAATTGTTTGAATTCATTGCGAGGCATAAAGCTGCATAAGCATTTATTTATTTTCTTAATAATTTTAGTGGAATGGAGAAATGATACAATACTATTTTTAAGTAACATGAATATATTTTCACTGTTCTGCATTTGATCTACTCATTTTTTTCATAAGTGCAGAAAATCCGCAGTCTAGTAATTACTTTATTAGGCTACACGCGGTTGGAAATAAATAGTTTCATTGTAATTTGTAATAGATTTTGAAAGGAAGGAGCTGTCTGTAATGTAGGTAGAGATAATGAGTAAAGCGAGTCTTGGCCTTTATCTACTACAGATATTGTTCAAGGTCACGTTTAGGAAAGGAAAACAGTAAAGTCACGATCTAAGCGCGATGCTGAAGGTGATCGTTTTAAGTCAGTTCGCCTACCCATTCCACTGGGGGGTATATCCCGCGAGCGGTCAAGAAGCACGAGCTGCTAGTGGTAAACCACTACTAATCCAATTACAAAACTTCTTTATTATTAATTATTTTTTTATGCGACTTTCATCAACTTGTTTGTGGAATTTTTCTGATTCAAATAACACTAAACACGATATAATTTCAACTGTATTTAGTATGCTTTTTTACATTTGGCGCGGTCAACGCGACCACAAAAAAAATAGTCTCCTATTACTATCTATGTCACAGCACAGAACGGAGAATCGACTTAGATCACGACTTCACTGTAATATATTTCTAGGCAAAATAGCGGCGTCGTTTTTTGGGTTCAAAAACACTGGTGATCGTTTTATATATAATTTACTGAATACATAATCCTAAAGTATAATAATATACTAATCGTGATCTCATGATTATTATTAATGTTGTTGTTGTTGTTGTTGTTGTTATTATTATTATTATTATTAATAATATTATTACAATGTGTTCTACAAGTAGCGGCGGCAGCTTCGTTTTCGTCTGGCACGGCAAAATATAGTTTGTTCTTTTTTTTTGTCTTTTATCTACTTTTTCGCCTGAATTTTCCGTGATTCACGCACGCGCGTAATTTCGGTAGAGAAAAAGTATTCATGTACCACCTACCTTCGCGTACGAATACTTTTCTCCCGCTATGACACGTGCGATCGATGATCGTGAATGCCGTTCTGTTCAATGTGATCCTGACGATTATCCTATAGAAATATCGTTAGTGTCACTGAGTAAAGTACAACATACAATAATCGATACAGTTCCGTTTCGTCGATCCCCGGAATCTTAATAGCTACATCGATCGTGACGGAACACCGAAACGTATTTGAAGAGCATCGTTTCGTAACGGGTTGCATACACTCAGATGTTAAAAAAAAGAAAACAATTTAATCTAAAAATATATTTCAACCGGTCCAAGAATATATCACATAAATTACAGTCGTAAATAACGTTCGAATTCGCTAAAATTAGACTTGTCCATTGAACTGTTCGAAGTCCGAGAAGTTTAAATAGTTCATTATAATTTTTTAGCACCAATATGAATGTACTCAATACTTTTATTGAATGAAGGGTACAGAAACAACTGTGTATTTTTCAATAGCAACAAATAAAAAATATAATTTTATAAGTCTTAATCCTATTTCTAACGCGCCTAGGTGTATGCAACCCTTTCAGCGTACGCGTAGGGACCACTGACAAGTTTCATCACTTTGACGGCCGCTGTGACTGGGTATGACGATGTCCAACGAAATAAATAATTCTTCTGGCAAAAATTAATGTATATCGTAAAAGAATGATAAGATCTTTGCGTAAGGCGGCGTCAAAGTGTTACAACACTGTTTCAACGATCGGATAAGCACTATAGCCTTCGTCGTCTCGTCGAAATGGTATTAGGTCGCCTAATAACCTGCACATTCTCGCTGGAACTACCAGAGCAATTCAATGCTGCAATTAAATGAATCAGAATGCTCCATTTATCGGACAGGTGAGACCTGAAAAAGCGAGGTCTCAACAAAATGCACTGTAATCGCTTCTGAAAATGCTTGTTAACTTTGACTGCTCGGTACTTCCAGGGTTAATATCATTGGCTTCATCTACGTTGGGGTACAAGATCCGATGTACATCTGAAGATACAGGTACAGTGAGACGATGAGTTAAGCAGAATCTACTCGGACCCATTGTGTACTCAATTGTATGTTCGATGAGGAGCACCTCTTATTTAAAAGTATTAAAAATTCCTCGAGATTTTTCTTTTTTTTTTAAATTTGTTTGAGATGCTACAGGTTCTTCTGATTCCACTTACAACCACAATGGGCGACAACTCACTATACCGTTACCTGCAGCTACATCTTGAATCAAAGTAGGATTCAAGTACTCTACCACGTAATCTCCACGTTTGTCTCTGTGTTCCTTGACACTTTGACTGTCGGATTATCGTCCATAAAATATCGGAGGAGTTAATCCTCCACTTTTTCTCGAATCTCATGAATCTTAACCAAAATGATTTGAAGTCTTGCCGCTTAAATTGCTAAACCCAGACCAGAAATCCTGCAATCGGTGAAGGGGCGGTGAAGTGGCAGACAACCTTCAATCCTTTCACAGTGGAACAAAAAGTCGATAGAAATGTATCTCGCCGAGACTGGGTCAAGATCCCAGAAGAATAAAAGAAATATTTCTCGTATCTTACAAATTTAATAAGTACCTTTGTTCGATTTATCACCCTTCGATAATTTCCAAACAAGATTACGCCCCAAACTTCCGAGTCTAAATTAAAAAGAACGAACGTCGCGTGTATAATACAGTTTCGGTAATACTCTTCGACGATAGAGGTGCTATCTAAACAACAGCCAGTGATGCATCCAGTTAGCGCGTTGAACTTTTACGTTGGACTACACGGCAAATTAGAGGACAAACCTGTGAAAGGGCTCGAAATTGTTATCAATTGGGAAAAGCCACTTTTCTTTTTGTTTTAGAGGTGCGTGTGGATCTAATTGCCGTTTCAGGTAAAAAAGCTTCGGATAGACTGCTTCCGGGAAACGAAATTTCTACATGAAGAATGAGAACCGTGTCACGGCGATCTGTGTGCGTTTGGCGAGTGTCTGGACGAATATATATAGCGTGGTCCACCTGCCACGCACACCTGCCACGACTCCCTAATCGCGTATTAATTAAAAAATTGCTAGAAATAATTCCTTCGATGTCCTCTTTAAAAACAAGTAGAAGCAAAGTCTTCTCTTATGAAGTTTGCAATTTTTTAAGCAATATATAGACGCGAAGTCCGCAGGTCTGCGTAACGGGTATGCTACCCTGTATATGGCAGCTTCTTGAAAAGCCTTGGACTTCGACGAATCGAGCTTAACATTATCAGTGCAGAGTAACCCGAAAGATCGTTCGATCGTGAAATCTCGTGAAATGTTCGTTTTGCAAAAAATCGCTTGTCCAGCTGACACGAGATTTAACTAGAAAACCGCGTACAAAATAGGAATGTAACACGTGGGACTCGCCCCTGAGGGGATTTCGGGGGCCCGAGTTGCATGGAGAACCGCGTGTGGATCTTACTTTACAATTAACTGAATGGCTTCACGTACTAGCTTTAGAAAATGCTTCTCCGTTTTCGTCTTGGCACACGAGTAATTCAATTAGCTTAGAATACAGAACCAAGAGTGGGCAAACTAGTCTCGAATCGCCATTGGCCAGCGGAACTGCCAACAAAAATATTCAAATGCATTGGTTAGAAAAATGACAGAAAGTCTGTACCGCTGATTTGCCCATTCTTGTTGCGAATACCGACACGTATACGCGAACGGGTTCGGAACAGCTCCCTTACTCGTCAACCGGTCCAATTTAATTAGCTCCTTCAATTATCTTATTTATATCTCCAGATACAATTACCTCAAATTTACAGCAACATCTATAAGTCATGAATGAATGTATTATTTTTAATTACTACTGTAAATGTTTTTGTATTTTAAAATAATTTAGAAAGACATTGATTGTAGATTTTAGATTCACAATCTTGCATATAAAAACAGTCAGATTGTTTGACATGATTGCAACTGCTTTTGTTTTGGATAAACAAGACTTTGGGACATATTGACGTAGGTGTGCATTCGTTTTGAGATAAGTCGATATGGAACTTATTTGTTTCCGAATGTTTATATACCGTTCTCTCTCAATGGTACAAAAGTCGTGCCGGTTAACAAGATGATCTGTCGCGTATCATTCGATTGTTATTTAAACGGTCGGATGTCACCGTTATCAAACGATCATTGATAATCGCGTCGTTTGTTACGGTGAGAACGAAACGAAACAGTTTGACAGAGAGCTGTCCTGAACCCAGACGAAGAATCACACTTACGATTTATTTATACAATTTCATCTTAACGATTTTGCGTTTTCCTTGCTATCGATACAACTTAAATTTACACGAATCGGGCTTATCCTTAAGGTCTCTTCGATTCATTTATACATAAATATATATTCATATGTATATATATATATAAGATATATATATATATATATGGCCACTGCATTTTTTTTATAATCACATTCAACCCTCCGTCGCGAAACGACGTTGAACGAAAAGAAAATGGCGGGTAAATTTGATCGCGAGCGATATTCCATCTCTGTCATACTATCTTTGGCAAAAGATCGATCAAAATTGACTTTTAATCACTGCAGGTCATCGACAATAATTATTCTGTATTTTGTAATTATTCGAAGACGTTATCTACACGAAGACAATGATTTCTTTTGATTTTTATTATTAAACTGCGGAAGATAATTCGTTGAACAAACTCAAGGAAACTGAAGTTAAATTCTACTTTCTTAATGAGTGGTTTCTATAAATTGGAAAAAGATAAAACAGTACAAAGCTGAATGAAATTTTTCATTTTACAGTTTATTGAAAGCATATACTCAGGATGTCCTAAAAATGTTGTAGCTCAGGGATCCTTTCAAAGAAGTATGACATTTTTGGGGCAACCTTTATGTACGTATGAAGTTCCGCAGTTTATTAACCACTATTACAGTAACCATTTTCCACGTTCAATGAGAGAATCATTTTTGTTAGAAGATTGAAATTTTGAGTACTTGTTGCCGGCGATAGTAATCAGAATGATTTCGATATCGCCAAGCTCGATAACGGATCCGTCGTGATCGTTAAAAAATGCATATCGAGCTGGGGAAGATTAGCGATCAGTGGCGAAAGAATTCTTTGTACAATTTGTTGTTCCTTAGGACAAGTATTACGCTTACGGTCGCTCTATTATCTTAAACGATACGAAATGATATTTAAACATCGATGCGATTCGTTTATCCTACACCTAGACACAGAGACTTTTGTACGCCTATATTTAGGTCGACGATGTATCGCACATTATCCCCCCCCCCCCCTCTCTCTCTCTCGAGTGTACAGACCATTGCGGAGAGATTACCCGGTGAAATGATTTCGGCATCGGCATACTCGAACTCATGCCCACCTGGATTTGTTACTCTGATGGTACACACGATTGCACAAGAGCGATCAACACTGTCCCATAAAACTTTTCATCATCATATTGAACCCCTTGCACTACGATTTATTTTACGATTACAATTTATTAGAATTGCTTCGACGTTTATAATTGATCAAGAAAATAAAATTTATATTTATTGTATGCCCACGTATTCTCCAATGGCTACATATTGAATTAATAATTTATATGTTTAGCAAATTCTGTTGAAGTCTTCACCACGAGTCTGATTCGATATTATATAATAGAAGAGGTTAACGGAAAATAAATATTCTCAAACAACAACGAAATTGAAAGTCCAATACACGACTCGAACGTCAGCAAAATGGAGAATAGGAATTTTTAGAGGGCTTTATGCTAAATAAAACTTTCCTGTTTAATGTTTAAAATTTTTATCGATTTTTGTTGTTGATCTAAGAAATCCACAGTCTAGCAATTTTTAATTCCTTGAAAGTGTTCATCACATTTTTAAGAACATTTTAGTCCATTTAGCGAGGTGCCATTTTATTTAATCAAAAGTGAAGATGGGTTGTTGAAAATGATTGTTGACCACCCTTGCTAAACAAAACCCCGTCCGTTGAAGTTATGTCTACATTTTGTACAATATCATAGTTCGAATTATGCTAGTGTGATCTGTTGAGTAGTAATAGTAGGAAGCGCGAAGAAGCACAGGCAAACACGATAGAAGAAACACTCTTTCATATCTCACTCCTGAAAGCATAAACGCGTTATGCTTAGGGAAACGAGGAAGCGGTACAAACGTGGGAGCGATATACACAGTATATTCGTCGACTGTGTGAGTGTGTGTGTGTTTTTACGCAACACATATTCATTCTATTCGTCAACGGGCCATCTGAACTACACTCGATGATTTTCAGAGGTCTCGTAGATGACCAAAACAGAAATCAATTACCAAATTTATCTTCAAACATCCTGAAATGCAATCTGAAAAATTGGTGCACCAGCTGCAACTTTGTGCAGTGATTTTCAATAAAATTGCCTATTTTTTCCTGTAGATGGTACATTTTTATGGCATAAAAAGGAATTTATTTTTGGGCATTGAAATCGCTGCCATATCTATAATTTGATGAATACGTTGATAAAATTTACAGAAAATATCGGTGAAAGTATGTAGTTTACGATGTACGTAATGATTGTTCCATAAAAGATTTGGAAAGAAATCAAGACCTCCAGCGCTAAATCATTCAGCACGCATTTGAATTTTTCTTTCTCTCGACTGTATAGTGGAAAAATCGAACGCGATTACGATTGCGGTGCAGTTCACAGGACGGTCGACGAATCTTTAACTTATTTTAAGGTGGACGACAACATCTCTTCATGTACGATCAGCCCGGTCGATTACACGGGGAGAAGGAATCTGTTCACGTCGCCTTTCCGCAGTCGGATTTAGAAGAGTCCTTTCTTCTTGTTCTTCTTGTCCTTGCCGTCGACGGCCCTGGAAAAAAGGAAACTGCATGTAGAACGGGACACTGACTGCCGAGAGATCGGATGGCAGCATCACTTACAGTGTTAACGTAATTAGTCGCAGTTTTATCTATATTTCTAACTGCCATGAGGGTTGCACACCTTTTTCTCTCTCTCTCTCTCTCTCTCTATCTTTCTTTCTTTCTTTCTTTCTTTCTTTCTCTTTCTCTAACAAAGAATACTGATGGCTTTCCTGTTCGCACACTATATTATCTCGGTCGTTTCAATTGTAAAAACGACCTTGCCGATTGAATATAAAATTCGACATTGAACGCTCTTGGATACTCGGATTGGTTTTAAAATAACGAACGACTCGCGTCATTATGCATTGCATATAGGACGAGGTAGTTACGCGAGA
The DNA here is from genome assembly GCA_028455805.1 of Lasioglossum figueresi. NCBI lineage: Eukaryota > Metazoa > Arthropoda > Insecta > Hymenoptera > Halictidae > Lasioglossum > Lasioglossum figueresi. The sequence goes on along the minus strand of CM052189.1, from coordinate 6,515,383 downwards.
CTTATCGTTCTCGCATTGATAAGCTACGTTTCAGAAAAACATGGGTGGAATTGTGCACTCCGGTCCACGATCGTGTTAAACAGCAATCAAGAGAGCAAAATATATAGATCTAGTCATGCCAACAAAATCATGCTTCCAGATATGTACGATTCCATGACCGACTTATCGATTGCATCGAAGCCATATACTCCTGTCTCGCTTGTTTGTTAATTACTAAACTGCTAAACCTTATGCACAAAATCATATTTTGATGTTAACCCTCGGCACTCGAGTAGCGAATCTGAACTGCCACTAAAAATTGTTATAATGCATAAAATGAAAAAGATCATAGGAATGGAAACATTCTAGGTCAGAAGAAATGTTTGGTCTTCGAGTTAACGTAGTTCCGAGTGTAAAACGTTTATTGCACATGTGAAGAACGTGAGAATTGTTGTGTTCAGAAATAATATAGGCCATGACGATGACATACAACGAATGATGGTCTCCAGACTTATGCATTTATCATGTATACAAATTTACCGACTAATGAGATGCAAAGTTTTTGTATGTCTGTTTTTTCTGTCGAAAATAGAACATTGTGTAAATTTTATATCGCGGGATTCTTTCAATAAAAATATGAATATGCATAAAGTTCCGCAGTCCAAGGATCGATGAAATATTGAAGCGATGCGGCGCACTTCGAAACAGTTTTACATAACTGGGCGCTTTGTGTTCTAGCTGCAGACACAACTCTCGAACAGAAGTGACGCACTGAATTATTGTACCATTTGGTGATTAATAATGTTAAACGCAGGAGTACAAAGGATGCAACGTTAGAAAATGTCGGAGAGTCGTTGTGCTCTTTTTCTCTATCAACTGTCGACCATGAATTCCTTTTTGTTAGACGATTCTTGCATTACAGGGACTTATAGGGTGTGTTTTTTAATATGTGATGCCCATTTCGGCAGTGTGACCTCTTGTTCGACCTTGTTTCGCAGATATGGCAATTTTTGTATTGCAACCATTTTGCACCTTCATCCGTTCCTCATTTTTTAAACAGTATTTGTTCCTTGAAGAATATGATGAAGAGACACAAATTACAATTTTTAATTACGTATACACTTCTTTGAAAATGAAAAAAATCAATGAGTCAGTGCAAAAGTTCGTGCTCGATGCCTTGTTGTATCTTAACACGAAATGGAAATCTTTGAAAGATCAAGGATAAGTTTGCATTTTTCGTACGTAATCATCAAGTATAAAAAAGATAGCTATAATTCGACAACAAGGTCATTTTTTCGTTGTTTCTGCGATTATAGCCTGCGGGTGAAATCGGTGGCACATATTAACAAAACACCGTAGCATATGTCTCCATAAATTTCTTCCTAACGAGATCAAATATTTCAGCATCTCCAGAGTGCAAGGGGTTCAGTAAACGATAGAGAAGAAAAATAAAAACGCAGCGACGAATGAACTGGTCCTCGTTGTTGAATATTGAACAGGTAAAAAGCAAAGGCACGACAACGCGTCCCCGACATTGTTGGTCCGTGGGTCACGGTAGTGAGCATTGCAGATAGGCTAAAAATGAGGACGAAAATGGTTAGTAAAATGTTTTAGGAAAGCATTACGTTTATTTGCGAAAAAAGATTCAATGTTTTGTCAATTAACAATGTATAATAAAAAAAGTCGTTCTCGCGAGCATTCGTTCACCGTCGGCCGGTGTGTTACTTGCTGGCTGTGGTTTTTTCTCCTTTTTCATCACCCTTTGTCAAGCTGTCTGTGTCGCGTGTTATCAATTTTCGAGCAACAAAAATTGTATATGCGAGTCATGGGTATAATCATCAGCATCACACACGTCGACGCATGCGAGCAGAACACTTGGAATGTATACGATCAACAAATGGCGTGAAAAAGACGCTATATATATATATGGAAAACGAAAATGTGTAGACAGCTTGCTCAGAGTTTACATAATTAGCTCTCACTCTCTTTTTCTCTCTTTCGCTCATTCTCTCTCTCTCACTCTCTCCTACAAACGTGTTCTCTCTTGTTAAGTGTTACTCGGGCTCGATACAGAGACGATTATGTGTTTTTTCTCTTTTTTCGTTTGTTAACGAGCGTAAACGCAAAATAGTTGCAGTGAATATAAAAACAGTGACATTCATAGGAGTATAAACGGTCGTCCGCGTCTCTTACATAAAGTTTATCAAACTTTTGTGCCAAAAATACGCCCCCTCTAAATATATGTCTATATAGGGCTAACGTAAGTATACTATCAAAATTCCCTTTTCTTTTCTCTCTCTTTTTCGTTCTCTCCTCTTCGATATGAAACTTGCTCCAGATTTTTTTTTATCTATCTAAAGGTTCAGCTTCTCACGCAAAAAGCACAAAGTCTATTGATCCTCCTTTCGGCTCGTTTCGTACATAAAAATCTTGTCAACTATCTGATTATATTAGTCGCTGCAAAAGGATCTCTCGTCTGCGTTCGGTTCATGAACGATTCGACGATCGTCGGTAAAATAGCTGCACTTATCACGAGGGTGTACGTTCGACAGTGTTCAAGGACGTTCGATGAGCCTCTTCACGAAAGAAAACGAAAAGGGGTCATAATTGTCTATTTTCGTTACTTAAATCAAATCTCAAATTGTTGGGTTGGTGCAGACGAAATGTCCAATTTTGCAATGCAAATGTAACGAAGCCTTTTGATGTAGAAATACCATTATTCGTAATATTAACTCCACTGGAAAGTACTGTTTTCTATGACTTTTACATACTTAAAGCTACAGTTAATAAAAGAAAATATTTTCTAAACAGACTACTACGAAATCTAACTTTCTCCAACCACTTCAAGAAATAAACAATTTTCATCGAAAATCACTGTAGAAACAGTCATGAGAAAATACGTCTCACACAATTCGCTGCCATATGTTCAATACTATCAATGTTTCAATTAAATTTACAAAATTTATAAACAAAAGTACACGGTTCAAATTGTGTATATTAATTTCTCGATTGAATTCAATTTTGTCCGCCAGTAAAATCGTCAAAGTACTATGTGTAATTTGCCTAGCCCCTTCATAGTAGTGATGGAATCGAACGTTCGTTTGTTCAATGAAAATGTACGCAAAACGTTGCACGCATCGTAGGTGTTCATCGTGTTGATGATCGTAAAACAAGCCCACGCATCGAACGTATTTTCTGCGAGTATCGAGATCGAGGTTGCTCGGAATGGTTTTTTTTTGGTTGTTAATATTTTTCTGTTTTTTTCGTTTGGTTCTTTTTCTTTTTTTCAGTCCTTCGATACAGCGGCGTTTACAGCACATTCTGTTTTTGTAAGTAAATGTAGACAGACTCTACGATCTACTAAGGATGCTCGGGATGTTGTATGACAAGCTGTATCTGTGTAGGGCTGTCTTGAGGTGATTTGAAACTGGTGTGACGGCGTAGGAGACTTCCTATCCCTCGGGAACCCCTCAATGTACCCCCGCCACCGCCAGATCCCTCGGAAGACACTGATCCCGTCCTAAATTAGGGACACCCCGATATGGTATACACACAACAAACAAACAAGCGCAAGCATGACATTTACATTCGTACCTTGAGAAGCTTTCCTTCGTCTACGCACAGCGTTCTCTCGACTAGCTTCAATTGCAAGCGAAACGCCCATTTATTTACAAATTTTTACATCTTTTCATTCATTGGCGTCTCCTTCTTCTATTTTGTAACACCGAACACAATTCACAAAGCACAGTTAAAATTTACAGTACAAAGAACAATACAATGTACAGTCGACAAAATTTGTTTTTTAGTTATGAAATTACCAATGGATAATCACTAGTGGTAAATAAAAAGCACGACGAACAGATTCAACACTCCCTACGGTCGCTAAAGGTAATTGTTAGTACAGTGATCGAATAGTTACATTCAACTACAACGAACAATGAATATAAATAGCATATTTATTGTTGAGTAGAGATGTTTAAAGGGCTTTCATCGAGAAAACACTGTGCATATCATCAACGTACGTGTTACATCGCACGAGACATTCAGTGCTAACTTTTAAAAAAGCGTTCCGAAGGACAAGTGCGTCTTCTTAACTGTGGTACAATCGGAAAAGTATTATAAAATATAACAACATAAATGTATGGCAACAATCTAACATCAATGTTCACATAAAAGATTCTTCTCTCTTAATTGTATCACATTTACCAAGACACCCTATGTTGATCAAATGATTTAATCTTCCCCATAAATAAAATGGGGGACAGTCGCAAGTGTTCTTGTGTCACGTGTCTCAGAAGATCTGAAATCTAAGGCCTTAAAACTAACAAAGAAACTCAGACAAAATTAGTTGAATTTTATCAAGACATTGCAGCAAAAATTTCGAATTTAATTCAAAAGATGGCGCCACAAGCGTCAATTTTCAAACCCAATAGATTGAGACATGTGACACAAGATTTCTGGACCTGTCCCACACTGGTTTCTCTTAAAATGGTGCAAATAACGAACAGACACGACAAACAATCTAGAAAAATAATGTTCAATATAGAAAAACAATGTTCGATCTCGGCTATCACGTTGACAGATTCGACCACTCTAATTACCACCGAATGAGATAACGTTAATGGATAACATTTACTAAATTGACTTTAACGAAGTTCTGAAAGACGGATGTGCTAAACATGCTCATTAATGATTATTAGTTGTTTCCTGCAATTAGAGCAGAAGCTGTATGCTATGAATCAACGTCTACGGAACTCTGATATGCTTTGAATTCTGTCCAGCTGATTAGTATAGCAGTGAATCGAATTACGATATACTCTGTTTACGTTTGCAAAGCTTTTGAATTGCGAATGCTTATATTGCACACGTTAAATATTGCACATTATAGAAATCTTCCGAAGCAAAGACTCAAGCGATTCGACAATACTTTTAACCAGTGTCAAAATTGATCTGTTTGTTATACACAGCTTGATCGAAGCGGTTTGTCCATTTACCTATAAATATATAAACAATGTATAAATGTACTACGTGTTCTTTTGGGAAATACCTTTCCATTCGTGCAGGGAGCGGCTGGTTTCTATTCTCAAATAACCGTTTCACACCGATAGAAGAATGGGCAACGTGACGATCATCGTAGTATGAACAACTATAAAGCGGACCTGTGCCGGTCACGGACAATACTCACTCTTTCGAATTGGCCTCTAGGCTGCGTCTGCGAAGCTCCTCGATACTCTGGCCGGTCTGTTGCTCCCATGATAACTTCTCAGCCTCGAATGCTCGCCTCTTCTCATCCAGCTCGCGGACCTGCTGCTCCAGGGAGCGTCTCATCTGCTCGTGCCTTCTTTGCAACTGGAAATATATTTTCTTCGTTAGTTAATACCCAGCTATCTCAACAATTCTGAAAGGACTGAAGCCTGGGAAACTAGGGACTAGATCTGTTGATCTATGTACAGAAAGAAAGCAGTCTCTGAACTATCTGGCCATGCTTAAGAAAAATTTTCTTTTGATTTCAATTTGTATAAAAGTTTATGTTGGTATGCTAGTTGCAAGATCACGGGATACATACATCTGCTTCGGAGTCCTTAAGCTTCTGCTTCTTCTCTCTAACTTTCATCTCGAACACCTGCTCCATGTCAATCTCCATCTTCTTCATTTTGTTTTCGTGCTCCCTCTTTTCCTCCTCCAATTGTGCCAACGGGTTCCTATAAAATAGACGAGAGTAACTTGAATTCTAGGTAACTGTACTTCAAAGAATCAAATTATCGAAGCCCCGTTCATCTTCTTATCTATCTTTCTGGTTTGTGTGTGTGTGTTCTTTGAAATCTATCTACACGGGGAGGGGGGAAAACAGAATTTCCTTTTTTTGAATGGGTACGAGTACTCGTTGAAGGGACTAAAAAGGAATATAGTTTCCTTTATAATATAAGGTAGTATAATATAAAACATGAAAAAATATACAAATACTTTTTTCAGCTATCATTTCCATTCGGGGGGTGAACTTGAACTGGACAATATTCTTTTCGAGGGTGATTTTCACCCTCTAAATGAGCATCAGAGCACCAAATTTTTTTACAGTATTTCAGTGCTCTTAAACTGGTTCAGAAAAATCTGCAATCCAGTGATCAGTAGTCGTAAAAAGAATAAATGTTAAATATTTTTTCGAGTTTCATACTACACTGAAGTATCGTTAAAATTGGGCCACAGGGTACCCCAGAAAAGTCTGTTCTAGAAAGCAAGCAGAATCAGTATGGTATACCTAATGACGCTAACTATAGGTAGCAACATGATGTTAAACCGAAAATTACAAAGTTTCATGAAAAGTATTTTCTAATGCAATCTACTCACAGAAACTAAATGCTTGACTTTAGAGGGTTCACTGCCACTGTAGATCTATCCTGAACGGAATGCACACAACATGGTATAGCTAATCAATTAATTAATTGATGGAGTGAACCCTCCATCAACTAAATACACCTATAGACACTATATGTATAGTACGCAGTAAATGGAAACTGGACAAGGCTTGTGCACACAAAACTATATTACACGATACCCTGGCCTTATTGAAAGACTTACCACACTGTCATGAAACTGTTCATCACTCCTGGGGGGCACAAACTAACCAATAAGAAACCAGCATTAAAATTCAAGTAGAGGATGTACACCATTGGAAATATGTGTTTTCAGGAGCACTTTCCTCTCTAGCTTATTTTCTATGAACGCGCGCCTTAAACCAGGCCGCCAATTATTATTATTCAACAATCTCGTATCTTACTCTTGGTCTGTATACAATATTTTTTTAATAGTTTGCATGCACAAGCTTTTCGAAATTTTTTCACAGTAAAAACGAAAAAAACGCTACAAGCATTTTGTCAAACGTTTTGCGCTAAAAAGGAAAAGTAAACTGATGTGATCGACCTATTACAGGATCGTAGTGTTACATTCACCATATATTGTACTGTTCTGTATTATATTGATCGACCTGTATTCGCTGACCTGAACGCGCACTTTCAATTTCAAAAATAAACTGGACGGTATCTCCGAAGTCGGTTTCGTTTTCGATGAACCTGCAGAACGGCTGTCTACCCTCCGATTTCGATGATTTTTGGATACGTTGTAGAAATTGATATTTTGAAGGACTTTTTCCTTTAATGTCACAGGAAAAAGTTGTTCAGAATGTTCAGTGTCATAACATATCCAAAAATTAACGAAATTGGAGGATAAGTTAGCTGTTCTGCAGGTTCACCTCGTTCTCTAGTCAAAGTATAGAATGATCTCATTCTGGATGGAGCTTGAATATTGTGTACAGCTTACCTATTTGAGACTTTCGTCGGCTTTCCATCAACGCCGATGCCTGCCAACGTGCGACACCGGAAGTTCTCGTAGTGCACGTTGTTCGTCACGTCTTTCAAGTCTTGTAGATGCGTTCTGATTACCATATTCCGAAGGGCGATGAAATCGCAGTGCTCTAAATTTTCCACTGTCGAACGAAAAAGGACGTGAGTTGCATCAAACCGCAGAATAATCAATAACGTGCTCCAACAAGGTAACATAGTTGCGTGACTTCCACAGATTATCATGAAACTTCGCTCGAAAACTGTTTCTACAAAAATTATAATCTCTTTTCGCTAGTAGTTTTTAAACAAACAGAATTCTCAGAGATCTACTTGGACATTTAGATTTCTTATTAAAGGTTACAGAGTTTTGGTATTTAAAGAGTTGTCCTAGCTTCAGTAGTTTTCAAGTTTTGATAGTTTCCAGAAGAAAAAGATGAGTCAAGTATTTTCATCAAAGTTTCTTCGTAATCTGTGAATGCCAGTTCGGTATGTTCTCTGGTAAGCCAGTTTTAAATTTATTAGAGTAAGCACCTTCCGCGATTCCCCAAGGATACTTCCTTCCACGAACTTTCCTACCGTCCTGTTCGACGACGGTATTCGCGCCCACCACCGCAAACGGGACCCTATCTCGAAGAAGTTTATGCAGTTTGCTCTCCTCCTCTTCCTCGACTTCGGGAAACTCGTAGATCTTTATCTTGTGTTGTGCGATCTCGTTCAGAATCTAAACAAGTGGGAACAAACCCTATATTTTCACAGATTCGAGTAGCAATCGTTCTGAAAACGCAGATAAATATTTTCCATGCACAATAGTGCACGACAACGAGAGTATACGCCACGGACATACTTGTTTCTTAAAGTGAGCACATTCGTCGGGTGTCATGGTGTCTGCCTTCGCAATGACAGGTATGATGTTCACTTTATCGTGGAGACGTTGCATGAACTCAACGTCTAATGGTTTCAAGCCGTGGCCCGAGGGCGCGACAAAGTAAAGACAGCAGTGAACCCGACTATCTGGAATCTGTCTTCTGACTACTCGGGACTCGGCATTCAGGAACTCCTCGTACTTCGACTCGATGTACTCGATTACTGGCACCCAACTGAAATTAGAATCCGTGAATATATCTCTGTAAAATCAGCTACCAGTTACTTACCTTCCGATTTTGATAATTTTCGATATGTTATGGATAGACTGTGGATCTTTATGCATTTATGGGTTATAAAAATTTTCAAGAAAAGCTGGAATATAAAATTCGAAAGAATTTAGTAAGATTTTTATTTGTTTTGGATCCACAAAGGCTGTTCCCATTAAAAATAGGATTTTGTTTCATGCCACTTTCTTAAAATTTATCTGTAGAAATTGAAAATTGCATAAATATCCGCAGTCTAGTTATAAATTTCAATTTCCAAAATCGAAGAGTGGGCAGTTTTTCTGCAGGTTCATCGAGACAAGTTCTACGTTACCAATTGCTGTTGTCAACCGCGTCGCCGAAGCCTGGTGTGTCGACAACAGTCAGAGTGAGGTTCACACCGTTTTCCTTCAGCAACACTTTGCTAGTCTCTACGGCTACAGTCTTCTTAATCCTAAGGCTGGGACCTGGGTACTCGGCGCTGTATATGTCGGCCAGGAACATTGAGTTGATCAAAGTCGATTTGCCCAGTCCTGACTCCCCTGGAAATCACACGAATAAATGTTAATAATACCGACTACATCTTTAGAAAATTTTTAATGAAAAAAATATGAGAATTGCTCAAAGATACAATCTTTCGAATACAAACAGTTTTATCCTAAAGTATATTTTGTTTTGAAAAAAAAAAATCGTAAAGATCCATCTGCTTTTCAGTTTGTGTTCAAACATGAACCATAATGTGTTTGGGGTTCGTGGAGCTTATAGCAACGGGGAGTCGTACAGTTTTTTTCAGGGCACGGTTCTAAATACCAAACGGTGTCCTGACCTTTCGGTCTGGGTACCTTGAACTGGCCAAAGTGCCGCGCCTTCTCTCTTTCTCAAGGCTAAGCACTTCAATTGCTCTATTTACTGAGAAAACGGCGCTGTTTATAACAGCGCTAATAATAGCCGCGGACCGTCTATATTCTCAAATTTCAAACTTTCATCCCGACCAACGTTCGTCGCGATAACTTTCGCGCCACTGCACTCACTGTTACCGAATAACCGTGGCGAGACTGGAATGTTGAAACCGGAAAAACTTTTCGCCGTTCTCGCTTTCGCCAATAACAAGTGGGACATAAAACCATCTTCTCAGAATTTATCCCAATCATCTTGCAATTTCATTCGAAACAACCTGTACTAGCCTAACTGAATGCGGATTTTATGCATTTACTGCAAAAAGTCAATAACTGAGAATTTAAAGATACTCTTCTACGCTTTCCGACTGATTAAAATGATGAAGAAAACCAATGATCCTGCAATTAACGCAGCCAATTTTTATGTCACATAAAACTCCGCACTCATAAACGGAGAAAGGATCTGGAGAGGTATCTTTCGATGCGTTTTGCGATGCAGGAACCGGCTAGTTATCTAGCCGGCGCTTAACGGGTTGCGAGCGCCCCAGGGAAATGCAAATGAGAGCCCCTGCTACTTGAGGACAGCCCTAATCCAGCCGGGTGAAACGGGCGAGTTCTGCACGTGTTAAGCAGATGGAAGTTCATAAGGCAATATCCTCGGTGAAATTGAAATACCAACCGGGAGAGGAACGGGGATATCTCTTTGTCTCTCGATCTCGGGAACCTCGTCGAAGGAGGAGGGGGACAGCGAAAAAAAAAAAAGAAAACGTACACAGAGAGACATATACACACAAACTGGCCATTGTACGTCCATTTACACAATGGACGTTAATGAAGGGAGTCGCAGGACGTCGTGCGATGCAATTCCGCCCAGCGTTCCATTCGCGAAAACGAATTCAGTTCAGTTCAGAATAAACAGAGTATACACGGCAGAAAGCCGAGTGGATGGTTTTAACCCTTGGAACCGGGGAATGTTATGGACGGCTGCGCAGCCTGTCACGCCTGGGTCCATTCAGACCCCCCGCTCGTCGGCTTTTCCGGATATACTTTCTCATCAACGTTTTTAGATGGGCTTTTCAACCTATTTCTCCCTTGGTCTGCCTTACAATGCTATTCGTAGCTCGAATACTGAGCGAAATGTAATAAATGAGCCCCACATTTGCTAAATCGGTCAACTTGCAGGCTAGAATACATTCTAAAATTAATATAAAAAGTCCTCTCAAAGTCAAAGCAATCTCGACCGAGTTGACAGCGAAGTTAAAACAATTTTTCAACATTCCACAAATGTTTCCAAATTCTTAACGAAATACATTGAATTAGTATCAAGAACGCAGTCTTGTTTTACGATCCAATACACGTACCGTTGACTCATAACATGTCAGTTGCTGTTTCTGCACAAAACTTATTTTGCTTAGACAGGCATTCTTAACAAATTCCAGGTACCGACAGTGAGAGAATATGATCGAAAGAGTTCCATTAAAAAAAGGAATGTATAGCATGGAGTGCTATCTTGCTGAAGGGTTGATCATCCTCCTTGTGCCCTATTTCCACGATAAGCTCCAATACTGCAATTCTGATTACTAGACCGCGGATCTTTATGCAAAATAAAAATTGTCTGCATCGGTTAAAAGAAACAGAAACTTAATTGAATGTTATTTCTTCCGATAACGATTTTAACACTAAACCTACCACCACCGGTCAAAATGACCTGTTCCAGATTTATTATTTTGTAATTATTGAAATAATACAAATGATTTTATAAGAATTGATTGTATAAATATCTTTAGTAGAGCACGTATTATCTTGTACAATCTTGTCATTTTTGTCATGTTTTTATTTAAACATGTACCAGTTACTTTTGAAGCTCGGTAGGTTTAGTGTTAATAGACGAGAAATCATAAATTGACGTCTTCAATTAAAAAAATTTTTCTTCTATAAATGCAGAAAGATCCGCAGTCTTACAATGACTGAATGATTTTGATTTTGCCAGCCAATGTGTTAACCGTGTCTCCTAGCAATCTATCAGCGACAAAGACGTTCGAATAGATTGTAAAATGATGGATAAGAATGAAGGGTCGAAGGGCGACTGACCTACGACCATCAGAGTAAAATCGAAGCCCTTCTTGACCGCCTTTCTGTAGACTTGATTGGGCAGGTTCGCGAACCCGACGTATCCGTCGAGCTCCTTCGGTTTGGTCAGCGGCGTTGGTCTGGGATGATGAAGAACAGCAGCCTCTTTGTTGCTGTCGTTGTTGGTCCGGTTCGAGTCTCGTTTGTTACTGTCGATCTCGGAACCATCGTTTTGATTCAGGATCACCGTCGACGGGGGTAATCGGGGCTTCGTGATCGACGCCGCTGAAGAGGTCACGCTCGTGTAACCGGTCGTCGGGACTGACGGCGCCGTGTTCGGCGACGCTAGCGTCGGCGTCGTGCTCGTCGTCGTCGACGTGCTAACCGACGACGGGGCCTGCGACGGAGGTTGCGGGGGTGGCACTGACGGAACCGTAGGCGAGGATATTAGACCCGTGTTGTCCCCCTTGAAGAACAGCTCGCGCTTCGCCTGTATCTGCAACAACAACATTACATCTGTTAGCATACTGTTCATTTGCCAAGCATATTTTCTTTCAACCCCTCGCCGTATCTTAACGAGTTGCACTCCTCATGAAGACTTTGACCAAGGTCTAACAAATACGAATGTTACGAATTTCTTTTCAAACGAAATAAAATTTGATTCGTTTGTAATCAATATTTAAGCGGTGAAATAAATGTAGCCATACAAAAAATACAAATTTTCTTTCCTCTTCCACGACATTTTTGGGAATATTGATGTTTTAAAGGCGAGAGGTTAAAATGAAGTATGTGAAATAGAATGAGGAATACAATGGAATCGATGAACCCATTTTTTCAAAAAATCATGATGTGTGTATCTATTATGACGAGCTTCCAAAAAGCTTAAGCATGTGACTTTGTACTTATCCTAGCTTGGGGAACGATTGATATTCTAACTTAAGCTAAACCTTTGTAGTTCTAACAAGAAATCTGATGATATCTTGATGCTGCTCCACATCAAATATCTGAATAATTGTAAAGATAGGCGACTGGTTCGAGCGAATACGTCTCGGCAAGGGTGGCATAAGCGGGACTAGGCGACGAGAGCTCAGTCACCAGCCTAATGCGAATCAAGCGAACCGGGGCGATATTATTTTCGAGCGTCGTCGACGGTTATTGGCGCAGATGGATATTTCTCGGGCGGATACGCTGGCATGATACGCGGATCAAGAGTAGCTTTAATAAAGCAGAATGAAAGAGAGCGAGAGCGAGAGAGAGAGAGAGGAGAAGGAAGAGGAGGAGGAGAGCCAAGCCTGATCCAAGCCGATACGGAGAGCTATTTCCTCGTCCTCCGATTCGGCAACTATACAGAGTCGTGAAATTGTTCGCAGTAGCATTAATGTGGAAATTCCAGATGTCGCGAATTATAATCGTTCGAGCGTCTCGACTCGGAGAACCGAATTTCATCGTGTATCATTATTGCATCCGGCGAACTATGCCGGTGCAAATCGGATCGTAATCCTGTTAGGCTGTCCAGGTGGAATCCACTCCGTGACTTGAAATGTTCGAGAAACTTTATTACTTCGGTCTTATTATCAAACACACGATTTCGCGGTCCAACGGGTTGGCATGAACGGCAATTATGCGTGCTCCCTCTATTTCTCGCTCTCTGAACGGACAGTCGTTAAATCGAATGGCTAATGGTTTACGAAGTATCAACAGATTGGGTTCCCATTACCACTCGATGTTTCATTAACACATTGTGGATGTCGTGTATCTCTAATAGACTCTTGTACAACGCGATCAAAAACCTGTTTACAAAAATGTACAAAACATTATGTAAAAGGTTTGACAAATGTACAATCTTATCAGTGTGCACCCTGCGAGCCTAATAAAATGATCTAACTTGTTTCCGCATGCAAAGATACTGTGAACAGAAAAGATTTTTTCAGGGAACGTTAAGCAACGTTTCAGCTTTATCTCAATATCTTTTTATCACATGAGAATATAAGAAATGAAACATTGTTGTGTTAACTTAAACAGAAATTCATGATCTTCAATGTAGCGTACAATTTTTTAACAATTTTGAAAAATAGGGAAACGACTACTTTAAACATTTGTGATAATTCAGGAAATTAAGAAATCAAAAGAATCGTTGTGGCATGTTACTCGGAATGAACATCATACACATTGCTATAACACATTGCTATAAAATCGTGAAAATCAGGGTGTTACGATACGGATGTTCTAGTCCACGTTGCATATTTCATTATGCAGCCCCTAGCAGAGGCGAAAGCAAGGAGCGATCATGTCCGAGCGGTGCAATTCGCGCGGTCGGATCAATGTTCGCCACTAGGTTAATGCTATAACGGTCTGGTAACAATTGTACAGGCCTAGGTACGAACAAACGCCTCGTTATGCAGTCTCTGCGACGAAACCGGAATCGAAACTGGATCAAACGCCATTCTGATTTCATTAAAGGAAGAACAAGGCGGCTAAGGGGGTGGCTCCGGGTACAAGGGGGTTGAAACACGGTCAGATCGAGCGTGACATTTGCTACGTTGCTGCGCTAGTTCAGCCCCGGAGAGTACGTTTCTCGCAAATTCGATTTCTAAGGACGATTCGACCTCGGTTGGCGCAGTCGAATTCGCTGCCGAACGATCTCCTCGTTTGCAAAAATTCACCGTTCCTCCTGAAATCGTGTTACGTTTTCGTCGGGAAAATTAGGAGAAAGAATCGTACATCCAATCCTGTGCGCTCGTTACTTTAATGGTATGTCGTTCGAGTACCAAAAGAAGTTTATTCAATTGAATGTTTCAATTTGCACTATTTGGAAAGATTAGCTACCCTTGGGAGCGTAAATTTTCAATACAGACCGACATAAAACAGTTGTAAAATACAACTATTAGTATTTTCTTCTTCTAACTTCTACTAACTTCTCGAAACTCTCTTTCTACTAACTTCTGAAAACAGAACCGAGTCGTATGATCCATTATTAACCGTTTACACTTGGAGCTATTTTAACTCGAAAATTAAACATTTCTTCCGACCTAGTATAATTCCATTCTATACAAAATTCTTCTTTTGATGGATATGAAATTGACATAATACCTCATACAATACTTAACTGTCTCGTAATTGATTAGATACCAACATAGTCAATAATGTAATCAATTTTGTTTCAATAATGGTACAGCAATTTTTAGTGATGATTTTCTGAGTCACCATTCGTGTGCTAATGAATGTAACACCTTTTCCTTAACTGTCGCTCGGCAAACCCGACGACACGACGGTTACGGAGATACTACTGTGGCCGGTGGATGCAACAAAAATGGCGTGCAGAATTTGTGCGAAGGGAGTCGGCAAAACGAATCGCGCAAGGTGTTTTCACGGTCCAATTTTTTTCTCGAGTTGGATTGCTTTTGTTTCAAGCTCGATAATTGCGTGTAGGTGCAAGTGGGGTGTTATCGCGGGCTGGAATCAACAGACGCGGCCGAAAAAACCGAAACAGACGGACAGAAAGACAAGATAACAGCGCATCGCGGAGCCAACCGAGACTCGGTGCGCTGCCAGCGATCGATATGCTTTGCATATAGCAAGACGGGTCAGGTTCGAGTGGCGCAGTGTCTTATGAACATCCGGCCGGAAGTGGCCGCTGTCCGAAACACTAAATACAGGGTCGAGGCAATAATAATGCTCATCGACTCGTGATCCTCTCACCCGTGCGATTCCACGCTCAATTCCCGTGATACCGTGAATTAGTTGCAGTCGAACGACGATGAATGGACGAGCCATTCGAATTTGTTTCCTCCGGTTCCGGTTCACTATCAAAGCCATTTCGCGCTATCGGGTAGACAGCGGATTTTTATGCAAAATTCAAAACAACGTCCACGAGCCTCGCGGGCATTGATTTCTTCTTAATTTTAATGAGTTGGGAACAACGCAACTGTATTTTTATATATGTCAGACGATTTTATTATTTTGCAATTGAAACATCTCTGGTCCAGCAACCCGATACACCGATTCCGCAACAAACAACAAATTTGCGAAGTGTCACGAATTTAATTACCACAATTAGCACGCACAACTGGCAAATCCAACGCGGTGGATTCGCGCCAAACCATTTCGGTACGAAAAATTCGTTGAAAATCGCGGGACGGAAGTTTAGCTTTGGCGTCGGCGAAACGGAAGAGAAGGGAAAAAAGGCGACCGTTTCGCGGAAAGCGTTTCCGTGTGAAGCTTTTCGCGATCTCGTTGCATAGAGCCCGGCGTCAAAGAGAGGCGCTCTCTACGGGGGCTAGACGAGAGCTGAACAAAAGGAAAGAAAAATTTCCCGGAGCTTTTCCCACCCCCGTCGCGGTTTAATGGCTGAACCATGGCCGAGCAAAAGAAAACTCGCAACTCTATGGCCGTGGAGGGGGTGGTTGGCTCACGCTTTCCGAATCGTAATATCGCCACGGTTCTGTTCCGTTACTATCGGGTCGCGGCAGCGGAATATAAATCGCGCGAATCGTGGCTCGTTAAGGCGCGGCGGAACGTGCGTAAGGTCAAGGCGGAAACGAGCGACACAAACACATTTTCCGATCGCTCGTTACACGCGTAATCAACGGCTTTTTCATGGGACGACCGACTTCCGGTGTTCTTCGTCGGACGAGAACCGTAATTTCATTTCATGAGAACGGTGTCTCGTCTGGTTCGAATACTTATCTCTTTCTGCAAAAATGGAGATTTCGATCTTCCTGTCGTAAAACCTGTCTGGTTGCGAATTTAGTAATTGAATTTGTTATACAGGGTGTTTGCGAAATCGTGGTGCGTCGTGGTATATTCCTTATTTTCGAGTAGATTATATGTGATGAATCATCCCCTTACCGGTTGTACCACGATTTCGCGAACACCCTGTATACTATGCGGTGACGATTTTAGATTATCCCATTTTAGATAGAATTTATTAAACATTGCGCGACAACAATTTTAATCGAACACCACGTTGGATCATCCGGTTAGATGGTTTATCTTGTTCGGCAATCTGTTCACTTTCAAGTAAAATAATTGATTTTATTAATGGCTGTGCTATAAACATTTGCAACGAGAAAGGAATTAGTTCATCCTGTTAAGCAGTCTATCCAGTTCTGAATAAAATAATTTATTTTTAAGGTTCCAAACAAGGAGTTAAACCATCCTGTTAGGTAGTCTATCCAGTTCTATATAAGATAATTCATTTGATCAGTAACTGTAGTATAATGATTAAACTGCGAAACTTTATGCAAAATAAAAATGGTCTGCATCGATTGCAAGAAACTAAGTTGAATGTTATTTCTTCCCTTAATGATTTTAATAGAGGAGAAATCATATATTGACATCTTGAATTTTTTAAATTTTTCAACTATTTTGAATTTCATCTTCTCGCAGTCTAGCATTGATTTCAAAGGACAAAGAAATTAGCGTATCTTGTTCTGCAATCTGCCCAGTTTGAACTAAAATAATCGATTTTATTAATGGCTGGGTTACAACCATTTTCTGATATTTACAAGTAACAATTTTAATCAAACAAGAAATTAACTCATTCCATTAAGCAGTTTATTCCACTGTAAGAATTTCAAACAGACAAGAAATAAATTGATCCGACATAAACTCTGACTGCGATAATAGTTGCACTGGATTTCCAGACACCGCAACAACAATTGTCGGGTGCAAAGTCTAGAAGAACAAAATGGAGCTAGGAATCTCTCTCATTCCTCCGAAGTTCTTATCTCCGGGGACCTCCGGTGTGCAGAGATTCGGGGATCGCTTTCGTCGAATTATTAATTAGTAATCTGCGTAATATCGTTGTCAAAGGAGTTCGTTAGCGTTTCGGCCCGGCGTTGCTTCCGCAGGAATGCTTTTCTCGGTGGGTGAAGGTGTGTATGTGGGTGTGTGTGTGTGTGTGTGCTCTGTTCGTTCCGTCGCGCACATGGAAACTCTGTTTCGGGTGGAACGCTTTGCTTACGGAAGCGGCGCAGAGTCAACGAACCGACGATTGCACTTTAAAGGTGTTTTACACGTGCACGCGCCGCAGTCAACGGCAGACTGCGGCCACGGTGCGGGCTACTCGAAAAAAGCTGCAACTGTTTGCGTGCACCGCCATGGTTTCGGCTAATACATGGCGCATGCACCATGGGACTTGGCAATGTTTACGCTCGAACCAATTTCCAAACTTTCAAAATTGTTCAATGAATTTTATTTCGAATTATCAGCAGTCGTGTTCTCATGTGTCAATAGATGAAGAATTTTTATAAAATTCAATACACGTCCTAACGAAATTGCGAGGCAATTTTTATTTTCTGCGAAAATCCGTAGACCGGTGAAGAACAAAATTTTTGGAAATGGGATACGTCATTTACCGATTTAGAAATTGTTAATTCACAGGGAATATTCTCAGCGAAGACTCAGTTTCGAAGAAGATTGATTATCGTACTAGAACGAGCGAGCGATCAACTGCAAGTAGAATAGGTGAGCGATGGACAGACAAGTAGCATAGTCCTGTTTAGTATCACGCGTTGCCAAGGAGCTTTCGTGCTCGATTTTCCTGGAAACGGAGCCTCGGGTGAACACAATTAATTTTCAATTATCCCTAATTTGCAAACATTTCAACAATTTATTAACACGTTGGCTGTTGCGAAGGTCATCAGTGACGGCACGGAGTTAAAAATGATTGTCATAATATGAACACCGTTAAATATGAATATATTAATGCTGAAATTAACGCTCGTTTGTCGTCTTTTCAATAGAGTCCGAATATTATTGCGACTGACTGTAGTCACAAATGGCGTAATATCTAAAGCGGTATTAATTATTATAATATAAGTATAAATGCTTGCCCTCTATATTTCCCGATTTCGGCCACCGAAAATGATAATTGCGTAATTCGCGGCATTTCGCGAGTCCATTCGCAGGCAATTAAATATGCAGAGGAGTTTCTGATAAAATTTCGCCGGGCTTGTAATCCGCGTTGGATATTTACGGTGAAGAGGAGAGCCATCGCGCGAATGTTGCGCGAGTATAAATGTTTGCAGAAAACGCGACAGAACAAATTATCGATGCCCGAGTCGCGTAAATATTCGTGGCACTTTATTGACCCGGTGGACGGACGATGAGTTATATCGAGTCCAGGGCAATTAGCGCGATTTATTCTCCTCTAACCATTTCGTTGATTCGTACCGACGACGACGACGTTGATGACGACGAAGACTCGCACGCCGGTTGCGTAACAACACACCGAGCACGCTTTGGCATTGTTCGGTCTGAAAGCTCATCCTCGACCGCGAGTTTGCGGCAGCGCGGAGGAGGAAAGGAGGAATATTCTTACATTCCAAGAAGATTTCCCATTGTTCCGGGTTTCTATGTAGGTGAGACGCTGTGTGCGCGAGTGAAACCTCTTGCGGAGGTTTCGGAGTGGGACGTCGCGTGATTGCTGCGGTGCGTAGATCGTCGGTCTGCACACATTGGTCTGATTATGGTCTTCCTTTGGCTAATCACTTATTCTGACCCGGACGCGTATTCGAAGCTACTCTCGCGTCCACCTTTCTTCAGCTATTTTATTATTCTAATTTAATTGTATATTCGGAGCTACTCGACTCATACTAAGCTTATTATTCTAATTTAATTGTATATTCGGAGCTACTTGGCTCATACTAAGCTCACTATTCTATTTATTTTTCTACATCATTTGCATATTCTCATCATAGATACCTTCTCAGAGACATTCGCCCCCTACTTCCATGTTCCCTAATTGCCTAGTGACACTATACACTTCAACTTCAACTCGTACACACACTTATGCTCTACTCATGCGCCCCTAGTCAGGTATCATTTTCTTTTTATTCTTCAACCCCTACACCTTCTCATGCTCTATTCACATTATATCTTGTACCCCCATACCATTATACCTGACGTTCTCTATGTACCCTATTTACGTTTCTAGAAATTTAAGAGTATAATATTATATACCAGGGAATTCGCGAGTCTGTGAATAGAGAATGAGATCGAATTATAATATCGTCAGGGGTGTATGAATGTTCAATGAGAGTGTATAATTAATAATTGGAAAGTACAAAAGGAGACTATCTCGGAATAAACGAAAGGAATCCAACATCCATTCCTCGCCCTGTCTGATCCAATCCATCCCCGAATATCTCCCAAAAAGGTAGACCATGTTCCCCCGATCCAGAGGAACGCACCTGGCTCTATCGAATCGCGTAGAGCCATTCTCTATTGACCGGCCCCGTTTTCGTCCCCGCAGACACTCCTCCCTCCCTTCCCCAGAAACCCTCTGCACTCCGCTCCGACAGAGACAATAGCACAATCGGCGCCAGCCACCTTCGAGATTCGCTGCTCCAAGAGACTACTCCGGAACGGGTCTGTATGTCTCTCGTCGTTGCAGTCTGTTCTGCGCACTGGACCGGTTTCTGTTCCGCGATGCTGCACTCATCTCAGACGGTCTCTCTTACGAGTCGCACAGAAAACGCGCCCGTGCCGCCGCATTTTCTTTGTCGCATTGTACCCGTAAATAAAGGGACTCCGTCTGTGATCAACGTTCCAACAGTTTTCGTGGAAATCGCCGGGAGGGAGACAACGGGAACAGCCGAATCGACAACGGAGTCGACGTTCCGCCGCGATTAGGGGATCGAGATTCGAAGGAAGAGATCGCCAGGGATCTGATTAATCCATTCTTTACGAATCCTATTGGGTTACGAAGGGAGTTTGGATTAACTTATAAACTCGGTATATTCAATTAAAATGAATTTATTTGTACGGCGGCAGAAAGAAACGTTTTCTAGACTCTAGAATCTAGAGGGACGCTCCGAAGCTAATACACGCGCGACTCTGTTGGTCAGGATACTGAGACGGCCAAAATAGGAAACGGGGTCCTTATATGCATCCGGGCCCCTTTGTGATTCCTAGGAGCGAGGCGCGTCATGGGTTTTTCCAGGCAAGAACCTTCCAAGACACATCTGGCTGCCAGCCCCTTTACTACCCTTGTTTCATTACAAGAAAGGACCGTTTCGAAAGTCAAGGCAATGTTGAAATTGTCAGGATTTCCAACAAATTCGATTTTCATTATTTTTTCATGAAAGTTTCAGCCTCGTATCCGCGACGGTTCTCCGATTAAAACGAATCCCAACACGAAATACTTCGGAGCACATTTGTCCCTTTAATCCATGATACAGTCGAACCTCTATTATCCGAACGAACATTTAAATTATTACCTGGTTTCTGTGTGAACCCCTTCGCATCCATAATCCATTTTCGAATCTAATCGACAACTTCGGATGGTAGAGGTTCCGCTATGTGGCGGATTAAAAACGAGCGAATATGATCGAAATTGTTCGGTGTTGGGTGTCGTTTTATTAGAAAATTGTCGCGGATACGCCGGTGTAAGTTTCAAAAGAAAATAATCCATTTTCCCAGAGGCTGAGCCGAGCAATAAATACTGAATAATGGTAGATACGCGGAAGTTTTGGGTTGGAAACGATCGGCTTTCGACGGAGAAGGAAATTTCGCTGCTCCGGAGGCAAGTGTCTCGTTTTACGGGGGCTTTCAGCGCGAGGAGCGTTTGTCGGAGAGGAGATTGCAAGAAATGGGACACCCGATCTGAAGAACCGGGTACCGTTACCCCGGGTCCAATCTCGACGTCGTCGGCCGGTCGGTGCTTTTATTCGAGACTGCGCGGCCGTTGATTCACGACCTAATAAATAAACCAGCGACGTAGTATCAACGGAATAAGATGTCGGTTAAGGGGTATATAGTCGCTGTCGTGGACGTCGTCGCCGGTATTTACGTGGATAGGAACGGTAACGATGCCCTAGGACAACGGAAGGGAGGATCGGATTTAGCCCGCCGCTAATTAAGAGTTTACCGGGATCCGCTCTCTCGCCGATCGGGAATCACCGCAAAGCGGAAACGAGGGCCACTCGTGGCGGAGAGGTCCACGGGACAAAAGCGATTCGAAAGAACAAGACGTTTCAGCTCCGGCCCGCTATTCAACGGGAATCGATTGTCGATTCGCGACGACGACGAGTCGGCAGATTATTCTCTTCGACTGCAATTTTCCTCCGGCCGAGGAATTGTTTAGTCTTCTCCGGGGATGAGACCCGGCTGCTGGTTATTCTTCTGGACCGGCTGGACTTTGTAATTCGATTAACAGGAAGGTTAATGACTACACTGCTGATCGTTACGTAAAACTATAAATGATGTAACTCTTCAACTTCTATGTAAAATCTGCATTTTTCCCGTTTTTTAAAAGTTTTTTCAGGTCCCTAGTTCGGATAGCAAAGGTCCCACGATATCGTGGATAAAACGAGTAAATATGAACCGAATTGTTTCGCGTTGGGTATCGTTTTCTTCGCAAAACTGTGACGAATACGCCAGGATAAGTTTCATGAGAAAATAATCAAGGACAAAGCAGGCAACAATTTCAAAACTAGTAACATTTGGTCCGGAAGATTCCGCGTGTGTCGAGACATTACTGCGCTCTGCTAGCAGGGGGTTCCTGAAGATCGGGTTGCCCCAGATCAGGGGTCGTTTAGTTGGATCGATTAGCATCCTGGCCAAGTCGATTCCAGTTTAGTTAACAGCTGTCCGAGCTCTGTTAACATCTGGCTCTGGGAAACGGGGCGCGTGCCTCTGTCGTTGTTATCGGAGCGCACCTCGCCGAGAAAACACGCACGACAGGTGTTCAACGATCGCGAAACCCATCTGCGCAGCCTGACGGCGCGCTTTCGAGGCTCTCCATTGTGTGCCGACGATATCGGAGCACTGGTTTTTTGCGCGTTGGAGTCGCGAGAGGAACGAAACTAGTTTCCACGGCAACCTCGTGCGCGACCACCGATCGTCTGCTCGACCTTTTTGCCAGTTTTCACGGCTGCGCATCGCGACTATTCATTCCCCGAGCACTTAAAAAGCTAAATTGTAACTACCCGCGCGATACACCGCTCGTTCCCCGTAACGCGAACGGAGCAAACAGCAAACACGAGGACCGTTCTACCAGCTGCTCTCTCGATTTCGTATTTCTTTTTTCTTTTCCTCTTTCGATCTCCTCGGTTCTTTTCTGTCGCTTTTTCGGTGTGGTCTCGCGGTATATTTTCCAGCGGATGTTACGTGCGGCCAGACCCGCAGATCTGTATTACAAATTACGAGGAGGAAAAACTCGAGCCGACCGCGGCGACCGCGAAAAATATCGTCCTCGACGGATATTCGAAACTTCTGCGGATTCCACGCGGAGAATCGTCTCGCGTTTTATGCTACGCGGACTCGTCCTGCTCTCGTTACTCGATGCCGGGATGATCGAACGATCGCGTCGATCGTTTTGTTAGTCGTTGTAGAAAGGCGGACTTAAACAGTAGCTCGTTCGACGTCATTGTAAAACGCCCTTTAAAAATCATCGTGTAAAAATTACGTTTTCTCGAGAAAAAATCAGGAGAAGAATATCGAAATTGAGTGGGAGTGTTCGTTTTCAAGAAAATTAAATTTAAACCTTTCAGTCACGAATTATTTATTCCTGGAAAAAGTCATGACTTTGCTACGCAGTTCTTTGAATTAAATTATGATCTTTTTATGTCCTTGTACGAGGACGCCATGACCGAAAGGGTGAAATATCAGTCGAGTACACGAGTCCTTAATAAATAACCGATGTCACGGATTTCACTAGAAGATGCTGTTGCGACCGTGTTTGTACATGGTACAATTTCAGGGCTTGTTTACTATCAGAATATGATTATTCCCGACTCGTATCGAATTGGAACGTTACGCTCAAGTTGATAGCGACATCGGTTATTTAAATTTAATTTTCTTGAAAACGAAGCCTCCACGCAATTTCGTTATTCTTGATTTTCGTCATATTTCCGCCCATAGAATCGACCTGACCTAATTTGTACCATGAATTATGGGACACCCTGTACAATAAATAGTAGAGAAATAATAATAATTTAGATATTGAAGCACGCGAACCAATAAGTGGGGGGTTAATGGACCTCCCTCTCGAATACACACATTGTGACCCCAATTTGGTTTTTCTACAATCCAGTACTAATTTCCAATGTTTACTCTGTTAAATAGCTCGAAACTCCGCCCATTTGAATTGATTGGCTGTTCCCGACCAATGACAGCGCGTTAAGCAGTAAGTGGGGGGTTAATGAACCTCCCGCTGGAGTCACGTGTCCTCCTGAATATGCATATTCCTCCGAACACGCGCCCTGAGACTCGTGCATTGCTTTGTCAGACTACAGTGATAAATTTCAAAGTTGGTCTTGGAAAATTGTTTAATGTTTCGCTTAATTGTATAACGAATGGTGCATGGATAATATCATTTGTTCCGCCAAACAAAGATCGAGAAACTTCTTCGAAATTAGAAAAGTTGTTGCGACGGGGGTGTGTTTCGTTGTCGGCTGTTGTCCAAATACACGTTCTCAGGTAAATCTGAGGCGCGGAGCTACGGGAAATCTGATAAAATCCGGGCGATTCCCCTCGAGGCTAAAGCTGCTTTCAGCTGACGGTGCACGTGTTAGAGATTTAAGTGCAAAAGACAAGTCGCTCGAGTGACGACGATACTACTAGTGCCGGGGCGAGAGACTTTGATCGAAAAGTGGCGCAGATGTGATACCATTCATTATAAGAATAACCTGAAATATCCTAATTCCAAAGTAGTGTCATCGAAAATTACACAAAACTCTGCTTAACACTTTATCTACCGGTAGCCTATTAATAGGCTTTTCAATAATTGAACTGTACCAAATAGAAGCTTAAAAATCTTCTTTTACACAACAATACCGAAGGAAATTATTGGATTTCGTTATCGAGGGTGAGTGTTGGTTTATGATTGAAATTACTGTTGCTATTGAAGGATTCTTTTAAAAAATCCTCAGCCATGAACCATAGACTTTCAACAATTGTGGAACAATCACCGGTAGGTAATGTGTTAAGGGGGTAGACTCTTCTTCCAGGGTTGCAAAAATGGGATTTTTCGGTAGTCAAAAATATGAAAATAGCTACATGCACAGTTGTATGCTGCCGAATAATGCAAATTACACCTCGTAAACGAAAAAATAGGACTTTTGAGAGAGATAGCGCCCTAGATCGAACTTTTGTCTAGCGGTTCTGACTACTGAAAAACCCCGTGTTTGCGTTATCAAGAAATGAGAATGCAATCCTAGAAACGAGTCTACCGCCTTAAATTGCTAGGCAAATGACTCGGATCTTTGTGAGAAGTTTTTCTAATTTTTTACATTTTTAGTCTTTCAAATATTTCACAAAACTTTATGAAAATTCATGACAATTGAAATTGTTAAATAATTGACACCTCACACTATTTTAGGATTAAAATAAAAATCCAGAACGTGATCAGTATTAATTTTTCCACGGCCAAATTTAAAAAAATTCATAAAAATATTTAGAATATCGAGGATAATGAAGTATCTCCAGGTTAATGAAGTATTAAAGAAGCAAATTTAATCAAATTGTTCGGCTCGAGTTTTTCCACAGTCCGCGTTAATTGGCGCACAACGTGCACCAGAACCTTCGGAAAACGCGGAAATACGAGTGCCGGAAGTTCGAAAATTCTCCATTAATTATCCCCAATTTCCATCTGTAGCTGCAAATACTCGTAAAGGCGAGCACGATGTACAGTGCTCGGACGCGAAAATAGACCCGATAATTCTGTTGATTTCCCCGAGGAAAATCTGGCGGCGTGATTTTTCCGCGAGAACGTGGGAAACGAGGCTTCCAGTGGCCAGGAAGCTCGAGTTTCCGGTCGCGATACTTCGTGTACGTTTTGTCGGGTCGAGAGTCCTAGCGATTACTGCAATTCTTTTTCCTGAACCCATAGCCTTCTCATTTTTTTATTATCAAACTAAACAGCTTCTGATACTGGACTTCCGTGTAGATATCCAGACACGTTTAAACAAACAACACAAATTTCTTAATAAAGGAAAAATCAAGATTTTGCCCGCTGTAACCCATCAACTGCACCTATGGGAAAAGGAAGCTGGCACCTAAATTGTTACCACGACCCCAGCAGTTCTGTTGGAATGGAGAAGAAATTCAATAAAAGAAAAGAATTCAGTAGTAGTTCTAACTTAGTACTGACTCCACGAATTTTTTAATAAAGGAAAAATCAAAATTGTGCACGCTACAAGCCATCGAGTACGTCGACGCAGAAAAGAAAGTTGCCATTATTCCAGCAATTGGGTGCAGAAGAAATTTAATAAAACAGTGGGAGGGTTAGTGCTGCTTCATAGTTAGTTCATAATTAGTAGAAGTTTAAAAATAGCCATCACAGCTAAGAAAGAAAGTTTATAAAATTATTTTGAATTCATCTCCGAAGTACCAACTGTAGCATTACGTGTGCTGAAGGTACGGGTTTGAAACCAATCGATCAAAGAGATTATGTTCAAGAGTACGATACAAAGAAAAATACTATTTCGCGGAAATCGTTTTTCGAATATGTGGGGTAGAATACGTCTTTGAGATCGTCGTCTCTGTGAGTGCCTCAGACAGTTTCTGGAGACTAGGTACAAGTCAAACGAAACACTCGGAATAAGAGTTCGGAGGAGAACCTGGAGGAACGTAGACGTCTATCGAGGAACGGAAAACACCGGCGAGTTTTGTCTGTAAACACGCCTTGAACCTGCCCGGATCCCCGTCGAGTGTATATTCCCGGACTACACGGGCCTCTGATAGGCTCAGAATATCCGAACACCGTGTAGATTCAATCCTGATCAGATTCAATTTACGCTGATAGACTGAATCGAACGGATAATCCGGTTGACGCGCTCGTACTCGATACACCGTGTCTCTCGTCGACGAAAATTCCGGCCGTTTCACGTTACTCTGTCACCTGGAAGATTTCCATTTGTCGAAAATCTGGCAAAACCATTTTTTCCCCGTTGCAGTCGTTTTTGTTGCGAATGCCGCGAGGGTGATGCGAGAGTTTTGTTGCATCGGTCCTCGCTGAACCTTAATCAATAACCAGTGATTATTAGATAGCGGATTTTATGAATTTATGACAAAAATGGAAAGGTGTAACTAAAAATAGTAAAAACATTCGAAGAATTTAAAAATACTATTATATTATTTTGAACCTATTAAACATGTTACGAAAGAAAATAAATTTCCATTTGACTCCAGTTTGTTGTAAGTCGAGTAGACAATTTTTATTTTGCATAAAACTGTATTTTTTCGTTAAATAATTAGAATTAATCGAAAATGCTACGATAGTATTTTTATATATTTTACTTTTATTTCAATAAATAAAGGTTCGTTGAACTGTATTTAGGACAAATGTTACTCCCTGCTCGTTTTTAATATTCTAATATAATCACCGCACTATTAACATTGAATATTTTATCGAAGACTGGCCAAGTAACGATAAAGCTGTTATAATAAACAGATGCGAATTTAATCGTTTCTGTTCGGCTTCTACAGTGAACCACAATAACATTCGGACACTTTTAAAAGGACGATAACATTTTTAATGTCAGATCATACGACTTGGATATTTTTTGAGAAGTTAGAGCAATTAGCTTACTACAAACCGTGAAAATTTTGTTTTAAAGAAATCGTAATTGGTAGGAATTACAAAGAAAATAGTAGAAGTTGTTGTTTACCACTTTTTTATGGGGGTCTATATTGAAAATTTTTAAAATACATTCTGTAGATCTGTGCCATCTATATACGAGTATATTCCGAAAATTTCATCAAAATCGGTCAACATTGCAATAGGCTACAAACTTTTGAAGACGGTGAAAATAGCAGTTTTTCACGATTTTTCAAGGATTTTTGCATCTTGCAATGCCTATAGTTTTTTCAACAAGTTTACAAAATGTAGTTTTTAAATTTTCAATATTGGCCTACATAAAAAAGTTGTAAACAACAGTTTTTATCATTTTCTTTGTAATTGCGACCAATTGCAATTTTTTCAAAATTCCTTTTTTAAGTCATGTAGTAAATTAATTGTTCCAACTTCTCAAAAAAATCCAAGTCGTATGATCTGATATTAAAAAAGCTATCGTCCTTTCAAAAGTGTCCGAATATTACCGTGGTTCACTGTATGTGCAACAATCTGCATAAACAAGCTAACAATAATTACAATACTGCGGACAGTATGCATTTATTAAAATCGTCAAGAGGGAAGGTACACTTTTATTTTGTCTCTGTTTCATCATTGTCATTGTTGATCACGTTACTCTAATGATTCTATTACAGTTGATTAGCACACAATGTACTGCAGTGTCTCTCGCAACACATCTTTTATTGTTGTCTGCCTCTTGTTGTTCCGATTGTGTCGCACAGAGGACGAATGGAAGTAGATCAACATAGAACGCGTCACTATGAAAAAATCCAGGCCTCGTTATCGGTTCTGCGATTCCATTACCATCATTGGTACGCAACAAGGACAACAAAGCGAGGTGTTGTGACGCGAATTATTATACACGCGGTTCGATACGGCCGATTAGAAGCGAAAACGAGCGCGCCCATTACCCCCACCATTGTGAATAAATTAATTCATACTTATTTATAAGCGAAATCGTGGCGACATCGGAACAACGCACCGTTAATTGATCGCTGGACTCGTAGAGGGTCGTGCGTGGCTAAAATATAAATTTTGAACTATTTTGTTTGCCAAAGCATTATCTGCATTCATTCTTTATGCGTATCATGTTAGCAATATTGGGTTGGCACGAAAGCCCGTAAGCATTTTCAAAATTAAAATTCAAAGGTAAAATTGAGATATTGAATAATCTTATAAATAAACATAAATACTATAATCGTACAAAATTTTGGACGATGTCGTTGCATTTTACTGACACTTGAAATGATAATTATTTCCAATTTGAATATGTATATTTTCTCAGTTCATTTAAATCAACTTTTAGATTTCGTTAGCTACACTCACTTTAGTATTCACTTCTATATGTTATACATTTCGTTTGGAATCACCATGACGAGTCAGACTCATTATAGGGCAAGGGATTAATGTAATGAAAATTGGTACGAGGCTAGCATACGGAGAAAAGGTGTAAATTTCTGACACACTCGAATAATGCTCGCATTCGCGCCTAACGAGATCAGCTCGGGATGCAAATGCGAAGAGCGGGCGCATGGGAGAAATTGAATTTGAAGGGGTCGGGGTGTCCGCGACAGAAAAACCGAGCAGTAAATAAGCGTTGAACCGGTGCGGCACGCTGAACGAGACAGCTTTGATCTATTTTCGAGAGGAGAGGCTGCGGGTTTCCGCTTCTTCGTCCAGCGAAGCGGCCATCTCGGAAACCCTGTCCGGATTTATTTTCAACAACAAATAGCCCGCGAATCGATCGCCGGTCGCCCTTTATCGCTGGCGTCGGATCGCTTTTAGTCGAACACGAGGCATCGATCTCATTAACCTGAGAGAACGAGGAGAGAGGAGGGAGGGGAGAGGAGAGGAGAGAGAGAGAGGTTCTCTCGTGGCTAAAGTCACGGCGTGGTCGCGAGAGGAGAACTCTTTTCCGCATGCTGGTCTCCACGGCGACGGCACGAGGCGGAAATTCGCGATGAACCTCCATCGGCGAACTTTCGAAAAGCGTCACCGAATCGATTTCAACGCCAAGAGACCGAGAGAGCGAGAGAAGCGGGAAGAAGAGCGATATTCTATCGACGTCAAGTATCACTGCACATTTTTCAATATCGACACAATAATTCGAATAAAACGCGATTTTAACGGCGAATTCTTGTATAACAGCTGTAAAAAGTTTATATATTTTTCCCCTCGGAAAATCACTGGAAATATAGGAATTACCGTATTCTCTCCGTAACTGTGAAAACTTGAGGTCCACAGCGTTAATTAAGGAATACGTTACAGATCTTCATTAATTTGTTTATGAAACATTTTAAATTGAATCCCACATATAGAAGATTCCAAGATTCCAACCACGCACACAAAATCCACAGCATCGAGTCCAAGGATAGGATGAATCGAGTATAACTCACGCGACATTCAGCGCGCATAAGGGATGAAACATCGCCTGCCGTGGATGAGCGGTATTCAGACTCAATGGAGCGAAGGTTTTTCGAAAGAACGAAGCCGGATCTCTGTCGGAGGATCGAGGATCCCGAGGATTTACGCGACTTTCGTGCTATTAAATCGCGAGACTAGTTTCGCCGCGAGATCGAATGGCGAACGCTGCGCGACGGACGCGGAATTCATCGTTCCCGAGGAATTCCACGCAAATTAAACGGCACCGTGAGCCTCCGTTCTTGCTATAAATCCAGAACGCGCGAGCGGAGACGATAATTGCGCGAGACACGACCGATTTACGAGCATCCACTCGCTACGGAGTTTCGACTGGCTGTGCAAGGGCTGATAAAAAGAATTAGGGGGACCTGTCAGATCTGAATGAGTGAACATAATTCTTATTAAACGAATAAATAATTTGTACAAGTGGTTGTACTGTAATTTCACCAATGTCTAGCTAAACAGATCGATTTTCTTTTTAATAACTATAACTACTTGCCGCTACATTCATTTATTTTAAAAAATGTTCGAACGACATCGCAAGTTGGTATGACAATATCTCTTTGTTCGAGCGCAATTCCCGCCGGAAATGGTAGCAAAGCTAGCCAGCGTCGAGCTGCTCGGATGGCCAAATAGAGAGAGGATCGGCGCGCGACCACAGAATCGATACTCGTTGCAATCGCAGCAAGAAGAAGGGAAATTTGAAATCGCCTTTGTGATCGGTTCGGTTTCTACGCGAACGACTAGGTCCGAGCCTGAGCTAGGCGCACGATATATCCCCCCGTAACCCAATAACTCGGTCGACGAACGTTCCCTGCAAGCTTTTCCCCACGTTCGCAAGCGTCCTTCAATTTTTGCGACCCCTCTGGCCAGCATCCGCTTCGATTCGCCCTCGTCGAAGGACTCATCGACCGAAAAAACCCTCGATTTCAAAGCGCGGAATGATGACGTTTTTCCCATAGAGCGAAATCGAATTTTTCTGGAACTTCGACTGTGGGCTGGAAACATGGTCGCGCCCGAATCTGCCAAAAATTGCCCAATAATCCGCAAATTGGTTCTAAATAGAAGGTCCGACGATCTAAGGGAACCTGAAGGCATCCGAACAAGCCCAAAATTGAGCAATAATGATCAAAGCCGTGCAAAAGGACACCTTAAAATATTGAAGACGAAAATAAATTCGAAACTTTTCTCTCTAATATATTTTCTATTTGTGACGTTTTTCAATATGAATTTTCACGAATTTAATATTTTCGATTTGAGGAAAACATTCGCACAAAGCAGGATATTTGAATACTACAAACATTGTGGAACGTGTAGGAAATAATTTCAGATGCTGACACGAGGGCAGATCAACAACCTCAATTGTTGTGAAAAACTATTTATATTTGGCACATAAACATACTTGCCAAGGCAACAGTGAAACGTATAAATAGGACGGTTCGCGATATAAAAGGTGGATGGACCTTCCAAGTGCGTTCAACCCCTCGTGATTCATCGAGGGCTTGCGACAACAAGCAATGTTTTTTCAGAAGAATTTGAATTTTTAACAAGCCTCAACCTCATACGCTAACGACTGTCCACAGTTTCACGCATTGTTGGCCCGGTTTTTCGTGACGACCTTCAATTTTTACGACCATCTGACCAATGTCCACCACGACCCCCTTTCGTTTGAACAGCTCCGATTCTAAACCGAAAAGCCCTGATTGCAAACCACGGATCTCCAGAAAAATATAATCCAGAAACATCAATATTTGTAACTGCTAAAATAATTACACAGTCTGTCCAAGTCTGGTGCGACAAGTACCGAAAAAAGTGAGGATACAATTATTCGATGCTTTTATATTTTTTTGTTCAAAGTATATATTCCTTCTGAATCGATGCAACGTTGGAAGCGGTTTAAAAAATTTGTGGACGCAGTTACTATACTTAGTCCTTTTTCAGAATCGCCTGTAAAACCGCGGTCGAAGCTCTTTGTATGTCCTGAATATTGTCGTAAAGGTTTCCTTTCTTTGCCGAGTTTAGTTTTCGGAATAGCCTAAATCGCACGGAGCAAAACAAGGCGAATACGAGGGGTTGTTCGAGCACTGTGATACATTTCCTGGCCAAAAAATCGCGTACAATCTTGGATTTGTGCGCTGGTGCATTATCGTGCGGAAGGGACCAATACCCTTGCTCTCGGTGTTGAGGCCGAACTCGAAGAATCCTGTTCCATAATTAGGAACACCGACATAATATTCAGCGTGAATCCAATTGAAGGATAAAAACGAGTCGTACGTATGAATTTTACACGTTTTCAGGGGTACGACTCATTTTTCAGGCGGAGCTCCAGGAACGTCTGCAATATTTTCCTTGCCGTCACGAAATCGAGCATACCATTTAAAAACGATAGCACGATCCGTGCAATCACTACCGTACACGATTTCATCATTCCATACGTTCCGCTTGCTGTTTTACCTAACATAAAGCAAAATTTACATTGCTCCATATTGTTTTTTCGACGAGCGCTAAGAAAGCTTGTCACATGTAATCTCAAAAACTACCGACGTAGACGTGTTAGCGCCTTGAAATTGTACACGGTCTTTGTTGAAATGTCAAACTTCATAATGCATTTAGTTATAACGAGACGACGTAACAGAAAACAAAATTTACAGGCTCAGTCGCACCAGAGTATGGACAGACCGTGTATAGCGATGACCCGATGATTTTTCTGCGAAGACGACCCACTTTATGCGAATTTCGCCGGGCATAAAGTGCCACGTCTCGGAGTCTTCTTGCAATTCCCGTGTCCTCGACCCGGACACGAATATCTCCTTAATTAAAGCTCTTTCATAAGGGCGCGACGCCCCCGTGGAAACTCTACCGGCAAGACTAACTTGCGTTAGGCGCGTGCCAGCGCAACGTCTCGCCTAATTTCGTTCAATTAACATCCGCCTGGGAGGACATGGGCGTTCCCAAATGAGCCGCCGTTGCTAGATTAAGCGGCAAGCGCCTCCTCGGTGTCGTCTCGTCAATCTTTCATCAATTGTTCCCCTGCTACACCCATCAGGCGCCGATTAGGCGAACGCTCCATACCACACCGTGAACTATGATGCATCCGATGTGCCGAGAGTCCCAAAGAAGGTCCCCAAAAAAATATAGACCAACAAAAAAAAAGATTTTAACCTCATAACTGCGGAATTTAATTTTAAAAATCCCCCACAGAGTGCGGAATTAAAATTAACCAATGACGAGTATACACGTCGAACGCAGGGCAATGTGTCCTATTATAAATCTTACGAAAAACGAGGAAGGATTACATTTTTATTTGATAAAAAATTAACGATTCATTCTTTGAAAGATTATTGTTATTGCACCGCAATACAGATTTTGGTTGACGTGTATACACGTCGAACGCAGTTAACTGGGAAAACAACAATTTTTAGCATTTTCTCCGAAATTCCGACCAACTGCAATTTTCCTAAAATTTGTATAGCGTCTGAATATTAGTAAGAGTCGCTACACGCGTTAATTTCAGTGTATCGAAACAAAAAAATTGTTGTTCCGAATAAAAATTCACGGGTTATGCATCAGAGCGATATTTAATTAGCCCGATGTCTCTTATTTAGCCAGCCGCTAACGACCGCAGAACGCAAAAGACCAAATAGGCCGTCGAGCACAGTCGATGATCCGAACACCAGCAGTGAACCATGATGATCCCTCCGCCGGAACCATCTCGCTGGAATAATCCTCGGCGAGATGGCCCAGGGAGTTGCAAATTGCGCGGAGGTATGCGCGAAGATAGCTTTCCGGTAATTCGAAGATAGGAGAGTACGTTTACATTAATGAGGGAGCCGGCGGAATGCGCCCAGGCCAGAAAACGCTCAATTACACAAGCTCTCGGAACCGTTCCGCGGGGCAAGAAACCCGCCAAGAGACCAACTCTTCCAGCTAGAGTCCTTCTGCAAGCGAAAAAAATCCTCTCCGCCGATTGTCCCGCGCAAAAACCCGCGCGAGAAACCCTCTGCGAAGTTGTTTCTCGCGCGAGGCGCCCCGCGAAAAATCTTCCGTCGCGAATTTTATTTGGTTCGACAAAAATTAGTGGCGAAATTGTCGACAATTGTGTCATTACAAATAAATAATTCATTTTTATTTCACACAAAGAGCCGTTATCTATCCATTAGTTTCTATGAATTTACTCTACCCTGCAAGCAGTTAATCTCCGCCGTGATTTTCGAATGATTTTGATTCAACAAGCGAAATTGTCGACAATTGTTTCATTATAAATAAATAATTAATTTTTATTTCACACAAAGAGCCTCTATCTATCCATTAGATTCTATGAATTTACTCTAGCCTGCAAGTATGTAGGTAATCTCCACCATGATGTTCGAATGATTTTGATTCAACAAGTGATTCATTGTGACTAATTAATTATGATTAACTTGCACAGAGTAAACGGACTGGAAAAGCCTTTCTGCGGGGAAATTTGGAATTGGCGGGGTCTCTTGTTCCGCGGAAATCGCGAATCGAGGGAGTCCCTCGTTTTCATCCCTCCACAGCTCGTCGTGCCCCTCTGATCCCGTTTCATTCGCGTTAAAACATGCTACGAGCGGTTAGGCGCACGAAGGGGTGGAAATACCGCTTGTTTGGGAGAAAAAAAAATAGGGAGAAAAGTGGGACGCGGCCTGCTTTCCTGAAAGGGTACTTTGTGTTTCCCTTCGCGTTCCACGGATTCGTAGCCAGGGTCATTCGCGTGCATTTGCACATTTTCTGTGGAGGGGTGCTTTCTTTCTCTCTCTTTCTCGTTTCCGTTTTCTACCCTCGGTGCATCCGAAACTTAAGATTTTCGTGAGAGAAAAGAGGAAAAAATAAGAGAGAGAAGGTCGTGGAGCGACTACTAGCACGACCCCCTCTTTCTCGCTCTCTGGTTGGTATCTTCGAACGTTGTAATTAATCTTGACGGTGGCAGACAGTTGCATGAGAGCTGCTGCGTTTCTTTGTGTACATTTCTTTGCAGCCTCACTGCGGAGTCGCTTGTGCCGGGACTGACACGGTTCTTTGGTCGGATTTAGATGATTATTTCGCTGCGGGGTTCCTCGGTATAAGTATTTTTCTTCCGATTGTAAAGAGCGTTGACAGAGTGATATAAATGTACTCTATGTCAAGCAATGGTTTCAAAAATGCAATAACCGAATTTTTGTGCCGGTTGTTTTTGGTGTAACACATTTTGTTTGGGACTTGAAAGATTCGAGAGGGTTTAACAAGCAATTTGAATTGTTTGATTTTTGAAATTAACACGAATTTAATACGGAAAATGATGACCGGAAAATTCATCCCTTCATCTCTTAAATATTAAACATCTCTTCATTCTGTTCCCAAAATTTCTATAGACCAGCATGAAACCCTCTAAACGCTGAAATTCATTAATGGACGTATTAATGGGGAGAACGAGGACCTACAAGTACCCTCTTCTTCATCTCCTAAAATATTCAATATTCCTTCAGGGTGACTTTTATTAAAAATGTTGAAAGAACCTGATTTTTACTGCGAAACATTCTACAGTCTGTAACTCGTTCACGAAATTAATGCACTATAAATAGTAGAAGCAGACTAAATCTAACCCATTCATCCCCTTGAATATTCAATACTCCTTTCAGGGTGCATTCTAAATCTTGTAGACTAGTATGAATCATCCTACGCACAGTATGTCGTTCGCAAAATCGATACAGGTTTAATAGAAAAATCGAATGCCGAAACTAGCCCCTTCATCCCTTAAAATATTATTTGTGCCCTCCAAATTCTGTAGACTACCATGAAACAGCCTCCTCACGTTCGCAAAATTAATACACTACTAATAATAGAAGAACACCTTCTACATCTACCCTCATCCCCTAAAATATTCATTATCTCTTTCCTCAATCTTCCAAACATTGCGGTTTCTCCTGGAACACCCAGTACATACTCGGTACGTCCTTTGAAGAAAAAAGGGCACTTTTAATAAGGGCGCTCTTATCGAAGACAGAACAATGATCTCATTTAGGAGCCTCGGAGGCCGCGGAAGTCATAAATTTCCATTTTATCGACTCGCACACAGCCCGAGCGCGAGCGTTCTCTGTCTTTCGTGGAACCTATATCCACACAGCCGGTTTCATCATCGATGCATGTTTCGTGGTCGGTAAAAGAGTCGTAAGGGTCGATCATACGCGGAGATAAAACGTTTCGCTGTCCTTTCACGCGGCATCGGAGTGTCTCTTACTGCAATTCGACTGGCAATCGACCTATCGCCGTCAACACTTTACTACTTATCGAGTCTTATCGCTCGATTCGTGCGATTACTATGATTCGAGAAAAATGGACCCGAAAAAATAGAGAAAAAGTACAAATTCGAGTCTTTCTACCAGAAATCATTTGATAAGATTTATCAAAAAATAGCTTAAGAAATCTTCTTTTAAGTAACAGTCTTAAAAAAAGTTACTCGATACTAAGTTATTAAGAATAATTGATTAAAAAATGTTTGAATAAAAAGAAATAAAATGTTTAATCTTTCATTCGGTTTTCTATTGGCACTAAACTTTAGTCTAGCGTTTAAAAATTGGTTCTGAGGATCGATCCTTCCGACATTCAAAAATAGTTTAAAGTTTGAGAGTTTCCAGCAGAGTCACCATATTCATTCGAAGGACAGCACTTCGATCTTCCGCAAGGTCCGTGACTCACGAGTTACAGTGTATTTTTCTATTGTCTCTGCACGAGGGTGGGACCCTCGCCCCCGTGGTTACACGAGCCCTGGCCCTTCGACCAAATACGTGAACGAGGGTGGCCATGTGCGCTTCGAACAGTGGCTCTCAAACTAAAAACTAAATGAAAAAAAGTGCTACAAGTGCTCCGGCATCCCCTGTTACAGTGGAAAACCATTTCTGTTCGCAAAAGTGGGTCACGGGATCCGAAACTTTGAAACTGTGACTCTGCGAGCAGACTCTCGGAATCTTTATGCAAATTCCTCGGGTCGTTTCGCAAAAAAATAAGGAAAAAATCTCTTTCACTGATCAAACTGTTCCTTATCATTAGACTACGGAAATTTTATGCATTCGTGATAGAAGATCAAACACAAAACAATGAAAATATCTGAAGCGTTCAACAATACTGCCAATTATTTCGAAATATCTCATATGAATATACGAAACACATGTTTTAACATTATGTTACAAGCCCAAATAAAGTTACAAAAAGGTGTAATTCAGACTAGACGCAATTTTTCCGAAATTTTTCCGAAATTTTCGTTACCTACCATCTAGTAAATTAGTCCATTGAGCTTGGTAGAAAAACTGAAGTCGTTTGATCCATTCATAAAAAATGTTATTTTGATTTAAAGCGCGTGCCACCAATTATGAGACCGACTGTACTGGAATGTCTAAATCTGAATGATGAAGAGAATGCAGAGGTCTGCCACGTGTTCAGGTATGTGTTCTGGAGCAAGTAGACAGTTTCAGTGGTGGTTTTCCGAGTTCGATTCGTTCGGTAATCGCTAGTAAACATTTCTCACGGTTCTGTCCAGGCTTTGTTCGACGAACGGGTCGGTGTGTACTCACTGCTGTGGGTACTTAACGAATTAAACGAGCCGAACGTTCAATCGTCTGTGATGCAAAACAGAACGAACGTTTCCCGGAATAAATAGGCCGGGATTGAAAGAGCGTTCTCCTCTCCAAAGGGAGTAAAAATAACACTGGAGGGGCGTGGTTTAAAGAATCGAGAGCACATGCTTGACGTTGGAAAACGAGGGAGGGGGAGGGAGAGACGGGTAGAGGGAGGCTAGAGGAATTAAAAGCTAAGTCCCTCTCGCAAAAGCCCATGAAAATTGAGATAAGAACGCCGGCCATATGTTCCTCCCTCGCAGCGTTCTCTTCATCCCACTACCAGATCATTTCTCTCTCTCTCTCTCTCTCTCTCTTTTTCTCTCTCTCTCTCTCTCTCTCTCTTTCCTTCGCTCTCGAACAACACTCTCCCTCACTCTTTTGCGCACAACAGCGTGATAGAGTGGGCCACGCCGGGTAAACTTGCCACGTGTTCGTGACAGAGATTCTCATCAGTCTCTATGAGTCATCCACGTCGTGCAATTACTCCATTAATGCGACCATAAATCTTTAAGCGTAATTGATAACAATCCCGCAGACTCTCGGTGCAGTTGCATCTAGAACGCACTTGCGCGAGAGTGACGTGCAAATAACAATCAGGATTTCGGTAAGTTGTCGAAGTCTCGATTTTGTAAATGCAAATTTAGAATCTAAGATAAATGGTTCTCTGATTTAAAGCAGAGAGGGAGGGGCAATATTAGATGTAAGAGATTAACATAGATTATAGACAATAAGGCATATGGTATGGCATGGGATATGGATGGATGAGTGGAAGAATGGACGGGTAGCATAGAAGAATTTTAAACCAAGTCCAATTTCTTGGCCGTGAGGCCGAAATAAATAAATACTGGTTCTCTGATTTTTGGCTGCAACTTTCGATCAGTCGGTTCTGGGTCGCTCGAGACCCTGGTGTGCATTGTACTAAAAATGCACAGTACAATTTATTTGATAATTTTTATGGGGGGAAATATATTGAAATAATAATTGCTAAGAATTTGATGCAACACACTCCCGTTACTTGTATACATAGTAATATATAATAAATATTTTTACTGCTCCAAAAATCTGGTGTTGCAGTAAATAAATAACACCATTTTCTTTAACCCCATGCCCTACGATTTATTTTACGGTTTCAGTGATTAGAACTTTTTTGTACGTCGTAATATCCTTAAAAAAAAGGAGAAAATTGATGTATATTGTATGCCTTTTCTCCAATAGCTGTAGATTAATAAAACCAAAATAGAATTTTATTTCGGTTTAAAGGAAATTATTAACATACATTTTTATCAGAATCTGGTCAGAATCTTCATCACGAGTC
Organism: Lasioglossum figueresi; assembly: GCA_028455805.1. NCBI lineage: Eukaryota > Metazoa > Arthropoda > Insecta > Hymenoptera > Halictidae > Lasioglossum > Lasioglossum figueresi. Next base: position 6,477,048 of record CM052189.1, on the reverse strand, counting down.
ACACACAATAGTATAAAGCAAGGGGTTAATATGAAATAGATGACATAATTTGATAAAATATTTTTTCAGTGCATTACTGTAACTACGTTAATAATGGATGGGATATGCACCAATATCCTATTGCTAGATTTTCATCTGAATATGAATTCCAATCATTGCCATCAATTTACACCATGTTACCAGTCGTTGAAACAATTCATGATTTGAACGAGGACAGTGACTTTACGACGCATCGTCAACATTTACCGTTAGGAAAATTATACACACGAGTGGTCTTATCTCAAAGATTTTGAAAATACCTAAAATTCAAAATGCAATAGCGGACTTCGTAAATTTCATATATTTCAGTCAAATTAATCAAGCTGTTTCTGTGAAGGTGCAAACAGAATTCTATCGACAATCAATGTCTGAATTAAACGAAATGGGTGAAGGTATGACAATGGGGGCATTATACTGGCAATTTAACGATGTTTGGCAAGCTCCGTCGTGGTCTTCTATGATTAAACAAATGAAAACAGGTACTGTAAAATTTCGATTATCGGACAGGAAATTATTAACATACATTTTTATCAGAATATGTTTAGGAAATCAAGAGACAGACACGATATTGCAAGGCAAGGGATTAACAATAGATTTACGGAGCACTAAAAGTTATATCAAGACACAGATGACTAATATAGCTAATATTAGTCACATTTCATGAGGTCGCTGATGATTACCAGTGAAATGACTAATCTTAGTCATGCGGTACGAATACGTCGGAAACAGGTTTGCGGCAATCAGGGAAAAAACAAATGTTTGGCTAAATGTATTTCAACTATGAATTATTTTGATTCGTGCTATATTTCCCCGTGTTCTGTGTTTGACGAAAAAGGACACGGATTGTAGCAAAACACGGCAATAAAACATGCGGGTCGTTCTAATTGCTCATTTTTATCAGGAAGGCAAACTTGTCGGGGAACTTGTTCAACACACCGGTGATCGGTTCGTGAATCACTATGCGCGAAATGTTCCCTTTTACTTTTCTAGTATTCGCCACTTTTATGCGAGGTTTGCTACGGCCACTCACATACCGGGTGTACCCTCCAATTAATTTCAAACATTTTCAAATAAAAATTAATCTTCCATCGGTTACATGCTGGAATTTCAAAAATATTCAAAATGTGATTTTTCTCAATTAAAAATCGAAGTCAGAAAATTGCTTTACTCTATGTGACTTTATATGACGTTGAATTAACTTGCGCATACAGTTACATATGAATACTTCATAGAGAACACTATCTGACTATAACAAAAGACCTTGGAATCACCTTGACATCCCCACCTATAATACCACCGAATAGAACATGAGATTGAAAGATTTAATCATTCTTCAAAGAGATATTTTAAAATAAAACATAATAATACCGTTGGTATTATTGTCATTATTTGCAAGATATTCAATTTAACACTAGGTTTACGGGACCCGTTAAAATTACGGGTTCTAATATTCTTCATTTGCAATTGTTAAGATTGTGAAGATGCTTCCCTGAGGAATTATTTATCAAATTTATTTCTTTGGATATACAGGGTGGTCCACGCAACTTGCACACCTATAACAACCTCCAAAGTATGCGTTGCACGGAAAAGTTTTGTATACAGAAGTTGCATGGTCTGAAGGGGTACATTATGTAGTGTATGTATTTTTTTTACAGGTGGCAGCGAGTCGGAGATTTGAAGGTCGACTTTGTTTTTTTAAATGGAATACTATATTTTTTGTACCAAAATATAGAAGAATGTCACATGCTGAGTAAAAAAGTATTGACCTTCGTTAGTCCTAAACCTAATAATTAACGAGTAATTGCACTTTATTTCCTGAACATTTTCTTCGCGTAATTTCAAGTTAGAAATTCAACCTTATCACAGATTTCCGCAGGACAGCTGGATGTTTACGTGACAATGTTTATAAACACGACAACGTCAACTTATGATCCGCAATCTCCTATCATGTCCGTAATTCAGTATTGTAGTTATCCTCGGTGTTTGCGCGTAATTATAAGAAAGATAAAAGCAAAAATGAAATTTTGTAATAGCGAAAAACTTGACATGCTTTTAATTTATGGTGAGTGCCGTAAAAATGCAACAATAGCTAAATCTATGTATGCCGAAAGGTTTCCTGAACGAAATCAGCCATCTCGGTAGATATTCGATAGAATCTGTAAATCGCTTCGGTAAACCGGAAGTTTTAATGTTACTAAACGTAACGCAACGAAAACTGCCACTTCTGATGTAAATACAATTGCTGTCCTAGCGTCGGTAGCAGAAAATCCCCATATTAGTACACGGCAGATTTCACGAGGTTCTGGCATCGGTAAAACAAGTAATAGATTGCATCACTGTATTAATGTCAATGTATATCACTTCGAACAGTTATGTTAGTTGCGATAAGCTACTAAGTCACCCATGTTAACAAACATTGTCACGTAAACATCCCACTGTTCTGCGGAAATCTGTAATAAAGTTGAATTTCTAACTTGATATTATGCAAAGAAAATTTTCAGTAAACAAAGTGAAATTACTCGATAATTACTAGGTCTAGGACTAACGAAGGTCAATACTTTTTTACTCAGCATTTGACATTCTTCCATATTTTGGTACAAAAAATATAGTATTCCATTTAAAAAAACAAAATCGACCTTCAAATCTCCGACACGCTTCCACCTGTAAAAAAAATACATACACTACATAATGTACCCCTTCTGACCATGCAACTTCTGTATACAAAACTTTTCCGTGCAACGCATACTTTGGAGGTTGTTATAGGTGTGCAAGTTGCGTGGACCACCCTGTATATTATTGGAAAAATGGCCAAAAATTTGGATAGACACATACTCGTTATGTTTATAAAATAATGTAAAATAGATATTTTTAGAGCTCTCTAAACCGTAGTGTAAAATATTATCAAAATGTACAGGTTGGTCCAAAAGTATGAAGAAAAAAATTTGAATAGACACATACTCGTTATGTTTATAAAATAATGTAAAATAGATATTTTTAGAGCTTTGTAAACCGTAGTGTAAAATATTATCAAAATGTACAAGTTGGTCCAAGAGTATTAAGATAAAAATTTGGATAGACACATACTCGTTATGTTTATAAAATAATGTAAAATAGGTATTTCTAGAGCTCTGTAAACCTGGTGTTAAATATTATCGAAATGTACAGGTTGATCCAAAAATATGAAGAAAAAAATTTGGATAGACACATACTCGTTATGTTTATAAAATAATGTAAAATAGGTATTTCTAGAGCTCTGTAAACCTGGTGTTAAATATTATCGAGATGTACAGGTTGATCCAAAAGTATTAAGAAAGCGTGCGTATACTTTTGTACGGCAGTGTATATCGTGGCGAACCGAGAAACGGTATATAATTCGTCGTTTTTGCAGAGCATCGAGTCCTGACTCGACTCGACTCGACTCGACTGGATTCCGTGAGTCATAGCCCGTTTTCTCACGGAGCCACGAGAGAACGGAATAAACGGGAAGATCACGTGGTCTTTTATGCGACGGGAGGAGAGCATGAGCGGCGACCACCGCTGTGTATGCGCCAAGGGTAGAAAATTTGATTCTTCGAGAACTGGGATTGAGTTACAGAGTCACGAGGAGAACAGAACAGAACTCTCCTCCACGTAGACTCTGCAACGACTCCCGCAGGAAACCCTATTCTCCGAAGTCAAGTTCGAAAAGACCGTCATTGCAACGATTGCGTTCGAAAACTTCCGGAACAGCACGCTGTAACCCTTAAATACATTCCACCATTGTATTCCCCAATTGCCACTGATTTCAATCCTGGTTAACTTTGGATTCATCCCCAGTGTGTTTTACTCAGATTCAGACGGGTAAGAAAGTGACTGGACCGTTCAAAATTCAAATATGTCATCGCCTTTATAATGTATGCTAAATCAATGTAGAAAACTTTTGAATTGCAACAATGTAGATCACGGGAAAACGGATCGACATTTTTCATTAAAAATGCGCAAGTATCCTAGAAATAGTGCTTACGTAATTGGTACACCGGACGATAATGACGACATAATGAAATCCAGCACAATTTCCGGCTAAGGTAATTAATCCCCGTTATAATTAAAGATCCCCTGTCTTTTTTATAGACCTATCGATTTTAGATTTACAGGGAAAAGCGCTTGGGACGACAGCCGAGGTTAGAAGTTCCGCGACCCGGCTCGTTAAACGTTCAAAGTTGATCGATTTCAAATCTGGATCAGAAACTAATCCCCGGTCCATTACGCCTGCGCAATAAACTATCAACGATAGCTTCACTTGTTCATTGATATTGAAAAAAACAGTTCCCAACTATTCTAACAAATACAACAAATGATGTACATTAATTGGACGGGGTTATGTACCCTCCTAACCTGTTACCTACAGGAAGCCTCTACTCTACAGGTATGATGTCAACATAAAAATATCCTTTGCAACGTGATGCAATGCGTAAAAATAATGCAACGCTTAAAAATCTACTGTTTGTATAGTCAAAATAGAAGAATATGCTTTTATCTGTGTACGGGCTATCCACAGATGGAGCTGGCATTCCTCAATATTTACACACAGACCGTTCGACGGACAGTAAACACTCGATAAGATCATTGTTCTCTTGCGGAGAGTAACGGTAGAAAAAGGGAGGGCGGGAATAAATGTAGAGCTTACCGACGTGGTGTCGCCGTTCGCCTTTTCCCCGTCTAGTATCCTCTGCCTGAGGGCTAGCCTCTCGAGGCTGGCCAGTCTGTAGCTGCCGCCGACGTCCCGGTCTCTGTTCAATCTTTCCGTCGTTCCGCTGCCGTTGGAGCCGGCGTTGAAACTGGACGTGTATTTCGGCAACGTCGGCGGCGGCACCTGACGAGGCTTCTCGCGGTTCAGCATCGAGTTGCTGCTGTACAGGAACGAGGAGTTGTTCGACGAGCTCCTCGCCGTCGACGACACGCCGATTGTCGCCTTTATCCCGTTGCTCTGCGTGCCGGCTGAACCGTTTTGATTTTCGGTCGACATTTTCCAACCGGTGTCACGTGACTACTCGAGGGTCCAACGCGGTTCTCTTTGTCCCTCTACGACCCTCTCTCTATCTCTCCTTCTTCGTCACCAGCGCAGCTTTCTTTGTCTCTCTTGTCTCTAGCGCCAAGCAAACTGACAGCCAATCGTTAAACCGCGTCCCATCGATATCAATCATTTCAGAAATATTCGAGGGGATCATTTCAAATAGAACACCCTCTACAGAGGGTTCTGATTAAAACGTTCTTAAAGAACCATTACTCTCCGAATAACTGTTACTCAGAATAGCAATTTCCAGCTATTATTTGATTCGGTTGCGGTTTTCGTATCTGAAGGATATTATTTATCGTGTCCGACTTCGTTTACAACCATTGACAGTTTAGAATCAATTTTAAGGCTAAACCAACATTTTGTGTATTGATCATAATGAGTAGGAGCCAAGTTCAAGTGTCGTTATTTCTTTAATAATTTTAACAAGTTGAAAATAATGGACATGCTTAAAATTCTTGAATGTTTTGTACTTTGATTTTCACCTGCTCGCTTTTGTGATGAAAGCATAAAATTCGTAGTTTACAGACAACAGATGGAAACTTAATTTCTCTGTAACAGTTACCCGGATAAAGGTTCTCCGTAATCGTTTCAAGAACAGAAATCGATAACAGTCTCCGAGCTCCGCTCTTTCGACTTAACGAGCGAATTTATCGTCCGTTCAATTTAAGGTTCGAGCAAAACACTACACAATGGCGGCTGGTCACGTGAGGGATCACTCATTGGCCCGTCTCTCTCGCGACCAACTAAATTTTGCAAAAGCTGTTAACGAGCTCCTTCGTTCTCGCAAGTAAAAAGGCCAGGCCAATTATTCTATTTTTAAAGGACCGTGTGTGCGTGTGTTTGTATGTGCGTGTGTGACCGTCTTCACGAGTTTGTCTTGCTTTGGGCGAAATGCGAGATTGACAATTGGGTCAGGTTTGAACAGCTACTGCTTTTGCCCTTATGCGATGTGCTTGTAAGATTCTTGTTCAATTACAGAGTGAAATACAACGATACAGGAATAATAAATTAGATCTTCAGTGTGTCAATGTTACGATAACGTTCCAGAGACAGTCACGTGGCTGTGTTGTGTTTTGCTAGAACTTTAAGTCAAACCCTCAAATATTCTCAACCTAGAAACTTCATGGAAGTTCACCCTCTATTAGCCTGTTCTTCCAGTGACCGTCGTTTTCATAAGAAATTCAATGGCGGGAATTTTAAATTTTTCACATATTAATTACACGAATAAAAGAATCAAGCGAATACGTTACAATGTAAAATATTCTACGGTATTCACAATTTTCAATCAAACAATTCTAACATAACCAAGAAAAAATTCGTAGCTTCTCAGAAAAAACAAATTTCATATAACCTACGAACAATTGAAAAGATTCCGAATAACATTTGCAAAGATTCTGACCCCAATATCCGTAATTTCCTACGAAGCATAATTTTGACATAACCAAAAAACAATTCAGATATAACTCTTTTTCCTATACAAACTAACTGCAACTTATTTTCGACGATACGTGGATTATATTCTAAAAACGAGGTTATGTGGAAGAAAAAGCGTCCGGCCCGAGTCGATAAAGGTTAATCGAGCCATCGATCAGATAATATTCGACAAGAGGGCAGAATTAGCGGAATCAAGGACGCGTTAATAATCGCCACGGTGAAAAAGATAAGCGCGTTTATCGGGTCCGATTCCATGGGAGCAGAATCACGCGGGTCACCGTAAGAAAAAGAGGAACGGGCGTGTCTGCCATAAAAGGTGTTCTTTCGGCTCGTAACGGGCCGAAATCTGTTACACTCTCGGATATTGGTTTCTGCGATCCTGTTGCTCGGGAGGATTCGTTGAATGGTGAATTCAACAAAGGTGGCGGCGAGAGCGAGCACAATGATCGATTTGAAATATTATCGTGCGCGCGACACGGCCGTGGCACGAGCGTTGCAGTGTCATTCGACTTTCCGACGTAACAAAACAAAGAGGAAAACGAAAATAAAAACCCCTAGACGAAACAATGGACCCGTAGAGAAAGAACAGTAAGAGAGAATGCAAGCTCAAGAGTCCTCGAAACTGATGTGTGTCCGAGACCCGGTGGCGATGGAAAGCCACAGTTTGCCCTTGGAAACGCCTTCGCCGGCTAGGATCAACAGAAACCGTATCACGGTCAAAGACTTCGCATGTATAGTGTTACTGTTGGGCGCAAAAACCCGCGGATCCGATTCGATCCCATGAACTCGCGCGTGTAGCAAGGGGGTTAAATTCGAGGTGGTCGAGAACCCGAACATTTCAGGTTTCTCGAATATATCGGAACTGCCGGGAATAACGTCGAATAAAATTCTCGGCCCATCCCGACCCGACGTTGTCGGGTTCTCTCGCACAGCCCTAGGGTTAATCGTTCGGAAGAAAACAACGGGTACTCACACTGTACGCGCGTCTCGCGCGCCGTGTCTGTCAGGTTCAAAGGAAAAGTTCACGTAAGCGTGTGCACGCACGGACTCGCGGAGCAGGAGACGCGGGGGAGAAGAGGAAGGATCGAGAGGGAGAAGGAGTGCACGAAAAAGCGCAAAACAAGGGAGGAGAGAAAGAGAGAGAAGTCGCGCATCGGGTCGCGGCGGGTGCGTGGGCTCATGAACGCCGGCGCTGCTGGTGATTCACGCTGTCGGCAAACCGGCCGAACGTGGCCACGTTCACTCTCACTTTTCTGTGCATTGTTTCATTGTCGCGTACCCTGTGTCCTCTGCCTCCCTTGACGAAAATATAACCCGAGCCGCGGTTTTACTCCTTCGCGTGTGTATATATATATATATGTATGTATGTATGTGTGCGTGTATTTGTGTGTGTCACACACGGGGCCCCGCACGGAAAAAGCGAAAGAAAACAACTTCTCGAGGGGATAGGACGGGGGCGGTGGGGGTAGAACAAGTTAAACGACCTTTGGCAAACCACGCACACTGTTCACCGGGGGCGCGCGCGATCTCTCTCCTATATCACGTACGCATGTATATGTATATATATTACATATATATATATATATGTACACATAGGAGACACAGCACTCGGATAACACACGCACACACGTTGCTTTCTTTCTCTCTCTCTCTCTTTCTCTTTCTGACCAACGTAGCTGAGGCAGGCAACAACGGACCGATAAATACGACGCGCCCGACTCGGATATACTGCGGTCCCTAACGAACGACCACGCCTGACGCAGCCACCGGCCGGGGTGGGGGTAAATCCACGACAACGGCGTTCGTGCCCGTCCAGCAAACCAACGAGGCTGCCGCTCTTCCTTGCGCGTGCGTCCAGTGGAAACGCGCCGACCAATCACGCGACACCGTCGCGAGCAGCCTGCACGATCACGGAGCATATTGTCCTCGCTATACGACTCGGACAGTCTCGAATCCTCGCCCTTAGAACCGTTTTCCCGCACTCGAAACGGTACACATCTGCCCCGCAAATTCCACCGATACGTTTTCTTCCTTTTTGTCTTACATTCGCGAGATGTCGCGCGCTTTACCATTTACGACTGATAAACACGCCCGGCTCCTGGCGGATTCTCAATCGGCGCAGCCCACAGCGGCGAAGGGTCCTTTCAAGAGCATCGGACTCATCTACTTAAACTTTTATCGATGATTCGTATTTTTGTTTCAATTTGAGCACTCTTGTTATTGTAGGCAATTTATGTAGAGTCCCAATATTGCCGTAGACAGCTATTCTTTCTTTCTTTTTAATGATTTTGATGTTGAGGAAAATATTGTACTTTTTAACCGTTTCGGTACGATTATTTTATCCAACTTTATAAATAATCGTTTTCAACCGAGCTTTCTAAATTCTTCAATGTTCTAATAAAAACAGTGTTAAAAAGATATTGCACGAAAGTGTATCATGCCATTCTTCTCTTTACTAACGTACGAAAAATATTAATACCTATTGAATTTTCGTTGAAATGACACGATTTCAAATTGCACTGTTTACTGATTGAAGTGTTTTATCATGACTTTTTTATCTGTTGATTTCTGGTTGCGGATAAAATATACCAAGTAAACGATGAATTATTTGTATCAAATAATGACGAAGGTTATTGGTTATTCAAAAACAAACGGGAAACGTCGCTCTCGTTTACCGACCCGTTTCTGCGAATACAGTGTAAAATAAAAGTTCGCGCGACAACCATCGTCTCGTTGGTGGCGCTGCATGCTAACTAGAGATTTTTTTCTCGCTTGATCGTTAGCAAACCAAAACGGCACGCGCGAAGTGCATGTTGCAATTAAAAACACCTTGCATTTTCGGGCCAGACGAACTTCTAACCCTTATCTTTCAGTCCAGAAAATACCTTAAGAAAATCATAAGAAATGTATGTAAAACATTAAGAAATAACAATCATCTCTTTGTTCTGGGTCGTAATATCCAAGAATAAAAATTCGGAATAAGTTCGTCTTCGCTTCACAAGAACTGAAGTAAAACTGAAGCGAAATCGATACGAACGGTAAAAATAGATTTGATAAAATTTTAAGACAGCATTAATAATGTAGGAACCAATCTAATTTTCAAATGGCGAAACTGCGGTCTATTTTGATCCAGAGTTATAAACGTTCTATTTAAATTATAATTGTCTAATGGACAGCTCAAATATGTATTTCAGATTCCATCAGAAGATCAACGTCGTTTTCGAAGGAGTGGGTTCTAATTAAATAGTTGACGTATTAATCGAAAATCTACTTCTACACTGTCTATTAACCTCTTAACTGCGGAATTTAGTTTTAAAAATCCCCGACTGAGTGCGGAATTAAAATCAAGCAATGACAAGTATACACGTATCCTATTATAAATTTTACGAAAAACGAGGAAGAATTACATTTTTATTTGATAAAAAATTAACAATTTATTCTTGGAAAGATTGTTATTGCACCGCAATAGAGTTCTGGATTGAGGCGTATACACGTCGAACGTAGTTATCTGGTTAAAGAACGATTCGTAGAGAAACAATTTCCCGCGAATAAATGGGGATTCGCGAATCTGGAATAGTGACAATGTTTCAGAGCGGGGCATTCTTTGCGCGAAATAGGAAGAAAAGGAGAACGGCTCGCAAAAGGGGATGAGCATCGGGGCGGCAGAAATAGCACGCGAGCGAATGCAGGTGGCGTTCGCGAACACAACGATACACGTAGCTTAATAGTTCGATGCTCTTATTAGCTCGGAGTCCAATTAAGGCCAGAATGATACTCCATGCATTCTGCCGCGTACTTCCTAGTGTCGCGACAGAATACCAAGCAAGGGAACGTCGACGACGACCGTTGACACCGTGAAAAATGAAGTTGCACGAGAAGATGCGGATCGGCCTCGTTAAGGCAGTCCCTCCTGAGGACCCTCGAAAAGAACAAGCGTCCTCCGGGATACCGGAACGTTCCCCGGACAGTCATTTCCCTACCCCCTTTCTTTTAATCCGTTGTTCTCTTAAAATCAATGAATGCGTCGCGCAGAAATGTTAAACTGCACTTCCATCGTTCGCTTTTGGTGCATCCTTCGATGCACCCGTTGGGTAAATGTCCCTATTCGCGACACCACGCTCCTATTAGAAATTAGAGACAGCTGCAAGAATGTCTCGAGACTAAACAATATTTTATGCGGATGGTTAAGGGACAATTACCTTGTTCGCGCGATATGAGGACGAATGAAATAGGAAATACTTCCTGGAAAATGTGTGTAGATAAAGGCAGAACGTCTTCAGGCTTTGCATATCGAGATGTACATCTGCAAGTACTAAAACCAGATGCATGGTAATTTCGTACCGCCCGTGCCATATGGTGCACTGCGACGACCGGCAAAAATCATCCGCGTTAAGCCGAGAGCACGCTTGAACAAAGGCTAATTAAGATTCTTTTAAATCTCCTCCATTCTTACGTTTACACATTACACGCTAGAATATCGCGTGCAAATTGCATTTATGTAGTATGTATGAGAGTTGCGTATATATATTCCGAGAAAGCAATAGACAGACGAAATAAGATTTTATTTATTTCGCTGCGCACGGCGATAAATTCAGTCATATACTTTATGGAATGATTTATGATCAGACGAAAGGAAGCTCAGGTTATCCCCACCAAAAGGAGAGTCACTGATGGATGCTGAATCATTGAATAATTTATGATATCACCGAGTACAGGCGAATGTGGTTCAGTGGTACGTTCGCGATAAAAGCTCGCGATCATGCAAGAATACAGTTGGGTGATACGCAATAAGAGAAAAATGTATTCGCACGACGATGACTTTTGCTCCCAATTGTATTGCGATTTGCAACACAAAGAATCTCATTGATTCTTTCACTTTCTTACTTTTATATTTTCACATTTTCTGCATTCCTACTGGAAATTGTGGATTTCTTGTATCTTTATTTTCTGACAATTTTATGTTCTTTTTACTTATGTTTTTAAAATAGATTGAAAATATCTGAGAAAATTGTTATATGCACGCTGCGGATGCTGTGCATGTTAAAATTGCTTCTTTAAAATAACGAAACAACGTTAAATCCATCTAGTGTCTTTGTTATTTCAAAGTACAGCTACTCATTTTTGTGATAAATGCATAAAATCTGCTGTCTGGTCACAAATGGTTGCGGTAATGCAAAGAAAAGATAACATTTCTGGGGTGTTGTAAAAGGCCGACGAAAATAATTTCGAGGTAAATCATTTTGCACTGTCAAGCGAAAAATATGGTGGTGGTTTGAAAGCAGAAGACAGTCGCGTACGAACACCTTCTTTCTCCGGCTGTAGCTACCTGTTGAGAGGGACCGCGCTGTTGGCCATTGTATCTGGCGAGGACCGCCGGGTTCAAACGACGTCTCGACGCCGTCGGCGCTGACATTTTAACGATCCTACCACGACTCTGGGCGAATCGCTACCGTTTGCTTTATTAATTTCGTCAGTCTCGCCGGAATCACGTCCGATCATCGAAAAAACGTCGCGTTTCGCACGTCCCCTGACGTCTGCAACCTTCTGCAACTTCTGTGCACCAACGATCACCGTGTTAACATTAGAACTACCAGACAGGTCAACTCGATCAATCCCCTTACTCGGATAACAAGACAATTAATCTGATCAGTTTGAAAGCGATGCCATTTTACTCTCGCGATATTCGAAACAGGTCAATTGAAAAATTTTGATAGGTCCTCCTGCAAGGACAGAACATGAACTTCTGATTTTGATTAACTAGACCATTATCTTATCTTTTGGGTAATAAATGGATTCGCGTCACTAATAAACTGATAGTTGTAATTCACCCTGATCACCTGATTTTGTAAGGAATTGATTTTTTTAAGAAATTACAGCTGGGGGTTTTAAGTGTTTGGTAGTTCTATTGTTAAGCTATGTCCAACAGAGAGAACACACGCCGAGCACGCCACTGTTGGTTATAGAAACACTCGCGAATTAAATTTTCTACAAATATCTGAGCGTCGATTCGCGGAACACTATAAGTCCCCACTGTGTTTTATCGCGAAAAGAATACTGGCTCCGAGTGATAATCGCTCTTATCACACTCCCACCTTGCGGATATATCCTTTGGATACAAAAATTACACTTATATCATGCTCAACACCTGAGTCAGTGCCGTAGATCACTAGCTGGTTCGTCAATCGCGGTTACGATTGTACCGATCGTTTTCCGAGAATGCTATTAAACAACCATTAAATGCGTCAGAAATAATTACAGAGCCGGATAATTGATATCTTCTAACCTGCTCAGTATACACAACGAATTACCTACAGCATACTTGTTACTGACCTTTCATTTTCCTATTCGCAAAATCGTGAAAATTAATTAATTTGTTGCTTTTTTAACTTTCACCCCCACTGCATGGCTCGAAGCAGTTTTATTTAAATTTTGGAAAGGGAACACCTTTCAACCATATTTTTTCGTGATGGAATTCTTTAATAAAATTTCAATTTGATTTTTACAGTCGTGCAGTGTATTTCCTACTAAAATAGAAAATTTCCAAAAACCTCGAAAGTGTGGGCTCTTGAAAAGTGACTCTTCAAAACCCGATAATTAATAAATAATATTTCCTTTATCAATCTTTTTAAAATGTCTTTGAACACTACTAGATTTTATTCAATGAATTCCAAAACAATGTACGTATTTCTTATCCTGTAAGGGTTGATTCAACGTCATTTTCCATCAATCCAGCAACCAGACCATAACCGCATTAATTATCAATAGACAAACAAGAACGACTAACCTACTGAACAGGTTAAAAGAATCTATCCCGGTTACTTCCTGCGCGACACGCAAGAAACGCCCATCCGAGGACGCGTCTCATCATATCGAGCAAAGCGCAGCGAAGAATATCGTTCGAACAAACCGATTACAGATCCGCTTCCGGTAAACGATCTACAAACCAGCCGTGCATCGTTCTCGACCGATCAAGACCGACTGAAAAAACCGTACCGATTTCGACAATCGCTTTAGCCGATCGACTGAACACAATGGTTCGCGATTTTGGCTCCCACTGTGATCCGATGAGCGTCCGTGATTTAGTGTTGCGATTTTAGTATTGCGATCACGACTGGCTGGGCGCTAGCACGCGTGTCGCTCGGCAATTGGAATGTGACTAGCCTTATCAGAGACTTACCGCTGCCGTGGTGTCCGACGGTGACGTAGTTGTGGTGATCATCATCATCGTCGTCGACGTCGTCGTTGTCGCCGTTGTCGTCGTTGTCGTCGTGGAAACAGATTATCGTGTTGCATGCGGTCGTCCGACATCCGCGCGAAACCGGAAACAAAATGGAGGAGAGAGAGAGAGAGAGAGAGAGAAAGAGAGAGGACGGGGACAAGAACACGATAGGAACGGATGATAACAGGAGCAAGGATAAGAACCGGGGGGAAACACGGGCAAGGATACAGAGGATTGATTTTAATTAGTCCCGATTCGTAACTACCTCCTCGACGGACTCAATTATTAACCCAACCGGTGCCATCCCAGAAATGGCCCGGCGGCGATGTTAATAATTGAGGCGTTACCGAGATTCTTTGTCACGTAAATTTAGCGGGTGCTCGCTGATCCTGTAACTGGGACAACTGTGTTTGCGTGGCACAAGAATTGTTTCCTTTTACAGGAGTTTTTGAACATCACGTTGCAGAAGTCTTTTTTGTGCGCGAACCTTTTTTATGACAACGAGATCAGACTTTTGATCGAGATTTCAAACAGACTCTGCTAAACGTAAATGGTACTATTTTCTCTTAGGTCAACATAAAATTATGTACTTTTTTAATCATTATCAAATTCTCGTTGAAAGTAGCACGAAGTAGTAGGGTAAACGTAGAAGAGACGGCACGCGTTTGCATTAGGAGCCAATAGCAACATTGTTTTTACAATAGTACATCCGTATACTTCAAAAAAATTAAAATTAAAAAAAGACAAGTTGGTAAAGTCTGTCCCCCATCGTGTGGGAGAGATGCCAAAAAAAAGAGACGAAGAAACAGAGGGATGAAACAGCATCCTCTCAAAAGCGATGAGAAGAGAGGAATTTCCAAAGAAATCGAAGAAGCTACAAGGACCCGTTGGAGCAAAAAGTACGATCTTCCTGGTCCTGGTCGGTTAACAGGTTAATACGTCCCGGTTCGCGGGGCAAATCGATAATCGGGGGCCGGGAGCGGAGGAAAAACCGTTCCGCTACCGTGACAGATGTCTTTCGATCTTGTCTGGAAACGGGGTCACTCCGGCAATGAGTTAAGGTAATTGTTATTCCGGCAAGGTGACGATCCCCTGTTCCGACAGAACTTGAAGAAAAGCGACGAAAAAGAAGAAGAAAAAAGGGATAAAAAAAATTATCGAACGAAGCGCGGATCGATGCGCATTAAATGTATCTGTTCGATGTCTCGTTTTGCGCGGAACTTGTAATGAACCGCGACGATCCAATTAAAAGGCCCGTCTGAAATGTTGGCCCGGGCGAGAGCGATTTAATCGAAACACCGATAATGCACCGTGTTCCCGTGTTCGTTCGTTCATTGGTCGGTTCGTTCGGGTTCCGATAGGAGACAAACACCAATAAATTGTGTTTGCTCGATTCCGCGGAAACGCCGGGCTGCGCCGACCCGAGGCGGCCCGAGGCGAAACGTTAAGTCAGCTTAGGAAGATCGTGCCACGATTACGCCGAATCGTTATTAACCGTTTCAACGCGCCCCGCCGACATTGTTATCTCCAGAACCACATGAAAGCAATTGGTCCAGCATCGATCAATTAAAATGCATTGAAATAACAATTAAACCGAGCTCTCCTGTGGATTCTGAAACGTCTTCGACGAGGATTTCTTTCTTACAGCCTCCCTCCCATTGATGCTGCGTGGAAGACACAGTTGCTAGGAACTACATTCATCCCTTGCCGTACTTTGACGAGCCAGACTCGCGACGAAGGTTCTTAACAAAGTCTAACAAATATGAATGTTACGCGTTTCATTTTAGATGAAATAAAATTTGATTCGTTTGCAATCAATATTTAAGCATTAAAATAAATCTAGCCATACGAAAGATATAAATTTTCTTTTCCCTTCTACGACATTTTTGTGCGTAAAGACGTTTTAATCACTGTAACTGTAAAGAAAATTGTACGGCAAGGGGTTAAGGAAGTACCATGTAAGTTGAAAATTATTGGCGAAATGAAAAATTTTCTTCCAATAACTGTTATACAAAATGGAATATTTCATTTCCTTGAGAAACAGGAAGCAATGCTAGTTATTAATAAAATGTCATGTTGGTTTAATACCCCCTCCTCCATTGTCACTCCTTATTGTTAGTACAAGACTCGTTTTCAGGATTGCAAGGATGCGGGATAATGCAAAGATGGGGGTTTTCTAGGCCGCTTTAGAAAAGCTAAGCTTTATGAAAATAGGTACGCGCGCAGCGTTATGTTTACGAATAATGGAAATTACGCCTCGTAAACGTAAAAATAAGACTTTTGGGGGTGATTGCGGCCTAGATTGATCTCTTATCTAGCGCTTCTGAGTACTGAAAAAGCCCATCTTTACATTATCGAGGAATGAGAAGGCGCGTCCGGCACCCTTGCAATCCTGGAAACGCGAGTCTAACCCCTTAAATGTTAGTATCAGATTTTTGTCATAAAATCCGCAGTCTAACAATACTAATAATAATAATTCGGCAATGATCGTGTTAACCCTACAAGAAGGCTTACGTGTGTTGTGCGGGACCAAGACGACAGTCGACGTTTCCATTTCGATCATGAGACTCGACGAGAGCGGGAGTTCCGAAACCCGCGGATCGAACTTTTTCTCCTAGCGTTCGCTCGAATCGCGACCACGAACTGCTCTGCCTTCGTTCGCGAACACCGACCGAAAATAGATATCGCAAAAAGTAAAGAGAACCGCGAAAATTCCGCGAGGGACCGAGGATCTCGAGATCACCGATTCCCCTTCGAACAACGAAGATCCCCGAAAAGGTCACTGTCCCAACGAAGTCTCTGTTTCTCTTGCAGAAAGAGACACTGCCGCGGCCAATGATCACGCATTTAAAATTCTGCACTTCGAGCGGAGAAACATGAACGCGGAGAACGCGAATACGGAATGCGCGGCGAGTTCCGGCAGAGAACTCGCCGAGCCGAGCTAAATTATTTTGATCGCGATCGAAACGATCGATCGTTGGTCTCAATACCGTCTGCACGGATCAACGACGAGATGCAGTCGCGATTCCTATGGTTTCGTACTGCTACAAAAGCGGAAAAGTTCAAATTGGATTACCGGGAACCGAACCGGGACGCGGCCCGGGTTTTCCGGGCACTCGTACGGAATGAAATCTACCTACTGGGATTCGCGGACCCAGCTCCCACGAGGCACCAGCTGGAAAATGATAAGACTCGTTGGCAGGACGCGATCGATCACCGACTAAACGATACGGCTCTTCAGGGTGGGGAGACTCAAGACACTGGGTCGAAAAAGTTCGGCTTTTCGACCATCGATCTGTCACGCTGAAGTAACTGAAGTTTCGAATCGAAATTCCATCTACAGGTTTTGCACCCGAAAGTCACCCTTTGAAAATCAAAGGATATAGCCGCATAACCATTCGGACCAATCGATAGGACATCAATAGAAACCATATTGTGTAAAATTAAAAAAAAATATCTAACAGGCGTCAAATACCCAGATACGTATGCTGTAATTAATTAAGATTTTTTTAAGCAAAACATCCTGGTTGTAAGAAATCAAAACCCTCGATCGAGGAATTGGAAAAATGCAGATTTGAATGAAAGAAAAATTTGAATCATCGTTAAAAAAGACAGTCTCTGAAGTCATATTATTTTTACCGATTTACTTGAGTCTCCCCTTAATCCCTTTGTCCACGGAGACCTCGTTCAAACGCACAGAAAAGCACGGACTTCATCGATCGCGTTTCATCCGAGCACATTCAGTTAACCAGTGTAAATAGACGAGTCTAAGGAATTGCCGGTGCAATTGCCGATCCGTGATCGAACACACGCACAATCGAATAGCGTATAGTTGTTTAGCACAGTACGCCGGTGTGGGAACGATGACCGAGGTGTGCTCGGCGTGTTTACACGTCGAACACAGAAAGTGTACTAAAATGTTGACCGGAGGCACTCGCGGTTCACGATCGGCAGCCGGCCTCTCGGAGGCTCTCCGCGTGTTTCACGTGCCGGCGAAGAAGTGCACGACTGTTCTCGAGGCGCGAGACAATTATAATGTTAAACGCACCGGCTCTTTCTCTCTCTCTCTCTTGCCCTCCCCCGCTCCCCCTGCCCTATACCCTTTTATCATCCTTCCCTCTTTTCGATTTTACGCACCACTTTACGGGCCGCCCCACAGTGATCGATTTCTCGAAAAAAGTGGGGCAAAAATCAGTGCGACTTGAAAATTCAATCTATTCGCGTATAATATGCAGAATTGAGTACACCTGTTAATCCTCGTAGTTGGATTATCAAAATTGAAATAATTTTCGATCGTTTGAATTTTGTTAGTTATAAATCCAATTATTAAAATAATTTTTTCTATCTCAGTTTTCACATTTATCTATCACCGTGCGCCCTGCTCCCAGAAAGAGAGAGATAGAAAGAGAAAGAGAGATGGTATCTCCTCTCTTACTCCGATACTCAGATCGGAAATCGAACCACCGCAATCCGAGCCACGCACGACGCTCGCGATTCTCTTTTTTTTCGCGATACGGGTGTGTCTCTGGTTCGCGACCGTGTTCACTCACGGTTCTCCATTCGCATCGCAGGGGAACTCGCGATGATCGAATCTTCGAGTTCGATAGAATGATTCGATTCCAAGGAACAGTGACGACGATGTCTGTTCGAATGTACTTGGATGCGAGTTCTCCTGGAGATTAGAATTGCAATTCCAGTTTGCAATTAGACTTGCGTTTCGAGCTTCGGAATTACTTTGAATGCAATTGCCAGCGCGTTCAGAATTCAGATTGCAAGTGCGGGTGCATTGAAAACGTTACGAGCTGCATGGAATTGCGATTTCAAATCCATGAATGAATTGCAATTATGAGTATAAACAAACCCAGATGATAGAATTGTCGCGCGAATCATGATCTGAGATTGCAGCTGCTTTTGTTCGCGGAATTCAGAGTGCAAGATCAATTGCAATTGCATGGCTCGGGGAGGTCATTCGCAATTCCAATTGCAATAAGTACGAACAAAATCCGGCAGCATGGAATTGTCGCTCCAATTGTGATCCGAGATCGCGACTGCGTTTGTGCCGAGAATCACGGTCGTTATTGCGAGAAAAGGGAACGGTGGGTGTTGGAATTTTCAGTTGGAATTGCTGTAGTGATCGTGCCTGGTATTGCGAAGGGGCAGTACGCGCTCGGAATTTTAGTTACAGTTACGTTTGGAGTTGCGATCCTAACCACAACGTTTGAAACTTTAATACAGCTTCGTGATCGATATCTCGATAACCTTATCGGTCCGTTATCAATGCGTAACAGATAAGAACGCAATGCAGCTCCAATACGCGAGAAGACGCCAGAGATGCTGTTAAATACAGATTGCTATTCATTCAACGCCAGAGCTCCCGAGGTCAGACAAATGAATGTGCAATAAGCTATGTTTGGAATGCGTCACGAACAAACGACCTAACCGGTCGTTATTCCCCTGTTTTTTCGGATCGTTCCTCGGGACAAAAAGTCGTCTTCGATCGTGTGCAAAAATCGGAGAAAGCTCGATTACCGTGAGAATAGATTGCAGATTTTATATGCGCTTATAACAATAATAAACGTCTATCTGGCTCCAGTCTGTTGTAGTCGATGCATAGAAATTTGATTTTGCATAAACATCCGCTGTCAACGTTCGCAGCTTTCTACCGCCACGAAACGAACGAGTGCGTCGGTTGAAAAGAAAGCAACGGTTGTACGAGATGTTAAACTTGCCATTATTGCGTTACTTCTAAACCCAGTGTGTACGAAGGCAGATATGATTTCACCGACTCGTGTGGAATAATAGTTTAATGTTTCATGTGCCGAAGGAAACTAGCCCGACTAGAGCAACGTATGACTCGACCAGCTAAACATGTGACGGCGACATCATCGCTAAAATAATCGACTGTCTTTTATATATTTTCATAAAAAAATATTTCTAAAATACCTCGTCTCTAGACACGATGTACCAGATTGTTATTCAGCTATCAATTATCGAAACAAAATTTTACTTTATTAGCGTAACAGAAAAAGCATAAACACAATTACGTGGAGATTAATTATTCGACTCTGCAGAATCGATAATCACTGCAGTCGCCTCTATACCACTATAAATTTCGTATCGCTGCTCTTGTTGCGTGCGCGCGAGTACAGAGCAGCCGAAGAATGCACTTGAAATAAACAGGAAGACGAGAGGAGAGATTCTCTCTCCGAGCCCGTTTGTTTTGATTTCCCTTCCGTTTAACTCGTGCTGGCAATCTACACCGTGTTATTTAGACTAACTCGAGTCCGGCTGAATAAGTGTCGGCGATAAGTGAGAGAAAACACCGTTAGCTCACAATGTAAGTACGTCATAGCGAGAACGAAAATATAAAATCATTGCGAACCATTCAGCTCCGTAAAAAGGTCAATGCCACGAAAATCTACGCACGTCAAGTTCACACAGCCCAGCCCAACGCGTTCGATGGAATCGGTGTCGTAATACATTTATCGAACCTCCCAGCAAAAAGAATTATTCACCGTCACGCATTGACATGTCACGCGTCGTTAACTAGTTACAACAATACAAATGTCATACAGTTTTTCAAGGTAATTCGTCTAGTGACGAAGTAGTAATGATAGCGGTAGTCGAATGGTAACCATAACCAATTTTTATCGACGACATTGATTATGCGGTAACTAAATAGCTTCGTTCGCACGAACAATGATTATCATTCAATATTAAATATTATCATTTTTTTGAAAAATTTCTTTGAGGTTCATCGACAACCGGTATTCATTTTTAATGAATGACTTTCAAAAAAAAAAAAGATTTTGACGATAAGTGTTATTTTGAACCTCCGGCTTGAATAGATACGTGTATGCGAAACGTAGGAGGGGGTTATGAAATTATGAAAATGACACGGTCGAAATAACGGTTTTAAATTAAAAGAGCAGAGGTGGTCTTGGTCGAATAGGTTGGTAGGTTAGGTTGGCTGTCGTATTGACCGGGCAGACACGGCGCTGTGTATTGACGCAAAAATTTGGCGCCTTCAAAATGGTCGCCGTCGGATTTCCACGGGAATCGAGAGAAGATACAGGAGAGAGGCTGACCGTTTACTCACCACTTCGCTGCATCGTTTCGGTGGATCGTTACGACGACTCATTAAACATAACTCTGTCGGCCAAGCAACGTGAGACGAGAATCAGCGAGCCACCACTGACGTATCCATTGACGCGACAAACTACCAGTGTATCCCTTGTCAACGCAACCGTGTACACTCGTGCTGTGCTACAACACAGACCCGGCCGTCTGCGAAGCGTTTTCAAACGATCTCGGAAGAGGCTCGAGCAGAAATCGAGACATGCGTGCGCAGGAACACGGTTATGTCAACGGTCCCGCGGAGCAACGACTTCCCATAAACAACTCGATCAACGCTGCGAACAGAACCGCCGCGAAACCATTCAAACAACATCCAATCCGACCGCTAACCGTTCGAATGCTGTCGACGCTAACTGATATTTCATACCGTACACTTTTTCAGAATCAAGGACGTAAAAGCTGCCGGTGCGCGCTCGGTTCGAAATTCAAACATAATTCCAGAGTTGGGTGAAATTTTAGTGAAAAATATTTCAATTACTATTTGAAATAATCGTTGTTCCACAATTCAAATAAAATAGCGATTTTAAATAACAGGGGGACTTCGGCGAATAAAATATTTTCATGAATCTGAAACATGAAATAGAATATTTTGATTTTGATCATCCAAAACATAACGTCGTTAAATATTTGAACACTTTGCGCTGGATAGTATTTAAAAGAATGCAAGAAATTATAATTTAATTCAAATTTTCGACTTATTTTCTCATGCAGAATTACCCCCTCCCCGGTTGTGCCCGTAATTCTAGGACACCCTGTAGACGTATGGAATAAAATAGTTTACGAAAAAAAGGCGTTTTTCAAGAGAGGTTCATTCTGCAATGTATGGTTCCCTTGGGACTTTTGTTCCTCGTTACAACTACTATACGATGCAATGAAAAACAGTTTGACCTTGAAAGTCCAGGTCAAGGAAATTTTTGCACGATCTTTTTTACAAATCTCCACCGATCCAGAGATGTAGAATCGCACCAAGACCGGATTTACCCTTATTAATTATAAAATAAATTAATTCTCACTATTTTGAGAATCCTCTAAATCTAAATAAAATACTATTTTAAAAACTTTCTAACAAATAAAATTTTTAATTTTTTAATTAATTACCCAGCTTTGTTCAAGTTCAGTTTAAACAACCCAAAATATAAGAACTGTTCATTTCTACCTTAAACTTCAGAATTTTTTTATTTCGTGCAATATTTTTCGAAATGGCGTACAAGATATTTCGAGTACACGATCAATAAAATAAATAATCTTTGTCGAAAATGAACACTGACAACTGTTTAAAAAATCAGAAAATTCCATTGTCAATCTCTAAAGATTATAATACAGCTTGTAAGGCGGATTTTATTATATATAGCTAAACAGTCTACTTTCCCGATCTCCCACATTATCCTAACCCTATAACACCTGTAAGTATTTTGTTAATTCTTTTTAGTGTTTTGTACTTCGTAATGTTACATCAAATTGAAAAGAGGAAATTCCGCTCTCAACAATGTGGACTAGGTTGAATCATAGGAATATTTGAGTTCGGTTAGGAACTATGGACTTCGAATGTTGGATGTAATGGTTATGTGAATCTAAACACCGAGCGATGCTGATAAACGGAGCGATAATTCATGAACTTTCAGTTTTCGCCGACTTTTATGTAACAACAGATGAAGAGACATGTCAGGGATCATTAAGGTACCGAAATTTAATATCGTGAACGCGGCGAAAAAACACAGAGCCACTTTGTTCTGCTTTCATGGCTCAGGTAAGGTGTTAGGTATAATTAAGCTTGCCATTTTTAATTCTGTATTAACTTCGATAAAATGCAAATCGATTTCAGGATCTTCTGGAGAGGATATGAAAGCATGGATTGAATTGAAGTTAAAAGAAGACTTGCAGTTTCCGCACATCAAAATCGTTTACCCTACTGCACCGGCTCAACCTTACACACCTAATAATAGAATGGTAAGTCGATTATGATATACCTACATTACAACTTGCAAGTGGAAATTAGTGACAGCTGAAGTAATTGTTTTTCTAGCTTAGCAATGTATGGTTTGATCGCAAGAGTATACATATAAATGTACCTGAGGAATTAGACTCTATAAACACTATGTGTACACATATATTGGAGTTGATGGACACAGAGGTGTCCAAGGGAATTCCATATGAAAATATTGCTGTTGCTGGTTTTTCCATGGGTGGTGCATTGTCGTTGCATTTAGCATACAGATATAAAACATCTCTAGCAGGTTGCGTTGCTATGTCCTGTTTCCTCAACAGAAACTCGGTGGTATACGAGGTACGCGTACAATAGAATCAACCTTTGTACTCGTTTTTCTTGGTTAGAAACAATACAATTTCTGTTCCAGTATCTAAAAACAAATCCAGGAAGAACACCGCCCCTGGTACAATACCATGGCACAGAAGATGAGTTGGTACCGCTAAAATGGGGAGCAGAATCCTATAACAACTTAAAAGAACTGGGCATAGCAGGCCAGTTCACAGAAATGAAGGGTGCACACCACGAATTAACTGTATCCGAAATCAAATCCTTTAAAAACTGGATTCTAGAGGTTTTGCCTGAAAAGTAAAATTTCTATTTTTGTATATACCATTAAGGAATCATTGTACATTTGCTCTGAAGAATGTCAATATCTCGAATAAACCGTACCTTTTTGCTTCCTTTCACTATGGAACATGTTTGGAGAGGAAGATACAGTCACATTTTAATACGATCACGTTATCGTTTTACAAGCATAAGTGACGCAATAAAGATAGCGGTATCTCTATTGAGATTAAACTCTAGAAGATTTTCTCGTAGGCTCAACAGTGTGCAGCTGGTGCAGCATAATTGTAGTGCACCATTCTATTGTTAACAATTTTATTTGTGAAAGACCAAATTACTGTCATTTAATTACGAAGTAAATCGCTCTGAATCATTATTGTTTATCATTAATTGTCCTGTTGCGCGTACCTGACCGGTTAAACAGGTTAATCAGGTGATTTTCCGACCGCAAACACCTACGTGAACACGCAAGTAAGTACGGCAATGATGTGCATCAATTTGATTCAGTAAAATCGGTGATATGAATCAATTAGCTGCGCCAAACCAACAGCTTAAAGAAATTGATCAAACATTGACATTTATTAAATAATTTTCGTCATTTAGCGGTACCAGAGAGGAATCTCCTGATACTAAGGAAACCGCGATGAAAGCATTATTATTAGCATTCGAAGTGTTATACCATTATTCAGAATATTTTGTTACATTATTAAATTTATATTTAACAAACTATTAAAACATTTATAAGTATACTTACAGTATACTGTATGTGTAAATTGGATCAGTTTCATATGAATAAAATCGAAATATTCTAGGTCGGAATAAAAATTCGGTTTCCGAGCTGAAATAGCTCCGAGTGCAAAGGGTTAAATATAGAAAGTCGAGCATCAATCGAATGCTTTGGTAACAGAATTGAAAAGATTCGAATGGAGTTGATTGTTTTGAAATAGCTCGTATATAATTGTATTTTGCTTTCTAACGATGCGAATGTGATTTATCTATGTATATCATATATACGTATACGAGGAAGTTAGTATCAGCTGTGGAAGAGGATGTAAATGACGAGTGTCCTCGTCATCTCCGGTTAACAGGTTAACGAAGAGTGGGGATTAGAATTAAGGAGGAGGTGAGGATCGAAGTGGGAAGGGGTGAAAGAAGTCGCTTTCATCCGGAGCACAGGGGTGGGAAAAATAAAAGAAGCGCCACCGACGAGGCCATCGACGAATCGTTGGCCAGTGTCTCGAGGGGTTGTGGGGAGACCGCTGCGCCCTACAAACTGCAGCGAATTTTGAGGGTGGTCGCAGATTTGACACACTGGCCTGGTAAACCCCATGTTAACCCACATATTAACAAGCGTGCGACCAGGTTGTCGCGCGAAGGTGTCGTGATCAGCGGTGTCCGTGGAGGAAATCGAACGAGAACAAAACCGAAGACGGGTTTAGGTTAAAAATATCGTTGAAGCATTTCGTTCGAATCGATATCCGAATGGAGATACCGTATAGCTGACGCGACAACAGTGAAAAATCCTCCGTGAACTCGTTGCGTGTGCAGATGTGACTCGAATGTCGTCACGATACTGTGTGATCAATCGATGTCAATCCCGAAGGGGTTGTTGACTATCGTCGGCAGCGACGTCAGTTAAATTCTTGCTTTATCGTATTCATATACAAACGATGCGGGATTATTTCGCTGAGATTGAACGCTATGGATTCGGCGAAGGTGTTTGAAGGGGGTATCTCGTGAACGCACAATGCATCGATAGTAAATAATATGGCGCGGCTTCATCTGCAGTCGGTGACGTCAAAGTCACGAAACGCGAGGGGATGCCAGTGGTTTGAACAATGCTCTGCGTTAATGAGCCAATAGACGACGGACGATCCACCGTGCGACACCGTTCACAAGGAACATGTCTAGTTGCTTGTAAGTAAAACATTGGCTAAATGAGACTTACATAGAGAGCGTATATAGGATACATAACTTATGAGGATTAAGATACATATATATATATCGGCCGGAAGCTATACGTACGACGTTATCGAGTGTTTCGCAAAGTTTATAGGACCGCTCTCGGCCCTGTTGTTATTTAAATACTGCATTGCGTCTGATCGCAATCGTTGGCACACCGTGGGACAGGAGGAACACGACGAAACACGGTAAGAGGGAAAACGTTGACGGGGGTGAGAAGCGGATGGAGAGTGGTAACAGGGTCGGAGGAATTAATGTTCTGTCATAATAATAGATCTCGAGGACGAGGAACAAAGGCGCTCATTGAGAGATGGGGGCACGTCGAAGGTACAGATAAAGAAACGTATTGACGAGGTGGACAAGGAGGTCCCCTGTTACGGAATAGAGGATCGTCGACGGCGAAAACCAACGGGTCTGAAGTAAAGTGGGGAGACAATTTGAAATGGGTCAAGAGTGTCTTCGCGATGACAGTGCACGCCGTTCGATCTCAAGTACGACGTCTCCTCGCGGATTGATCCTGTTGCGGACTGGTCCCAAGGATCGTCAATAGGAACGGGGAAACAATACCGGGCCGTTGTTCACCGGCGACACCGTTTGTTGTTTACGATGTTATTAACGGCCCGGCGCGCCGGGACTTGTTGAGTTCCGATTAATATAGTCGGAGAGAGGGAACAATACGAAATAAAGAGCAAAACAGAGAAATGGAATCGCCGGTGGAACGGAATCGCCGTTTTCGTAAAGGATTGGCCCGTTTCATGGAGCGCCATTTTTAATTTGGTTTCTCGGGTTATTGGATAGTCGGCCGCTGTATACAAGCTTGATCGCGTGATGCGACGCGTTACACGCGACGACTGTCAATGTGATCGCCTCGCGTTTCGAAACCGTTGAAGAGAGAAGGGTTCGTCGTTTCTCGGGGTACGAGAGGACTTTCTGCATACATGGTTTTCGGGACGCGCAAGGCATCGGAACCAGCGACCACGACGGGCACCACTTGGCTCTACAATATCACCACCCAAGGTATTGCGTTATAATATGGGCATAAGTTCGTGCACGGGGCTGATCGAACTGTGCATTTTGCATTCACAGGAAAATACGAAATATCATTCTTCACTATTTTTGTTACATTCGCAGTTTGCTTCAGATATTAATAGACTGTTGATCTGTACGGACGTAGTAAACAAAACAAGTGATACATAGAGTCACTGAAATGGTATATAGTACATTTACAGAAAAATAGCAACATATTCTTTACTATTTTTGTTACATTGCCAACTTGCTCTACATATTAATAGATTCTGAACCTGTATGCATGTAGTAAACAACATAATTGATACAGGGTATTGCTGGACTTGCATATTGCGCATCCACACATGAACCTATTAATGATTTTTTTAAATGTAAAACAAGTTTAATAATCTTCTTTTAACACTAACATCATACTACGACCGACCGAATAACCGGTTTCACACTTTTTATTTCATAATTATTGGAATTCTAGCAAGCATCCTTATAAATCTCGTCATTGAAAATGTAGCTTGCAAATCGATTTTCAGACTTCTAAACTTTTTAAAGCACCTGTTTCAAATGACTTTCGAACGGCCTTCATTGCCCGACGATCGCACGATTGTCATTCGCATTTTTTTTCGAAAAATTGCTGACCCACTGGGACCAACTACAATACAAGATTACCGCACTCCTCTACTTTCACCTCACCTTTCTTCCGAGCGTCGAACGAAATTTATTCTATTAGCATAAGAGAGAGTGATGTCCGAAACTAACACTCGCTTTCATGGGAGGAATGGACAGTGTGATCTTTGGGATACGCGAGACAAGTGAAAACGGCGATAACGGGGATAGACAGAGAGTAAGGTTGAATCAGACTTAGAAAACTTCATCATCACTGGACTAGTGCCAGGAACACGTACGTTAGTGCTTGCCATGTGCTCCGCATTGCGGATCGAAACCTTTTATTGCTCGCGAGAAACGACTTTGGTGTTAACGGGAGAACGCACGATTCTAAATGCGTCTTAACCGAAAAAGTTTGAGAATCGTCGCCTGTTAACTGCCGATTAAATTCCTGTTAATCTCGAGTTTATGAGGAACCATTCATTCTTCCGTTTACGAGCAACCATCACTTTTGAAATCTCCTTCTTTACGGCTGTTATAATAATAAATCAACCGCTCGATTACTTTTTGAGGACCACTGATGTTCACCGCTTAAAACAATGTTAGGGAAGACAGAACATGTTATGGTGTTAAAAACGTGATTGAAGCAAAGACGACCCTTGAGAGTAGAGGAAGGTTGATCGTAGAACCCAATGTGTACTGTATCTAAAACATGTATATTAACAGAAAACAATGATCTTGTGCTTACCTCAAATACAAAACCACCTACAAAAATTGAAAATCGAGCCTAGAAAATTACACAATACTAAAAGTGACGAAGTAATGATTGTGCAACCCCCTAGGGAAGATTGTCAGTAGACCCTGAAGACCTTGAAGTGTGTCCATGACTGAAGTGTCCTGATACAGTCCATTGTCCCGCTAGACACAGACTGATGGACTCGAACGACGTTCCAGGCGAGATGAGTAGCAGCGGAGGGTTAGGGTTCGGCGTCGGCGTAGGCGTCGGCGTCGCCGGCGGGCCAACCCTCGCAGCCGCTCAGCAGGGCCAAGGGGTAGCTGCCCTACTGGTGATACTGGCGGTTCTGTGCTTCATCTTCGCGTACTGCTGCTGGGGCGCTCCCTTCTGCAGGTCCCTGTGCAGACGGTACTGTTGCTGCCGACTTGAGGACCCTGAACCTGACTCCCGATTCGGCAACAGCGACCAGGCGATGGTTGCAACGCCTACCATCATCCTTTTGCCGCACGGTAGGATGCTCGTTGTGGACGGCACAATCTTCACGCAGTTCCAAACCGATCCCACTGGTGAGATTGCAACTGGATACTAGCCCTTGGCCCTCACACAGAGATCCTAAATCCTTCCGTATTCAATGTTCAGTGTCCTTAGGATACTTCAACCCTTAGCGTACCAAGATGCAACGCACACCTCCTCAAACCTCCATAGTTATGTCCAACTCTTTTTCCGTAGAACTCAGCTTGTTGTTTGTATTTTAGTCTGTTCTTTACTTACCGCAATTGCCACTTCGTAAAGTTTAGCCCTTTAGATACCGTGACCATAACCACACGGTCGCATCAGAAACTTTGTGCTAGCATAAAACGCATTCATCCTCTCATAAATATTGATGTTACGATTGGCTTTATTAGACGCTAAACTCGTACACTGAGCGTCAGTTACTAAAATGATGAGAAGATGTTTCCGATATTAGCGGAGAGAATAAAACGCCCTTGTTACGACAGCTGAATTTTTAAAATCAATTCTCTCGAAACCGGAGCTCCGCGTTAAGCTATTTCGTTTTATATCTTTGACCCGCTTTCCAAGAAGGCGTTCCTTTCCGGTTCAAGGCCACTGACATGCCACCCCAACCCCCGCACCTGTTAGCTCCTTGCATGTGCAAAAGGGAAACGGGCACACGAAGAATCGTAAAATCGAATACCAGAGATTATTTAATTCGATAGTATGGATGTAATTGTCTCGAACGTTCTTTTGTTAATTCTTTTAATATGTTCTTGAAGCAATTGTAAGTAACCTGGATATGTTAACACAAAGGATATGCTACAAATGCATGGACGTCCACATTAATGGTGATACGTTATCATTATAGACCTTTATACCGAATATGTTTAATAGGCTGAAAATAATGTAACAGTATTTTTAAATTCTTCTAATGTTTTTACTATTTTCAATTGCACCTATTCCTTTTCCTCATAAATGTCTAGTTATCATGACCTCGTTGATTAACAGGTTTAGACTTGGTGGAGCTCGGCGACAGCGTCCTCCGCGCGCAGAGGAATCCACGAAGTATAAACCGGCACCAGCTGCAGAACAGCCAGGGTAGCATACTAGAAATGGACGCTGAGACGCCCAGCAAAGATAGTCTAGGGTCCATAGGCTGTTTCCCACCCCCGACGTACGAGAGCATCTACGGGAAAGAGGAGTCGGACATGCCGCCATCGTACTCCGACATTCTATTGCACAGGTACATCCTGAAAAGACCTTTAAACTTATAAAGTAAGTACGAGCAACAGTGGTTGTTTCTGTGTAACTTCAACGTTCCACGTTCAACGTAGCACCTGTCAATAGAGCAATCTTTGCACGTGCCAATCGTAAAGACACTTATTTCACTATGAAACTGAATAGTCTCTTTGGCAAATTCTTTTTAATATATGACTTACACCAGTTTCGTAATTATAACACGACTAATGTTCAGGTTCGCCAATCTTCCGCACGACTTAGACATGCGTAACTTTTGCCACGACGGCAAAGAGGAGATCGAGATGCAGAGTCTGGACGGCTGTCCCCATATATTAGGCAACCCCATGGACACGCTGGCGTTCCCCTACATGACGAACTTCTCCAGCCAGAGTTTCCCGCGCAGGAACGTCTCCAGGAACCCCTCGATCATCAGCAACCCGTTGGACAGCTACTACGTGGACAACGAACTGGAGTTCTATCGTATGACGCAGGGCATGGTACCCCGTGTGTTCAGCAACGCGAACTTCGAGGCGCTGAGAACTTATCAGCACGAGACCTCGTTCCACATAGCCAATGGGAATGGAAACCAGCAACGAGACGGCGAGACGTTGCCCGAAAACGGCAACTATAGCTCCACCACCGACAACACTGTCAGAAACAACGAAAGAATGGGCATGAACGGGCCCGGAGAGGTGTCCAGAAACGCAGTCCCGGCGAACGAGGTAATGAACTCTAGGAATCTAGCTAGAAGCCTGTCGAGGATCAGCCAGGAGAGCAGGAACAACGTGGAAAACGCGCAGAGGGATCATGGGCAGCCCTCGCAAAGGTGCAACGAGACTGATAGGTCCAGGTCGCAGGTAGACCAAGAGGAACCGTCTAGTCACAGGAACGTGCACTTCGAAGGCCAGGAAGTAAACGAATCAAACTGCAACAACGAATCTAATCCGGCAGGATATTATATTAGAAATAGGGGCTCCGACGATGCCGGCAGGTCACAGGCAGGGGAAACGGAGTCCAATTATTCTGACGAGGAGACCAGGAATTTCGGAGCCCTCGCTGACATCCGTGAAAGTCGCGTGTAACGCGAGATCTAGAAATTTAGAAAGAATATTTTACTTTGAAGTGGCCGAGAGAGTGGCCAGGATGTTGTTATATTCCGTTTTTGAAACAGGAGACCTGTAATATTTTCTCCTAATGGCTGTCGAGTCCACCATAATCACTCAAGACTGATCACTGTGGAACGGTCAGCCATTGGTCGCTCGGGTCTCCTCTTCAAAAGGCAGATTGAAATGATTGGACCCCGTGGAAGAATACACTGGTGCTTATATCGATTCATCCTCTAAATTACACATTTTGATGAGACACGACGGTAGAACTCATTGACTGAATTTAATTGCTGTTGTTTTAAGCATCGAATAAAGGGATTAGAGAATATTTTAATCGGTTGTTACAGTAGCTGTGATACTCTGGGAAAGCCTGTAACAAATTGTACAGATAATGTAATTTTAAGTTTGACGCTACTACATTCTACGCAACCACCTAACAGAGTCATGGATTATAGTACGACCGAGGTTCTAAACATAATTTTATATACGACAAAATGTACAATCAATTTCATTGTGGCACAATAATCGAAGGGAAATGATACGATGATGTTAGGTCAGTCCGTCCAAGGGTTAATCTACACACTAGATTCAGTATATATTAAGAGAATAATCACCATAAGTCGAGTTAAATATTTTGTACATGTTATTAGTGGATCATGCTAGAACCTATTTATTATACATTTGCTTTTTTTGTATTATTTTACTATGAGACGCAGCATGATGAGTACGCGACGATACCAGTATAGCACGAGATGCTTATGATTTGTACATGTTCGTGTTGAGTCGGTAACATGACGATATCGTTAAAAGTGACAAGGACAACACAAAATAAAAGTAAGATGTGTATAGAATAACTGTTGGACAAATCAAGTCCTATGTACAGACTATGTATATGTCACCATATCCCTAAATTGAATTTGAATTTTATTATTCCAAAGCTGTGGCTTCAGTACACAAGATATATGTTGTGTCATTTTACGAGAAAAAGAAAATATTATGGCACTATTCTTCGGCCATGATCACGTGGCGTAAATAAAATAACAATAGGAATTAACGTTAGATAGGATCATGTATGCGTTATAAACATATGATAAATTATATGAGAAATTATACATTGTACACATTATTATTACCGTTGTTGAGTAGCTTGAAAGATATCGGATATAAATTTAAATATTTAATATGAAATCGATGCTTTTTCCCATTTTCGTAATCGTACGAATTATTCGAAGAGAGAAAAAGAGTAATTATTTTATAAATTCAAAACGGTAATTTTACTCAATTTTACTGGTATACTTAATAACAATTGCATTGTTACAAGATGAAAAATATCTTACATATTTGTATAATTTAATTATCACTGTCCATATCTTCTGGCGCCGACGAATCCTCGTCCTCGTCATTTTTACGGTCCCAATCTTTTAACTTCGTCCCCATTACGAAATCATCCCTCAAAACATTCCACGTTTCTTTGTCCTTTTAAAGATTAATTTTTATGAATTGTTATATTAATTTATAAACGACAGAATTATAAAATATACGATATATTTACCTTCTCTTTAACATTTTTATTCGCTTGCTCTTCATCCTTCACGTCGTTGTCTACTCTAATACTTTTGCTTCCACCCATAAGAACATCCAAGAATGAATTCTTATCAATGTGTTTAAGTACTTGCTCTCGTTTCCTCTCTAATGGGCCAGCCTCTGCTAACTTCTTCTTAATTTCACCTTGTTGTTGTTTTACAGCATTAAACAGTTGCACCACGCCTCTGTAAAAAATGAAATAATTCAGTTACTTTAACCAAATAAATAATGTACTATCCCTATCGTTAGTATAAAATATAATTACTTGGTTGCAATTTTCTGCAACATTCTCTCACGTTCTCTGTCTGTTATACTCGGCTTCAGTCTGATACCCAAATGATCTTTCTTTTTCTCTTTCACTTGCTTTAATGACTTTTCTATACTATTATCAACATCTTCTGCCTCCTCAGTTTTTAATTCCTCCGTCTCTTTCTTGATTTCGAAGGATAGCTCTTCACTCTTCTCCTTTGTTACAACGTCGGATAGCTTTTTAGCTCTGGATAGTACTATGGTTTTTTTACGCTTTGGCTTCTTTGTCCTCAGAATCTTTTGCATGGCATCCGCCCAACTAGGATTCCCATCTACTTTCTGAGTATTGGACTCGTCTTCCTCGGATTCTGTTTCTCTGAATCCATTCCCTGCACCTTCCAATTCTTGTGTTTCTGTTTCCATAGTGTCATCACTACTATCTTGTCCGCTGTCATCGCTGTCTTCTCGTAATTCCACTACAATTATCAAAATATATATAAATATATTAAATACTACAAAAATACTTAGCCGACAATAGTGAATGTTTAATGTCAGAGGTGATCATAGCTACATAGAAGATATCAAAATGAAATAAATTTTAAATTAAATCAAATTTTTTTGCAATAGATCCAGAATTAGTAACACTTTTAACGTGTACTTAAAAAACTCTTTACGTCGAAGAGGTTAAGTACATAAACGAAACATTTTTTTCGAAAACAGACTAATAGTAAAATTAATCTGATTACCAACCTTGTGGTTTTTTCGGAGATTTTCCGAGTTTAACTGATGAATCTAGTGCAATCATTGTTTTGTTAAAATATGAACGATATAAACAAACATCAACGCGGACAGGAATTACCAACAAGTGATTACACGTGCTGTCTGCCTTGATTCGAATAAAAACTTAACAATTACGATTAAATACTTTTTTACAATAGTGCTAAAATATTTATGGAATTTTTCTGAAATGGTAACATGCAATAGCAGGTACTGTTTTTAATGTTTTTTACAAATATTTTATTTCTCTTTGAACATGATAAATTGGTCAAAATGTCCGTGGCGCCATTGACGGTAAAATGTATGAACTATCTCTTGATGACCATAAACTATAAATCAAATAGATGTGACCAGAGACCAGTGCTGCCAGATGATATCCAAACGGATATCATTCCTTCTCCTCCTTTTCCCATTCCACTACCATAAGCCACTGATATACACATACTATCTGTATCAACAGAGAGTATATCTCTGCTGTATATATATCATTGCCATAAGCACACTCCAACGTCCCTGAACGTCCCCCACTAACAATAAGCCGTAGACTGGTCGCGCAACTGCTCTGGTCATCAGAAAAGGGGGTATGTTATTTTCGTCGATTTCCCCGTTCTGGTAGCACTGCCAGACACCACTGATATAAGTGCCAGAGACCTCGTGTCAAACGACCGACATTAAAAGTACCGCCCGGAGGCCCGAAGTGTCGTCTCTTGCTGTATACCTACTGATCCCTCCCTACTCTTTGGCTAAAGTATATAGAGAGGATATTCCCGCAACTTGTTGCTTCCTTGTGCTTCGTTGAATCCCGTATGTCAGTTGTCAGTCAGTTGTCACAGTCACAATCGCAGAATGAACTGATAATACAGTGTAAACGATAACGCGCGGTTTCAATTCAGAAATCATTTGGAGGTTCATAATCCTAGATATTTAATATTTGAACAGAATACATTTGGTAAAATAAAATGCCGATACTTTCCAATTTGTCTCGACGATTTCATATGTTGACAACGGATTCAATACCTGAACCACCACGAATAGAGATTAAAGGGTACACTCATAATTTAAACGACGAGACAAATGAAAAATCGAATGCAACACCGGAAATTAACAAATCACAAGTCGATGACTCTGTGCCAACAAATACTCGTTCTGAGACGACAGAAAAAGACAAAGAAGAATTTCCCACTTGCGATTCAAGACAACGTCGCAAATCTAATACCAAAACTAGTACAAGAGCAAAATCGAAACAATGCCGTAAGTATACCGTAGCTGTCGCAAATTATTTCCTCGAAAAGGAACGATTGGACTCGATTGTTTCTAAATACAGGTCGAATCTTAACATTTACGTTTTAATTACTTCTTTAGCACAATCAGCGCGTGTTGTAAATTATAATATAATCAATTCCAATGGCGTAAAAATTGGCTCAAGAACCAGTTACATTTGCAACGTTAATCAGTTTCCTAAAAAAGATACCGCATCGTCGGAAGAGTCTAAGTCGAAATCACAGGAATTACAAATGCCTGCGAATGTAAAACATCTATGCGATTGTACCGATGAAGTTACACTGGAAGATATATTTGTTGTTAAGACTCATATTGGACATGGCTGGAGAGACGTTGCCAGAAGATTATTCTATTCGGATGGTCAAATCGAACAATTTGAAGAAAATTATGGATTCAGAGGAATAAGCGAAGTAAATCAAGTTACTATATGGGAATGCGTCCGCTATGGTTTCTTTTAATATTGGTTTTAATAATGTAATAATGGTTTTCAGGTAATCTATCAGATATTTTTAGACTGGAAACAGGCTAATACAACGGCTGCTGAAATTGGTCATTTAACAAATGCACTCTGGGTTTGTCAAGAATACGATTGTGCGAAAAGATTAGCATCTTCCCGTAAAGATTCAGTTTGAAATCCAAAAGTATATTTTAATGCTGTTCAATGTAAAGAAATGAGACAATGCATGGATAAATGTAAATGTTACGATATACATACACGTATTACATAAAATTTGTAAAACTTTTAATACTTATTTATAAATTCATAAGTCTTCGAAGATAAATTCAACTAGTAATCGCTTATAAAACTAAAAATATTTTAAACTTTTATATATGCATATTCGAATATACAATTTTAATATCGGACAAGCAATAAATTTATTATTTATATATATATATAAACGAGATCACGTAAAAATAAAATATATTTAATTAAGTCAGGTGATTATGTAGCTAATTGAAATTTACATTTGTTAATTGGACGTTCATGTTTTAACTTCTGGTTCAGAACATGTGGGACTTACTGGAACATCTATGTTTCCTGTGTAACTTTTGCCTTCTATCCTAGAACCAAAAATACGATTTTTACAATACTCAAACTCGTTTACCATTTCTTTTAAACTTTTGTCTCCATCCAATATTAAGACTGGTGCTGGTAAGGTAAATAATGTTTTATGATACAGCCACTCTTCGTGAATACTATGAATATCTTTCAAATATTCCAATGACACAAACTTCTCTTCCTTTCTTGCTCTAGCTTTCAATCTGTCATGCACAATGTCCGGAGATGTTCTTAGATATACTGTTTTAAAATACAGATAGCATTAATACAAACAGTTAATATTCTACTTCTAGCTTACAACAGCAGAATTATCCTATAAAACATTGTCGATACATTACCTATTAAATTGGTTTCTATATTAGCACTTTTCATACTCCATTCATACCAATCGTCTAAAACAGCAACTTCTGTGACATTCAAAATCTTTTTACGTTTCATGTGTTCGACAAAACATTTTCCGCTATACACGGATCTTTCCATAATTTTGTATGGGTGTGGAGTTTTGTGTGTGTGCAATTGTAACATTGTTAACTGCACGTAGGATTGAAATAAGAAAGCATAACGAGACGTATCGGTGTACATCATCTCCTAAACACCAACGAGACATGTTCGTTAATTTAGTTTCTTTGTAACTTAACGTTGATATATTGAATTTTCTGAAAGCTTACCAGTAAGTTAGTTTCGGCTACGTCGCGCCAGAGTTCTACAGGCTCCTCTAAGACTGTGGTATCATTAAACTGTTTAAAATGACTTAAGAACGTTGTTTTACCACTTCCTATGTTTCCCTCTATGCACACAGTAAACGGTCGCTTGTATAATTTAAAAGGTACATTGGTCATTTTTGACAGTTCTGTGACTATAGTCTTCCCTGTGAATGTACAAGAAATACACATTTGAATTACTGTAAAATTCATAGAGTATTGCTTACCGTTCGAAATGAAACAAAAACACTGAATTCTTTAAAAGGAAGAAACCTAATCGACCTACGCAATGAAACGAAAACCGAGACTTCAGTTTAGGCGGGAAGATATCTATGAAAACTCTACTAACTACACAACTAACACAACCAAAGCAGTGTTGAAAACAGTAACGTATCTATATATGAAGAGAAGATAGTGGGGCAATCCGGCAATGGCTCATTCTCATGGCGGGAAATTACCGGAAGAATCTGTGTAATGTTCGCACGGGCGTGTGTGTGCGTGTGACGCACTAAATATGCTACAATATATGTACACGTTTTAATTATTGCGATAAAATTTTAAAAAAATTCAAGGTACGGATATGCATATGTAAATATAAATAGGATATAATATGAGTAGATACGTTCCTGCCGATAAGGAAAAACCGGCTAATGGAGGTTCACCGCATGCTTCTGCGTAAATATACGTTGTGGCAGATGGCAAATATCGCATGAACTCTTATATTGCGCGTTATTAATTGTTATGGAATTATAATTATGCTAAAAGATATACCCATTTCGACAAACTAAAATGAATCAAATAAATTGCACCACTGTCACAAAACACTTGCGAGTACGTACGAGTTTCATGCCAACTTTAAATATTGTTAGTTAATCGATTGAAACTTACCAATGAAAGTCATGACTGCTGAATGTTTGTTATTCTACAACGTATAATTTGTAAAAAGATCAATAAATTTGAATGTTTTTTTCCCCTATCGGTTGCTCAATTCGATGTAACAGCCTTAGAATACTCGAAACTCGTATACGGTATACCTAGATGTATATGCCATGCACGGGCCATGCTGTATCAAGTATGCAGTACCGGCGTTAGGGTAAGGCGCTGTCGGACGATCGCTTGCACCGACTATTTATAAGAATAGACCTATCATCCAATGTAGTTTTGCGGTCCACTTTTTGGGGAACACGTCACTCCATTACCATTTTCATTTCACGCGATCTAGACAAGTTTATGCCACACTCTTCGTGCCATAAACAAATAAATAAGTCCATTTCTGTTCTGAATCGTTGTTTGTTGTTTCGCGTGCTGGACGGTGATGAGATATTGTGCGTTTTGTCGCGCATGCGCAAGTTTCGCCAGGAACGTCTCTACATCCTAAGTATGTGACGAATATAGTGGAAAACTATTACTGGTAGGAAAGTACCGGAAGAGAGTTGAGAAGTTTATATATTATATATTATATGTACATACATATTAAATTTTAATACAGCACAAATCATAACAAATTTTGCGAAATTATTGGGATGATCAAGGTACCCCATTTTAGTCCAACTTTGTACTTCACTGACGCTAAAATCGTCGCGCATATATATATTTGGCATTCAAATATTATCGTGTAATATATATAGCTACACATCTAATCAAAATAAAACAATAAAATCAAGCTGGAAGCTTGTATTCTTTAATTACCATTTTGTTGAAGATATATATATACAGAGAGTAAATTTTCTCTATGATATATATAAACATAAAAGAAATTGTCTGTACTTTTATACTATAATAAATACATATGCATGAATATTACGATTTCGAAATCGAGTAGAAGAATTATTTTATTTCTAAAATACTGAAATAATGTACGGAAAGAAAATGAATATTTTTGTCTATACATATACGTTATATACAGAAAATGTAACGTAATTTTTTTACTGAGAAAAATGAGGATGACAGTGAACAAATTTACTCTAGATTAAAAAATTACGATCACGCCCGATGATCATGATTCTGCGATCATTGTGATAAATCACGGTTAGTGCGATTTTGCACGCCATCACTACACGTGATACACCCTATGCCATTATAAACAGAATGAATAAAAAATTACATTAAATGTTATATTTTATTTCGTCTTTGTATTTATAAATGAATAGGTAGTAGAATACGTTTGTTCTTGAAATAAGTTTCATTCAGTACAATTTCTACATCAAAGAAAAACATGTGTTCGCGGATGTCGAACGGCAACAATCGATACTACGATTTCACATGTCGTGTCCATTAGTATTTATTTAGATATGGATTTGACGTTCGTTAGTACGACACAATTTTCTTCAAAAAATGATTTGACAGATCATTTTTGGATCGTTAGAAATTATCAATCGGAACGTAGCACGTTGTAGTTTTCATTGATGATGGTTAATCAATTTTCTACGTTGTCATAAGAAGAATTTTCTATCTTATGAAATTATGATTTAAAGATATTATGTATCATGTATATACGCAATATGTAATGCGATATTACTTTAAAATTATTCGTATAGA
This sequence comes from Lasioglossum figueresi, assembly GCA_028455805.1. Classification (NCBI taxonomy): domain Eukaryota; kingdom Metazoa; phylum Arthropoda; class Insecta; order Hymenoptera; family Halictidae; genus Lasioglossum; species Lasioglossum figueresi. Next base: position 6,438,258 of record CM052189.1, on the reverse strand, counting down.
AATAATACATTTTTGCAATCGAAAATCATTCGACGTCGACTGACCAAGGTTGCAAAACAATTGGTAACCATCAATATTGTAAAACAATTAGTAATTATTCATTTTACACTGTAAGTGAAATTATAATAAAAACAATGCGAAATTTTGTGAGCGATTTCATAATTTGGTAAGTGATAGGTAAAAATTGTACATTGTAACGAACTCTGGATAACATGAAAATATATAATGATTTTTTTGTAGCATATTATTATTACTCTCGGTAAGCCTTATATTTGGAGCGAGTGAAATTTTCCAGTCCCTGGTAAATAGCGGAGAAAAGTTGTTAGAATCTTCTTCTTACAATTGGATTGTTCGTTTGTGTTTAAATTTATTGAGTTATACCACTGTACTGCTACCGGGTTACCTCATCTATAAATATGTTCGTCATACCAAATACATACAAAGAGGAGGTAAAGAAACAAAAGAGACATTATGAATTGTAAAATAAATTGTTATATAAAATACTGTTTACTTGTGAAACAGGGAAAGGATATCTTCCAAGATTGATACATTCATGTTTTATGGGTCACTGTGAAACGGGACTCTTGGACTCTTCCTATACATCCTCGCCGTCTAATCTTAATCAGCATACTTTTATGCAAGATGCCTTACTACTTCTGTACTGCTTCTTTGGTTTACAAGTCAGCTATTTATCATGGGGTTATTTACAAGAAAAGATAATGACACAGGTATGGTCTGGAAATTATTTTTGGTACTCTCATACAAGTGACTATAAACGAGGTAAAAGTGCTATAGACATAATGCAGCCCAATAACGACTTTAAGATTTAAAGGTTTTTACAAAATATAAAAATATTTGTTTCTTAGGAATACGAAGATGGTAACGGGAATAAGGATAGTTTTAAAGATTCTCAATTTCTAGTATTTGTTAATCGAATTTTGGCATTTTTAATGTCAGGATTTTACTTGATGATTCAAAGACAACCACAGCATAAAGCACCGCTTTATAAATATGCGTTTTGTTCTTTGTCGAATATCATGAGCAGTTGGTGTCAGTACGAAGCATTAAAATATGTTAGCTTTCCGACACAGGTAGTTGGTGTATTATTGCTTGCCTTTGAAACTTTCATATAGAAAAGTTATACCGGTACTTAAATGTTTCAGGTGTTGGCAAAAGCTTCTAAAATTATACCAGTTATGATCATGGGAAAAATAATCTCACGTACTACGTACGAGTATTATGAGTATGTTACAGCCATACTTATTTCTATTGGGATGACATTATTTATGTTAGATAGTTCTGATTACAGAAATGGTAATGTTTCTTACATCGATAACATTATCTTTGGAATTTGATCACTATTTTGAATTTGAATATTTTTAGGCGATGCGACTACTGTCTCTGGTATCATTCTCTTAGGAGGCTACTTAATATTAGATAGCTTTACAAGTACCTGGCAAAATGCGCTATTTACAGAGTACGGTGCAACGAGCGTACAAATGATGTGTGTAGTTAATATGTTCTCCTGTTTGTTTACCGCAATGTCTTTATTCCAACAATCGAGTTTTCCTCTCATGCTTTCGTTTATGACAAAGGTAATACACATGAAAATGGATTAATGGAATAAGTTTTTTGTATAATTATAAAAATGTTACCATCTTTTTTATAGTATCCCAGGTTCATTATCGATTGTTTACTTATTTCGATCTGTTCTGCGACCGGCCAGTTATATATATTTTACACAATTTCAAAATTCGGCCCAGTGACATTTGTTATAATAATGACAATCCGACAGGTAATAAAAGTTACTTATATCTCGTATGCCAATAGCAGTAAAATATGTAATGTATAAATGAAATTTATTTTTTTTGTTTCAGGGTCTAGCAATATTATTGTCGTGTTTGATATATCATCATCGGGTAACAGTTATCGGAATAATTGGTATATTATTAGTATTTGGTTCTGTATTTTTACGAATATATTGTAATAATAGATTGCGTGCAATTAGGAGGCGTAGAGCCGCGAGTAACAGTATAAAAGATTGATCATGAAAATACAGAGAATAGGTATATTCTTTAAGAATATTTTATTCTTTGAACACATGTCTGATGAATTGGTCTCTTGACTTCAATCAATTACTGCCTATGGGCTATAACGTATCGATCGCGATAAATTGAACTCGAACGTTTAATATTTTACTACATATACCTCCAAGAAAAATTTAGAATTCTTACTGCAACTTTTTACATAAAAAATATAACTTGTTCGTTAAGATTGCGTTTATTTTCTTATACTTTATGTAAATATTCTATACGATTGAATAATTTTGATATATATAAAAAAAGAAACTGTTAATATAGAGGTTTCATTCTGACAAATGTTTATAAAAATAAAAACAGATACGTGTGCGCGCATATGTACATAGAAGTACTTGTTACGTAATACTGAAGGTATAAAAATCAAATACGAATCAGGTTTCATTGCTTTCATTTCTTATCTGTATATTGTATACATTAAAATTCTGTAATATTGAAACTTTGGGTTACGCTTATAAATGAATACAGAATGTAGCATGAGCTTACTCTTCGGGAGATGGTGGTCGATAAATAGCTATAAGGCACAAGATTGAAATGATTAATTCCGATGCCAACAAAACTAATTGTATGCTGCAAAGTATTACTTCTAGCCTGAGCACATAGTTTTGCCAGAACAAAAAATACAATGTCGCCAAAGAGCTGGGCACAGTCAAAACGACTCCAATAAGAATTGGTAATCCGTGTTCGGTCAAGTTTCCTTTCCTTCCGAGATAAATTCTAGCTCCTTCGGTGACTATGAGGAAGAACAAAAGTGCAAACTCGGTCAGCGTTGTGCTCGTACCAGGTGAAGGCAAATTTGCAGCCTTGAAGAATCCCATGCCTATTTCGCAAACAGCAAACATACCAAAATAAAATGAATTTAGGTACATGAGAATTTCGTACGTTAAAGAGGAACTGGCTATCGTGGGCATTCTATTGAACTTTAATTGGCATACAGACAATTGTACATATCAGGCTTCGCTTACAGTCTGTTTATTTGAACTTGGTTTCCTTATTAAACATGTTCTTTCTTTCGCTGTGAACATTCATTATCATTCATTCCTGTGTAATTTAGCCGACGAGAACGAATACCTTACCGTAATTCTCCTCGCTATGCCGACTTTGTATAGTTTAATCGAATTTCCTGTAATACAGTGGTATAATTATCACTTCTAACATGAAAATCTGTACTTTCTTCTTCAACCATTATAAATACATACATGTGTGCGTGACGTATAAAATTAGAAAAATACATTGAAATTATCACAGCGAATAATCTTCATATAAAACTTATTTCTTACTGAATACCAAGTTGATACTAATGGTTACAAATATTATCTATATTCGATATTCCTCTCTGCGTGAGGATATCAAGTTGCTAAAATTATTTTCTTCGTTTTTTCGATGTATCCGCTCTTTCGTTTTCCATTATCAATGCTTGTCCGACGCCACCCTCGCCCATTTCAAGATCCTGTATTTATTTATGTATGCCAGTGTCACAGCCTACTCTAGTACTAGCCATGCTGAAGGTAAAAATGGCAACACCGCGAGAGTCCGGCTGTCATATACAGAGTGTCCTGGGTTTTTCTGGCCAAACTACGGGAGCATATTCTACAAGTAGAAATAAGAAAAAAATGTTATTTGCAGTTCGGTTAGAAACGCTTTATTACAAAGTTATAAACAAATGAAATTGAATTTGGTAACGGCGGATTTTACAACGCAGAGTATCTATATAACAGGTGTTGTGGTAAAAGTGACACTGATGTTGAATCACTCCAAGATAGTAAACATGATAACTATATCGACGAAAAAGATAAACATGTTCGACCTTTCATACTCTGCGAAGTAAAATCCGCCATTACCAAATTCAATTTCATTTGTTTATATCTTTATAACGAAGCGTTTCTAACCGAACTTGAAATAACATTTTTTTCTTATTTTCTCGTGTAGAATACAATCCCGTAGTTTGGCAGGAAAAACCCGGGACACCCTGTATATATATATGTCAGTACTTACATATACCTTAGACCTTAGACCATGTGTGCCTATAGACCCGGCGTAGATATAGGCAGAGATATACTCTCTGGTATAGGATATGCATAGAATGCAGTGTTCCAAGAGTATCTGGTGCCCACAAGTCACGTCACAAGATAATTCAAAATTCTTTTTTTTTACATAAAGTAAGTTGTGAAGAAATAAATACAGATTTCATATCATCAGCATTTAAATTTTTCCAAATTATAATTGACACAATGAGTTGGCACTATTTAAAATACTAAAAGTAAAGTAAACATGAACGAGTAATGAAATAAAATGTATATTACAGTTACGCAGTTTCCATAAATATTTATACAGAATGAGATACGGTGACGATTCCCCTTTCCCCTCTAGGTACACTTTAGCATCGTGGTACTGCGACTTGTCAACAGCTACAGCACTTTGTCCACAAGAGTCGTCTGCTAGGCGATTTAATCTCGGAGCAAGGCAGACTTATCTGATGCCAATATGGTTCAATATGGTCTAAGTCTAAGGTTTGAAACGTATATCAGGGATGGTATTAGGTGCAAGATTTCACGTGCATGCACGGCGATTTTAGCCTCAGTAAATTAAGATTCTCGATAATATGGGGTACCTTGAGCACCTCGCAGAATTTTTACAAATTGATATGATTTTATTCTAAAAAATGAATGTATAAGAATTGTATTTGTATATATATCTGTATCCGTTGTATATATATCATCCCGCCAATAGTACCGGTACATTCCCGCCAATATAACTGCGACAAGGCTCTGCTACCTCATCATAGATACACGTTACTGTTTTGGCCGCGCATGCGCGACAAAAGTTGCACCTAATAACATCACTGGCATAATGCTTTCTGGTCCGAAAAAGCGTCGCTGTTCGAAACTTCAAAGGGTGGTTTCTCAAGATAAAGGTCTGCTCTATCGCGTGATATAGCTCGATTTTACGCTGATCACTATAGGCCGTGCCGTCGCCGTTTTTGCGCCCCTCTAATAAAACCTCGGTAATCCGCAATAACCAAATCACTACAGCGTGTCTTTGCAATACAATTGATCGTCAGAAAACTCCGTAAAAGTCACAAAATTTCCAGTCGTAAAGCAATAAAAACTCGACTGTACGCCTCAACATTGTTACCATCGTCGAACTCGGACCTGGACCGCCTACCTGCGTATAGTAAACTGATGCCCTACCGTCGAATCTACGGAGGTTCCTTGGCACATAGTTGCTCTAACTTGGGCTCTACAAGACATTTCAACAAATTTACACTCCCAGACAAAAGGTAGCACGCGTGTGCTATCTTTAATTTCTCGTGTTAAAATCATGCTAAATATCGAACTAAATTTTCCCATTTAGTTGTAATGACAGTTTTCAATTCATTTATATTTAAAAATTGTGTGTCATCCGCATAATACTGTTTGGGAAAGCATTGCTCAGCAATTTTCTATGGTATTAAGGACGTGGAAGCACGACGGCCATTGAAGAGTGGAAATATTTTCATTTGAAAAATATTGTTTTACATACTACACAGTGTTTCTACGCTTTTTGTCTGGAAGTGTAAATTTGTTGAAAAGTCTTGTAGAAAGTCTTGTTATTGCGGATTACCGGGGTTTTATTAAAGGGACGCAAAAAGGACCGCCCTCGCACACTATGCATATGTATAGTGATCCAGCGTAAAATTGAACTATATCACGCGATAGAGCAGACAGCAAAATATCTTCGCCCGACATGAGTTGCCGCCAGTGGCGCTTTTATACGATACAATTTATAAAGAATTAAGGACAATTGTTTCAATAATATCCGACTACTGAATTTTTATAAAACTGGTATCTCTACAATTTCAATACAACATATACATTTTCTTCGAATGTTTGAAGATTTTCAATTTTGTCAAACATGTTTGCATAATTGGAAAAATCTGAAAAGAATCTCAGTCATGTGTGCCATTAGGTAGAATAATCATGAATTTTGTCGTAACTGTTTATTGTGTGAGCATGGTTTGAAAAATGGTTAAAAAATAGAAAAGATATTTTAAGATGACTTACTAAATGTATATACGACCTGGCTAACGACGACCGAAAAGGTGCAAAGCCTACGCCGACGACCTTCGCATTCACATCAGCGACAATAGACCTTCCATAATAAACACCAAATTACAAGACCTATTCAATATTCAAATATTGCTTTTAAAAGAATTGTTACCATCTTATCTGGCTATGGCTACGGACCTGCACCGCCGTACCGTCACCGTTGCCAATCGCCAATCGTAGTCGTTACAGTAAAATAAGAAGTTATTGTGTAGGCAGTGCTAAAGATCGCCACCCGAAACTAACTGCGCCCAAACCCCGGTAATCCGCAGTAACCAAAACTCCGCAAAAGTCCACGAAATCTCCCAGTCATAAAGCAATAAAAACTCGACCGTACACCCCAACATTATTACTACCTGCCTATAGTAAACTGATGCCCTATCGTCGGATCTACCCCAGATAGCACAGTCCGTCTTTAAGTCGTCTTTTTCTCGTCTTTTTTACGTCTTTACATCTTACGGCCCATACAGACGTCTTTTACACGTCTAAAAAGTCGTCTTTTTGCGTCTCATTTTTGCCGTGAAAAAGACGCGGAAACAGCGTCGCACGACTCGAGCGAAATAATTGATCTCTTGCGCGTGGGATCAGCGGGATCTTAATGTGTATGCATCGCGTCGAATATACAAATGTGTTTCATGAAACCTGCCTAACGTGAATAGTTTGTGTCAGGTTATGTGCTCAAGTAGCGTAAAAACGCAAGAAGTAGTAAGTGCATAGTTCACGCGAAATCCTAACCTATAAAGTGAAAACATGGTTATCGCCGAACAAGAAGAAGTAAGTGGTAAGTGCTACGAGTGCGGGAAAATTCATCAGATGTACATCTCATCCTCTTATCATCATCTTATTGTAATTAGCTAGTATATCGTTTTTCCATAAAACATATTTTATTTTCAGTTACTGCCACCAGCGAGGAATCGCTACTCACAAGCAGACGCAGAGAGTATGAAAGAAGGCAGGAGGAAGAGGAGTCAAGGAGATGCTGCAATTGCCACTCAAGGCAGAATGCTACGCTAAAGGCGCTTGGGACCATCAAAGCTTTTGCGGATCCTGCTCAACGAACCAGATAGCAGCCGCAGATATTATAATTCATTATTTTACCTTTAATAATATAATTTTAATTAATTTGTATGTGTATATATGTATATTACAAAGTATATTTGTTGTAAAATATATTACAAAATATACCTGAAAATACCTTTTTATTTTTTTTTTGGATGTGGGAGAACCGGTAGAACCCGGGAGCCCCGTTGGTACCCCGTCTAACCGGCAATACCAACATCTGGGGCCCCGGGGGTGCCGTAAACTCCCACACCCAGAGTATGGGACGTTCGTCCCACCTCTTTCTGTCACCACTATTATGTTAAACTGTGTCCGGTGACCCGCTCTTCGCATACTGCCGGGCACAGTTTAACTAGTTCCACTCCTGTTCTTTGCTGTTGTACCTGAAAATACCTAATACGATATACCTAAAATGACGTGTAAAAGACGCATAAAAGGCCCCAAAAAAGACGCCTGCAAAATTCCTGAAAGATGCTGAAAAGCTGTCTCAAAGACCCCTAAAAAGACGTATAAAAGATGCACAAAAAGATGCCAAAAAGAGGTCTTAAAGCTACATCTTTTAGACGTCTTTTTTGTCAAACAAAAAGACGTCTGTAAGTCGCGCGAAAGTCGTATAAAAGCGGTCTGTAAGACGTAACTTTTGTAACAAAGACGTGTCAAAGACCCATTAAAGACGAGTTAAAGACGAAAAAAAGTCTTTACATACGTCTTTAAGACGGACTTACAGCTTGCGGCAGGCGTATAAATCACGTCTTTTAGTAAGCTTTGTGCTATCTGGGACGGAGGTGTCTTGGCACCTAGCTGCTACCCAGACAGCCAAAAATTTCCTTTCTGCCGAGCATCTGTAAGCGCAGATGTGACCTGTTCTGCCGGCAGTCTGCCCCCGAACCTGCCTTTGGCATGCTTTGGCAGCACGGTCGCACTGATGTAGCGATGTAGGTCGCACTAAAATTTTGTCCATTTTACTGAAAAATTCGAAATACCGATTTTTGAATGCAGAATTTTATTTTGTGAACATGCAAATTTTACTTATTCTCATATTTATATTATTTTTCTTAGACTGCGGATCTTTATGCGAAATATAAATTGTCGGCATCGCTTGCAAGAGATGGAAACTATAAAAATTGCATTGGCATACCATTTTCTTTACAGTTTAATTTCAATTCATTACATTTCGAAATTTATTGTAATGTGTCCATGGAAAAAAGTGTCGTTTGACGGAAAAGAAAATTTATATTTTTTGTATGACAACTATACACTTAATTTAATGTTTAAATATTAATAATTTAAAATTTAGACTAGTCTATAATGTAATAGAAAGATTTAAATTTATATATAAATTAAATAAATTGTATATTAATTTTAAATTTATACCAGAAGGGATAATAAATGAATGAAACAGGAAATAATGAATATTACATTTTTTCATTTATTTAAATTATTTCTCTTTATTGTTCGACTTCTAACTTCTCACAAACGTTCAAATTGTAATGTTAAATATCCGAATATTTGAGTAAATCGATTTAATCAAAGATCTTTGATTCCGCCAAAGGCAGGTTCGGAAGCAGGTTCGGAGGCAGGTTCGGAGGCAGGCTGCCGGCAGAACAAGTCACATCTGCGCCTACAGGCGCAGAGCCAGAAATTGAGCTAATCCTGCCTTGAGCTGGTCGAAACGTAGCTTCGCCCGTATTCTGCTCAATATCTGCCTTCGGCGGGATCTGCTTCAATCTGCCTGTGGCAGGCGTGGTTGTCAGGGCACTCTTTGAAGTTTCGAACGTCGACGTTTTTTTCGAACCAGAAAGCAAAATATCTTCGCCCAACATGAGTTGCCGCTCACCCAGTGGCGCTCACCACTAGCGCGGCCGTTCTTTAACACCGATACAATTTATAAACAATTCTGAAAAAAATTAAGCACAATTGTTTCAATAATATTCGACAGAGAGGATAGGAGAGTGCTCACGCCCGGGTTTTCGATGCCACCGGTATAGTGCTATCGGTAGAATATTCATGAATTTTTTCGTAATTGTTTATTTAGTATGGTTTGACTAAAAATCAATTTGTGTTCGAGACCCGCTGAACTATCTTAACCGGCTATACCTTAAAAATCAAAGAACAAAATTATTTAAAAAATAGAAAACGTATTTTAAGATGGAACATTAAACCCGGGTTTTTAAAAAAAATTTAGTCGAAATTTCGCATCGATATCTTTTTTAGATCAATTGTGATCCAGATTGCGACTCATGCATTCGAAACTTAGATAAAACGTAAATTTCGAAGTAACGCATCAAGTCGAATAGGCAGCCACACGCACAGACTAGAGGTACGCTTGGTTGCGCTTGGTGTAGCGCGTGCGCAGAAGAAGCAACGTAAGGAGTCAATGGTACATCAGAGTAGGGGCTGAGCCAGCGTGGGTATAAATCGTATAAATACCATGTCCCACTTTTCTAGCATTACAGTATTACAGTGCTCAGTTGTCCGTGGTTGTGCGTAGTGCATCACAGTTCACAGTAGTTCAAAGTAAGCCATTGTGCCATTCACTGGTGTTATCTTGTGTATATTGTACGTTGACAGTGCTGTCCTGTTAGCGATCAAAATGATAAATGTACAAATAAGTACCGCATCTGGCGTAAAGGAAATTTTTACCGTTGAGACATCTATTAAAATTGCTGAATTGCGTAATTTGATTGAAGATTATACGGTGAGTAACGCAATTACTTGATCTAACCTTAAGGGTGCGCGGGAGCGATCATATACCACCATCGGCGTAAAGGTGAACTAAGAAACAAAGATAGAGAGGGAGATATATTTCTCGCAGGAGAGACAAAGACAGAGAATATGAAACACCTTGTTTTTTCGATGAGCCTACTACAGATGCATTTAGCGAAAAAGCAATATTTTGTTATGCCCTTTGTGTTGAAATATTCTGTGAATTATTGCGGAGTATCGTACAGAGCTCTTTTTTGCAATTTGTCTCTTGAAACTTTATAAACTATAATAGTGTACGTTTTTATAGAAGAAATTTTATTCTGTACACTTTTTCCAAATGCTCTTTGTGTTGAAATATTCTCTGTATTATTGCGGGGTAGTGTACAAGCCCTTTTTTGGATTTTTGTTAGGAGTGTATCTCCTCTTTATCTTGTTTCTTAGTTTACCTTTACGCCGATGGTGGTATATGTTTGCTCCTGTGCACCCTTAAAATGTTGCATTCAACTGACCAAAAGTTTTTGGTTTTAGAATTTATCGCAAGACAACTTTTATATCGTATACAATGGAAAACTTGTGGATGAAAATGCCATTTGCTACGATGGATGCGTTTCCATCATTCCACGTCTGCTTGGAGGAAAAGGAGGCTTCGGATCAATGCTGCGTGCAATCGGTGCACAAATCGAGAAAACTACGAATCGTGAGGCGTGCAGAGACTTGAGTGGCCGTAGACTTCGCGACATTAACGAGGAGAAGAGATTAAAGGCTTGGATCGAGAAGCAAGGAAAGCGAGAAGAGGAAGCTGCGGAACGTAAGAAAAAGAAATTGGAACGACTTTGCGCCGAACCAAAACATGAATTCAAAGATCAGACATACGATCGTGAGAGATCTGCCTTAACGGAAAGGGTTGGTATCGCTGTGGAAGAAGGGTTCAAACTTGCTGGAGAGTCTGGACTAAAAAGAAAACACAATGAAGAATTTAAACAGAATAAGAAGAAGACATTACTGGATATCGATATCGACTCCGACGAATTGGATAGTTCCGATGAAAGCGGCAATGAAGAAACAACAGCTATCAAAGCGAATCAAACTGAACGATTGTCAAACGATAGTGGACACTCTAGCGACGAAAGCAGTAGAATTAGCGGGAATATAACCGGAATAGAAAGTAATTACTCGGAAGATAGTTCTGATCGTCGAGTAGACAATAAAGTTTCAAGTAATGCGCCAGCATCGAACAAAAATACTGTCTCCATATGTCACAGCAAATCTTTAGATTTCAATTCGGCGGAATCCAAAGGTGGAATTTCGTCTAATAATAATAATAATACCATATAACCTCTTTTTCTGTATTCTGCGTGTAATATTGTACAAGTGTTTGTGTAATAAAACATTGATCGGTATTTCATTCGAGAATATTATTATTTTCAAAAATACGTTCCCCACTCATATCAAGAAACTTTCCATTCTGTTAATTCGTTGACGAGTTTAGCGCCCACTGCGAATAGGGCTACCGAAGCGATAAACGACTTGTAAAAGTCATCCACCAACAATTCTCTGTACTTGCATCGGCGCACCCACTTATAGAGATCTTGCGCATATTTTGAACCAGTCGAATATAAACGCGTGCTTTTCGTGTAATTTCTTTGTATTTGCGTGTGTACCATATGCGCCAAAGTTCCCAGGCACACATAGTAATACGATTTGCGACAACATCTGCGCGACGTAAACTGGAAATAATGATTACACATATACTGTTCTTGTTATACAACGGTGTACTCGGAAGAAAAATAATTTAGGTATGTATCAACGATGCTCACATTTGCGCAAAATTCCTTCTTCTTGATTGAAAGTGGACTCGACAATGAAGCGGACGATGAAGACGAACGGGTACCGTATTCCGCGGACATTTTCAGTTTTATCCGCGAAATACAAATTTAGCTGGAGCTGGAAATTCAAACGTAAACAAAATCGAAGGATATCGATACCGGTGTTCTCTTGTCGAACGACAACATACACAATTGCAATTGTAAAACCAAAATGCATAATATTTCCATTTAGCTACGTAAAAACAAAAATAAAAGGTTGAAAATTGTTTAAAATATACTTTGAATTGTAGAAATGACCTGAGAAATCATGATAGCGAGAAGTACCTAATCGTAGCTTTATCTTATTTGTTTCTCGATTCTAATATTCTCTTAATCTATAATTTTCCCAAAGAACGAACGAATTTTGCGAGAAAGAAAGAAAATGGACGGAAAAAAATGGTAAAAAAGGCAGGTGTATCAACCTTTTCCTCGTTCTCATTCGTTTCTCCTCGTTTTTCCTCGTTCCTCATCGAGCACGTCCTACGTATACCGCAGAGAAACCGCGCGACCGATCGTTTAAATTGAATCACAGTCGAAAAGTCCGAGCATTGATTCGAGCTGCTTTGAGCCGATCGGATCGAGAAGACAGTTTTTATAGTAATTTATAGGGAACATAAAGGCATGGTGATCTGCATGAGAAATCCAAGATTAATAATTTGTTAAACGAAACATTTTCAAATAGTGGGGGAACCAGTTGACCGTGACTCCGGTTAGTCTAACATTGCCCATTCGTAACGTCAGTCTGCATCCTGATCTTCGACAAAACGGCCACGAATTTCGCTGACGCGTCGAATTATCCAAGGATCTTATTCGAGGACTGAAATCCAAGAATCATTCTGTCCACGTGAAGCGACGCATCAGAAATGATCAACCTGTTCACCTGGAGCGTGTTTCTCCAAGCGTTGCTACTGTACTCAGTCAATGCGCGTAAGTAAAATTAGTTTGATTGGTTTCAACACTTACAGAATTTACCAATAGAACATCCGCGTCTCGAAGATCAAAGATAATCGCAGCACTCGGCAAAGAAATCACACGCTATAACGATAATTTAACACGACGTTCACGAAAGAACGAGCGATTCTTCCAATGCGGTTTCGATTTGTGTGCATCAAATTACGAAACGATGGGAAGACCCGTCCGCCGTATCAAGGCAATCATCTAAATGGCAAAGGCGACGATGATACTTTCTGATTGTCCACAATGTCATCGCGCCAAGGCCAACCGGCAGGATGATCGTTCGACATATAACGTTATTTTTTTACAATTTCCTTGTTTTATCTGGTTTTCAGAAATTGCAGAACCTGCAGGATCGAGTTGCGTATCGCCCAACGGTTTTAGTGGCGTGTGCATTGGAATTCGACAATGTCCGGTATTGTTGAACATCCTTCAAATGCAACCACTTCCACCAGGAGCGGTCGATTTTTTGACTCAATCGCAGTGTGGCTTTAACGGAAAGAATCCTCTCGTGTGCTGCCCAACCGGAAGACCAAGCGTTACCACGCCTCCTCGAACTGATCAAGAACAACCGTACTACCCGGGCACTGATCCGAATTCTGGACCTGGACCCGTCGATTCGAACGCACCGTACGACCTATCCAATAATCCCTTGCTCCCAGCCGAATGCGGCAAGGACTTGTCTCAAAGAATCTTTGGCGGAGAACGCACCGACATCGACGAATTTCCTTGGATGGCCCTCTTGGAATATGCGAAACGTAAGAATCGTTGTCCCTTAGCTTAGATGTTATAAATTGAACGTAGTTGGGCCGTGATAATGATTAGGTATGTTTTAGCGAACGGAAGATCAACGGCTTGCGGAGGAGTGCTGATCAGCAAGCGTTACGTCCTAACGGCGGCGCACTGTATCAAGGGCAAGGATTTGCCCAAGACCTGGAGTTTGGAGAACGTCCGTTTAGGAGAATACGACACGGATACCAACCCCGACTGCATACGGGACGGAGACGTGGTCCTGATCTGCGCGGACGAGCCTATCACGGTCGGAGTTGAGGAACAGATCGCGCACGAGAACTATCGGCCAACCTCGAGGGACCAGAAAAACGACATCGCGTTGCTCAGGTTGACCCGGGACGTTTCGTTCACCAACTACGTGAAACCGATTTGTCTACCGGCGAACGGGTCTATCGGTCAAAAGTTGCACGCCGCTGGCTGGGGGAAAACGGAGAATAAAACGGCATCGAACGTCAAGCTGAAGATCTTGCTTCCTTACGTCGAGAAGGATCAATGCCAGGTGACCTACGGGAACGCGGGAGTCAACCTCGGCGCCGGCCAAATCTGCGCCGGAGGAGAAAAGGGCAAAGACTCGTGCAGAGGAGACTCGGGAGGACCTTTGATGTCCTTGGAGAGAACTCGGGAGGGTGCAGGAAAGTGGTCCGCGATCGGCGTGGTCTCATTCGGGCCGTCGCCCTGCGGTATGCCTGGATGGCCTGGCGTCTACACGAAAGTCAGCGATTTCGTGCCTTGGATACTCAGCAAGATGAGACCTTGAAATTTCAATGAAAAATTCCGATTCTTCGCAGCGAATTATTCTGTAAAACTATCCATTCTATTTTGTACTTGTATCGTTGTAATACCCCCGACCAACCCTTGCCTTTTTCCGACCTACATTCTACAGTATAAAGTATACACTCTTTAATAGAAATCTCAACGAAATTTAATGTGTCCAATTCATTGAGAAGAGAATGTTTTTCATTGCAGTCCACCACTATCATAATCGGTTCGAGAGGTTATCGGTTTTAGCGAGTGGTTATAGTCTGCAATTGTGTATATACGCGTATGTAACGGGAGCGCGGTTCTGTTTGCGCAATATGCGAACAATTATTTTCCCATATTCGCAGAAGCCGCACCGCAACAGATACAACGCGATAAATGACTAATTCTGAGACGCGTAGTTTTTTTCCTCCGTGCTGGAAAATGCTGGGAATTATCAGGAATTATCGGGAATTACTGGGAATTGCTGGGAATGCCAAAATGATCGCAACGCATCGCGGATGTAGTATTCCGAGGTCAAAGTTTGTCTGCGTTGATCCATGGGAATGGGCGAATAGAATGTACCTGTATTGGTGGAATACAGAAGAGCAACAGTATTTTTTTTTAATTTTCTCGGAAGAAAGAACAACGTTGCCTTCGGAACCGGTTTAGCTAAATAAAAAGAAGAGAAGTTGTCGCGAGCGAACGAGCGAGCGTGGTCATGGCCACGGCAAAGACTACACGACTACGTGACCGCGCGACCGGATCCGAGCAAGGGTCAAACTTTTAAAATTTGCATCACGTGTTTCTATTAGCTGGAAGAATTTTCCTGTTAGCCCCCTCTCCTCTGCAGACTATTTTTTCGCTTACTCGGAAGATTCACGGAAGTCTACAGATGGCAGCAGTTAGTACGTCAAGGACCGTCGCGCGGGTATCCGTTTTCCGCAGAATCAGAAAATAAACAGTTTTCGAAACTGGTTTGTCTGCTTCGCACGCGGTTTGAAAAATCATTGGCTGCAGACAAGTGTTGAATGGGAACGGATCGTTCGGAACGCGACGTTCTTCTTCCTTGTTGACGTCGGTGTTTGTCCAAACGATTGGATTGCATTTCATCGGATTGGATCGGATTGAATCGGATCGGTATAACGGAAGAAAGAATCGCGTGACGCACTCTTGCGAACGATCCACGATCAAACAGCGTGAGAAATATCTCGCTGATCTTAGAACGTCTTTCCGAAGCAAAGAGAAGCGATTGATAGAATCTGCACAATCATGACTCGTCGCATTCTTCTCCCCGTGCTGGTGGTTCTCCTTCTGCAGAGGTGTACTGCACGTGAGTATAATATCGCATAAGCATGTAACGCGTTTACCGGGTCCGACGAGCCAATGAGCCGACGATGACCCGACGGACCTCGATTTTCAAACACTCCGCGAAAACTTCCAACCGTGTCCGATAATATTGTGTTTTCTTCTTCCGGATAGAGGACAGGTGTTCCACGCCCGAGAATAAATTCGGTGTGTGCATCAACGCGCGGAATTGTCCGGCAGTGGTTCAACTTTTGCAACAAAGACCCTTAACCAGAGAAATTCAGAACTACTTGCGGAGCTTGCAATGCGGCTTCGAGGGCAGGACTCCCAAAGTTTGTTGCGAACAGCAGGTAAATATACCTGTTTACGGGCCGTGTACAACGTACAGCCTCGATTAAAACTGTTAGACGCACTATTAACGATTCACTACGATACTATTACGGTTCAAAGGCGATAGTACAGAAGATCGTACACAATAGAATCTCGATTATCCGGGCCTCTGATGTTTGAATTCTTTATCGTCTGAATACTTTCCACAAAGAATTAGTTTGCGTTAAGGGAGTAGACTCGTTTTTCCAGGATTGCAAGGGTGCGGGATGCGTGTTCTTATTTCTCGATAATACAAATTTGGGGTTTTTCAGTAGTCACAAACGCTAGATAAAAGATCGATCTAGACCGCTATCGCCTTCAAAAATCCTACTTTTTCGTTTACGAGGCGTAATTTGCATTATTCGGATGCATACAACTGCATATGTATAGCTACATATTTTCATAAAGCTGTGACTGTGAATTTGCAAATTACGCCTCATAACGTAAAAATAGGACTTTCGAGGGCGATCGCAGCCTATGATCGAAAACCCCATTCTTTGCATTATCGAGAAATGAGAACGCGCATCCCGCACCCTTGCAAGTCTGGAAACGAGTCTACCGGTTTAAGCCAATCCAAATACGCTACACGATTCAGTGCACACTTCAATAAGGATTAAGTTCAGCACTGAAACTGTGTAATTGTTGTATTATCCGAACAATCGTGTTCCACTAATTAGTACAGATAATAATCGAAGTTCTACTGTATTTGTGTTTTCGATACTGTTGATTTTTTACCGTGGCTCTGATATATCGCGGTTAAGTAGCTGATCGTTACAAAGGAGTTACGGTGAATAATAGAACAATGGTTTCAGCCTTTGATAACGACAGAAACACCTCCAACGCAAACTCCGAGCCCGCAGGACAATCTCACAACCGTGCCCGAACCCCCGGACGTTTCCAACCATCCGAACTTACATCTGATAAACGAAGACTTGTGTGGTCCGTCGAGCGTGTCAAAAATCATCGGTGGCGGGAAAACCCACGTGTTAGAGTATCCGTGGATGGCATTGCTCGCTTACGATTCCGGAAGCGGTATCCCCGAATTCAAATGCGGTGGAACGCTGATCAACAAGCGATACGTGCTAACTGCCGCTCACTGCGTCACAAGGCTACCCTCTGGTAAGTCAGTAATTCGATAACCTAATATTATGCGAAAGAGTATCCTAGCGTCGATCAAATTTTCGGTTTTTCAAAGAAAAAACTGTTGTCTCCGATTAGAGGACAATTAACGCTAAACCTACCGTCACCGGTCAAAATGACCGGTTCCAGATATTTTGTTTTACAATTAATTAATTTAATTTATCATGATATGATAAAAATGGTTTCATGAGAAATGGTGGTGTAGATATCTTTATTGGAACATGTATTACTAATAGGAGCCGCACAAAATCTGAATAAAATCAATCTTGTCATTTTTATAAGGGAACATGTACCAGTGACGCTCGGTACGGCTCGGTAGATTTAGTGTTAAAGGCTTCATTCCATCCCGAACCGCGCGTCTCTTATTGTTTGTCCAGACCCCAGAACCTTGAAAAGGCCTGAGTCCCATTCATTGGGTAGCTTAACGACGATGATATGTTCGGTTTTTCAAAGAAAAGATTTTTGTCCCCGATTAGAGGTCACAATTAAAGCCTTAATTCCATGCCTAACCGCGCGGCCCTTATTGTTAGTTCAGACCCCAGAACCTTGAAAATTGAAAGGGCGAGGATTCCGTT
The DNA here is from genome assembly GCA_028455805.1 of Lasioglossum figueresi. Taxonomy (NCBI): domain Eukaryota; kingdom Metazoa; phylum Arthropoda; class Insecta; order Hymenoptera; family Halictidae; genus Lasioglossum; species Lasioglossum figueresi. The sequence goes on along the minus strand of CM052189.1, from coordinate 6,420,571 downwards.
TATTGATACTATTACTACTACTACTACCACCGAAGCAGTAAAAATAGTACAACCGATATATTGTCTTTAGGTACGAAACTGATCGGCGTACGAATAGGAGAACACGATTTGTCCACGGAACGAGACTGCGAGAAAGACAACAATGGACTCGATGAGGTCTGCGCGGAGAGGTATCAAGACTTTGGCCTTGAGAGTGTACATTTTCATCCTGACTATACGCCGAGATCGGCGCAGAACGACATCGCCCTGATACGATTGAACGGAGACGCTGATTATAGGCCGAATAACGTGAGGCCGATCTGCCTGCCGGTCGGGTTCAACTCTACTTTACCAAAGAGAAAGGTAAGTTTTGTCAGCTTTGAATAAGCTTAGTTTTCCTCGAAGCGTTCTCGTGACCATTTCCTCTGAATGTTTCGACGACAGTTGACAGTGACGGGCTGGGGTATGACGGAGAGCGGTATGCGCAGTCAGGCCCTGCTGCAAGTTAGATTGTTGCCCGCCAGTTTACCGAATTGCGCACAAGCCTACAAGGGCAAGACGCAAATCTGGTACAAGCAGTTGTGCGCTGGCGGCAACAAAATTTCAGATGCGTGCACCGGAGACAGCGGTGGACCACTCCAGACACTGACGGATTTCATGAACGAAGTGAAAACGATTCAGTTCGGGATCGTTAGCTTCGGACAACGTGGCTGCGCCATAGAAGGAGTCCCTGGCGTTTACACAAACATCGTCTATTACATGGACTGGATCTTGGGCATCGTTAGACCTTAGGTTACTGTACGCAGTCGACCAATCGAACCGAAAACAACATTCTTTTCGCTGAAGCGCTTCAACCGACTGTCCAACGCCGTAATTTCCGAAACGGCAGGGTCGTAATCGTTACGCGTACGCAAAACTGTGTACGGTGGTCGCATTCCAACGGTTCTATATTTTTACCTTTGTAAATTATACTATAACGTTAACAATAAATCACCACTGATTAAAAAACCATTTTATTGTATATTATTTGTGGTTGTATTTTAAATCCAAAAAAACATAATCGTATTGAAATCGTAAGCAAAACGACCGAAGGAAGCGTTGTACATATAATGTTATTGCTATGATTATCTATCAGCATCGATTGACGCTACCGTTACTGTCGATATCATGGTTACCTGTTTGCGACGCATTCTCATTGTGCTCGTCGCTAGAAAAACATCGATCGTCGTGTAATTCGTCGTGTAACTCGTCGTGTTCAATTTGATCGTCGATCAGCTCCGCCGTCTCGTTTATAGAAACCTTCAATTGACCGCGATCTCCTCTCTTTTTTGAAAACGAACATTGAGATTTCGTTGTCGATTTGTCGGAAGCATGCGACACGGATGCTTCCGAAGATTTTGACGATTGACTCGCGGACAACAACGTTCCGGAGGAACTGGTGAGCGATCCAGAATCAGGTCTACAAATGCTGTCGTAGTCGATATACGAATTCATGCCAACCACGCGCGACTGTTGCCTCTGTTGTTTTCTTTTCTTCTTTCGTTGCAGCAACTTAGGAATGTCTTTTTGTTGCGTTTCCATCAGCACCTGATAAGTCTGAAACAAAAACCTCATTAAGGGTTTTCCGTGATTCGGTGGTCAAAGTTCACTCGATTCACCTGAGAGTGACGTTCGAACAAAGTTGGTATTTGAGTCACGCGATCCAGCATCATTTCCATCTGTAACCGATGACGTTCCGCTTGTTCGCGCGCTTCGTCGCGACGAAGCGAGGTTCGGATGTTAAGGTCCCTCTGATGATCGTGCCTTATGTTCAAAATGTATATACTTGTAGGTACTCGTCGCGAGAACGTGTCGCGCTAAAATGATACGCGTACGATGATCTTACTTGAAGAGAGTCGTACCTTGCCGCGGACCTCAAAGCTCTCCACACGGGATTCTGTCCGACCCAAGATTCTCTCATTCTTATTTCCTGTTCTCGACGTTTCTCCTCCATTTTGTCCTTTATTTCGCGCTCGAGTTTCTCTCTGAAACATAAACAAGAGTGCAATATAACATGATGCAAACGATTTCCGACACAACAAACAGATAAACAGCGTTCTGATAAGCACCGTGACACTTGACACCTCAAAATAGCTGCTAAATTATTTCCTCGTTGCGGCAAAAGCGACATCGCTGATCTGCATCTTTCTAGCGGCGGTGACGTAACGTTCGACGACCGGAGAGAATTCCTGCTACCCAGATTCTCGTCGTAACTTTTGGTTGCGTCTTCCAAACGCGTGCACGCGGATTTCACGCGTTCTCGCCTCGCCATCGACGGCGGCAAAGAAGAGGACTTCATCAACTCTGCCGCTCTGACTCTTTTCTGCAAGTGCCTGAACATTCCAGCCGATTCTGATTAACTATGCCTGCGTAGAATCAATCGTTTCTAGGCGACAATTGATCTATTCTATTGACCTGTAATATTCGTCCTCGAGCATACGATCGTATATATCGGTACTGAAGAGATTCTTCGGTACGGGTTTAGCTTTGAATTTCGTGCACATGTTCACGCTTTTACTGCGAATCTCTGGGCTAGATCGTACCAAAGATCTCCGTGCTCGACGATCGCATTCGAGCCGAAACGGACGCACCTGAGACATTAGGTTTAAGGCACTTTCTTCGCGAATCAGACGACTTCTATAAAATAAATACGATATCCGTTTGTAACTTGGGTCAGTTTGCTATTGTGAAAAAAGGAAATATACACTAGGTGAATCAATAAAAACTGCTATAAAAAGTGTTTTATATAAGATGGACAGGTTGCGTCGGCTAACACTGTAATTCTTTTAAATCGAATCGGCAAAAACCACCAATTCGAAATTGAGTTAACTTTGAGCCTCGAAAATAAACCAATGTTTCACGTGTGATATTGCTTTTTGATTCAACCTGTGTGTAAAGCGCAAACGAGATCAAACCGTTCTTCTTTTTTCGCTAATAATTTGTCGTAAAGTGGAATTTTCGATGTAAGCGGAATTGGTCTTATGCGACGCTTTCTGCAAGAACTTTTATCGGTATTCCCATAGTGTTTGCGCTGCGTATCCCCTGTTTCAACTTGCTCCATGTACTTTTCTGCTTCTTCTCTGAAACATTTGACATTCGATTTACATTATACATACATTTTAATCTTATACATCTGTTTAATCTTATAATCTGTTACCTTAAAGTAAAACTAAATGGCTTAGGTATGGTAGGATGCCACTCTTTGGAGGTACTGGCTGGCAAACTTCTTGTTTCTATACTATCCGTGTCGCTTTCAGAATTATCTTGACTCTTTGATTCGTCCCACAGTCTCCAACTATTATTGGCCAAATGTATTTTCTCGTTACATATTGTTTTAGACTCTTTATCCCTTTGCTTATGTCTGCAGGCATGGTATAGAAACTACAGTCAAATACTACAGTCAAATAATAAGTGATCTTGTACCTAATTCATTGCGCGTACCCATTCGTTGGAAAATCTTGATCCTCCGTAAGGTAAAGAAACTTGTCGGATGAATCAAGTACAGGAGTAGCTATCCTGAACTCTTCCAGATAACATTTTTTACCGTTTAATTTCAAGTCGTTTGTAACATTTTTATTTTGTGCTCTCGGTTTCTGATTATACTTCGATACGGATGACCCTGATATATTAGCCTCTTCGTCATCGGCAAGCGAATGTTCCAAATTTTTCAATAATAACTTCTGTTTCCTCTTTAAATAGTCAACCTTTTGCTTAAATTGTTCATTCGACAAGTGATGAACTTGACCATAGTCCGGGATACTCTCCAAAAATTCTAGAAAGTTGTCTACAGTTTCTCTGGGACTCGATGTCTCTGATTTGCTGACGATATGACTGTCCGATGCAAAGTTTATCTTATTTGCCTTATTGATATAGTTGTCTTTGCAACTTCTTGCGAGTCTGGGACGTTCATAGGAAGGAGTTGGCTGCCTACTGCAAGGATCCACTGGAACTTTTACGCAGGAGTTGTAAAATGATGTGCCTCTATGCTCTGCCATTATCTATTAAAAAATAAAAAACTTGTTTAAAAAATAAAAAGAATTGTTCTTTTATACCTAGAATTACATAGAATTATTTCGTACAATTAAAAGCGTCTAACTTTGTTTGATAATAGGTATGTAAGTATAGGTAACTACTTACCAGTCTTTTTATATGGTTCGCGTGTTGTATTATCGGCGGAAATATTTGAAAATGATTTATACGAATTACGATATACAATTCGCAATATATCTTTTTAATTTATCGCCGTTACGCAACATTTTCAACAAATATATTGAAAAATCGGCGAAGTGAGCTTTACTTAAAGTTGTTATCGCTATGCGAAAGCACATTTGGAAAAGATCAATGTAATCTTCCTGATATATTCGTCACCATGGTAAATCAGAAGCCTCTCTGTCAGAAGTAACAATAATACGAAAAAAATATTATCAATTCTTCTTTGAAAATATTAGTAAAGTATAAATAATATCGTTTTTTTCGCTTATAAACTATTATATATTGTATACCTATACCAAATCATATATATATACCTATACCAAATATTTTCTCAACTAAACAACAGGTTGAGCCATCTCTGCAGTTCATTGAACATATATATATATAAAAAGAAACAAAAGAAGACAACAATTTTATTCTAATTAGACGAGACAGCCTAAACAAAGCGAGATTTTATCGTATGTATAGGTCGAACGATCTTACAACTATTTACAACAAACTCTATTTCTGTTACGTGTATATTTTCTGTATATAAATTCATATTATAGATTCCATGTACACATGTAGTACCATGTAGTACGTATACATTGTACGTGCGTATATTGATACATACAGTGATACAATACAAACCATAGAAATGGCGACTTTGATAAAAAAGTTCTCGCATTGCGGAAGTTTAATATCAGTTTCGAAAAGATCTATTGCTCCTAATGCATCGGTGATTGTATCGAAACATTTGTGTACAACTGCTCAAGATGAAGAAAATTACGATATCATCATCACTGGTGGCGGTATGGTTGGAACGACACTTGCCTGTGCATTAGGTTAGTTTCTTTTCTCTTTCGTTGTACTTTATTATTATACCTTGTTATTGTCTAAAAATTGATGTTACAATAACTGTCATAGATAATATTTTTTCCTTATGGTAGCCAACAATAGAAAACTTGAACGTAAGAACATTTTGTTGCTGGAAGGTAGCAACAAAGTTGAATACAAACTACAAGAACAATATTCTAATCGTGTGGTTGCTCTAAATCAACAAACACGTACCTTACTGTCAAGTATAGGAGCATGGCAGCACATAGAAGCAGTACGATATTGCCCAGTACGAAAAATGCAGGTATTGTACAAAGTTGAAATAACATATAATGATGTATCATAAAAGATTTTAATATTTTACATACTATAATACACATCGCATTAAATATGATACTTGTAGTAGATATGGGATGCCTGTTCCGATGCTATGATCGAATTCAACGAAGATCATTTATCGGAAGAAGTTGCCTATATCGTTGAAAATGACCTGTTGCTATACGCAGTAAATAATCAACTAGTTGAGAAGAAGAATGTGAACGTAGTTTATGCGTCTAAAGTTGAAGATATTACATTACCCAAAAATCAAGGGGAAGCCGCAAAGATACAATTGCAGAATGGAAAAAAATACAAAACTCAGTTATTGGTAAGTTAATGAAAAATTTAACATATCAAATGCCACGCATTTTATTCAATTATTGTACTCTCTAATGACACTTTCTATTTTATTAGATAAATTGTCTAGACGTGCACCAATATTGTATGAACATCTTTTTAATTCGGCAGCCAATTCGTTGAACTGTTGTTGATTGTTGTCGCTAGTCGAAGTTGTGCTATAGAGTCTGCTTAATTTCGAATTACTGGCTTCGGTATTGCTTCTATTACATACAGATGTACTTCTAATATTTGTATTACGATTCTTTTTTTCGCTTACCAAGCGGTACGTAGACTTTATTAATTCTCGTGGTAAACGATTTTCGCGGGGATCGTTCGGACGTATATGAAGCGCGCAATGATATGGTGGATGTAAAAGAAGCGCTCCTCGTCTACACGTTTCCATAATTCTACTCGGAGCGCGATCCAAAATCTTTGAAAATAACATGCTTTCCAAGTGTGCTACTAACTCTGCTCTACGTACTAATCTGTCTAATCCAGCACATCTTCGCAATTCTTGTATATCCGATACAGCGAGGCCCATCATTAAATTCGTTAAAATTACTGTCACTAAGATGACAAAACTCAGAAGCATTAAGTGTGCTGTACCGGAATACAATATTGGTGCACTTTCGTCGAAATATACGTCTTCGAATTCTAATTCTCCGGACATCATTATAATTGTTTTCAATAGACCAACCAAAGGGTTAGCAAACGATTTATAATTCTTATGTAATACGCTAAAACCTAATGAAAAGCCAATTATAAGGCACATGTAAGCACCAAGGAATTTGAAAAAATTAATCGAGACCTGTGTAAACATTTGTATATAAAGGCCGAACATTGGAAATCTCCCAACCACCATCATTAACTCTATCCAAATTAAAAGTATGCCAAGCGCTGCTACATGGTGCTGCCAATGGAAAATAGGTTCGATCAATATTATACCGGATATCAAAATAACGCTCCATTGGAGCCAGTTTTCCCATCCTTTGGCGTAAGACCATAAACCGTGTGCCATTTGAAAGAATTCTTTGCAGGCAAAAGTCACGGTAAACATCAATACTGGCCAGAAAATTATTTTTCGGAGGTTTTCGATGTTCCAGAAATATGTAACTGCAATGTATGCGGTGAAAAATGCAACGAAAATGGAATGAAATATCAAACTTAACAAGAAAAATTTACGGATCCTTAACCATTTTAAGTAGAGAAAGCTTTCACATAATGGATGTTTTAATACATGTCTTTGTCCAACTTCTACAAGGCACAACATTAAATCCATTTCCCCTCTACCGCCTGGTACCAGAGGTCTAAAGTCTAATCTTAATTCACAATCGACATCGCCCAATTCGTGATCGTGTAAAGAAATCGCTTGATCCAAGCGCGAAATAAATCGTGGTAGCACATCAGGCGTTCTGCGAATGATAAAACTCAATGCAGAAATACCACCTTTGGTTCTAGCAGTAACGTCTGCTCCTTTTGACAATAACATCATCACTGTCGACGAGCTTTCGTTTAGGGCAGCGATGTGCAACGGTGTATAGCCAAATTTGTCTGGTTTGTTGATCAAAGCACCAGCCTTTTCAAACAAAAATGTACGTGGTTACAAATGTACAAGACACTTTCCTCGGAACATTTTAAACTGGTAAACTGACCTGCATTAAAATTCTGACCAATTCTATTCCTCTGGTAGCTTTTGCAACAGCAGAGTGCAACGGAGTACGACCGTCGTTATCTTCTGTATTGACATTCGCACCAGCGTTTAGAAGCACATCCAAAGTTTCTGCCGATTGGGATAAAGCTGCCAAGTGCAGTGGCGTTTGACCTCGCGAATTTTTTACTTCGCAGGTCGCACCAACTTCTAGTAATAATTTTGTGCATTCCGCGCTACCTTCTTCAGCTGCTAAATGCAAAGGCGTCGACCTCGTAGAACTAAACTGGACTCTAACGTCTGCCCCGTATTTTAACAATAATGCTGTACACGTAACGGAACCAAGACCTGCCGCTACATGTAACGCTGTTTCCGTATAAACCTGTGAAGACAATGTTAATCGAAAAATATCAAAACCCACCAAATGTTAGGCTTTGAATCCGTCATAATAAAATAGACTTGAACACAAGTACCTGAGGATTGTTAGGGGAAGCACCTGCTTGTAATAATGCTTCGACACAGTCTCCCGCGTTGCTTGAAACGGCATAATAAAGCGGACTTTTTCCAGAGAGTCCAGCATTCACATCTGCTCCTGCCTTTATCAAGCATTTCACACAGGAAATGTCCCCGGTAGCAGCAGCACAATGTAAAGGTGTACAGATCTTGTTAAAATCCCATTCACCTGGACTCGCGCCATATTGTAATAACTCTTCCAAGATTTTCACCGAAGCTGAACAAGCAGCTAAATGCAATGGTGTCCTATAGAATAAATTATTGACGACTTTATCATATTTAAACGTGATTCTTTTCTTATTTAATTCTATACCTGCCGTCGCAGTCTCTAACTGAAGAATTCATGTTCTTTTTCAATAAAACTTGCACCAGTTCTACATGACCCAGAAAACAAGAGACTAAGAGATAAGTATTTGGCCAGTTCTTTAAATCTTGCGAAACGTTCACACTACTAATTGCATCATTATCAATGCTGAATAATGGAGTTTGTATGCTTCTATATTAAACACAAACAGTACGCAATCAAATTGTGTTGAATGCAATTGTTACGACAACGAATACAGTAATCGTTTTACCCATTTTCATTCGAAGATAAAGAAATTTTCCTAATATTTGGCGTCACTATTTTGCCGTTGTCGTCTAAAAATGCATTTAAAGTTTTATGCAATGTATCGCCGTAAAGAGTCGGGACAATGAAAAGAGCATGTTCTCCAACTGGCAAATTAGAGAGAGCTGAAACAATTTCTTCTTTGCTCCATGGTTGTTCCTTTGTCATTTGTCTTTCTCTTATGTGATAAGCAACCGAATCGGAACTGTTCTCGGAACTTATACTGTTGTTTTCTCTATCGTCCATCCAAATGCATTCGCAGTCTCCCTGAAATGATTTGCGTTCGACAAGTTTATTTTGAAAGAAGTTTAAACAACGCTTCTTGCATACTTACGGTATCGTTCAGGATAATAGACGGCGTTGCCATTAGATCGGCTGTATTTGTTTCTTCATGAGAAATGCGACTACTTAAAAATCTACTTAGAAGAGGCTTTCTTTTTTGGACTGACATGTCAACTCGTATGGATTTGTTTAAGCTACGTTTAAAAACTTAAAACATTGCAAGCGTTTGGTTCTTCTTCGTTATTCAAAGTCTAAGAAATAAAAGTGCTATGGTACCTGCACATGGTGCACTGCTTCAAATTCTCAAGTACTTTAAAACTACTTCAGCTGCCTGTATGGTTTGGAACAAGAGCACACATGTTCCTCAGTGTTTATAAAACAGAACTGGCATATATTTAGCTCCTACTACTTCTTGCTGGGCACATGAATCAAGAGGAACTTCCTTGTTACAAGCTTTTTTCTCTTCTCAAGTTTTCTTCTAGCATTCAGATCGAAGATTCGTACATAAAATTTATATGTACTTTACACACTATTTCACTTTTAATTCATATACTTATTCTTGTAATTGATAATGACATTTTTTAAGAAAACCAATTGTATTTACATGTTACACTTTCCTTGGAATACCAAACATAGGTATATAGTTTCAAAATGAAGTACAGTGTTTACACAATTTTTAAATTAAAAATCTAGTTTGTATTGTATCTATCAACCCTTGCGTGAGCATAAAACTATATAGTTATTATGGTTACACTTTACAACAAATGGAATTGGAACATTTATCATAATATAAGAATAGTGTCTAGAAAGTGATTCATTACAGCAAGGTCAAGTGTAAAACAGTTTAAGCGTGCATTCAGTACTTCTGCTCAAGCGTAGCAGAGGACTAAAGTTATTTCCAGACATATTGCAAGTCTCATAACTGAGAATTCCCCTTCCTACAGGCACAGCACTGTCTATATCTTTATAGAATTCTCTCTCTCTCTCTCTCTCTCTTTTCTCCCTCTCTCTCTCTTCTCTCTCTCTCTCTCTCTCTCTGATCCTATATTCGATCATTTGTTTTGTCACCATAGAGTAATAAATCTTTTAATAAACATTAAAGAGTACTTGGTTCATTGCAGGTTGGAGCAGACGGTGGTAATTCACTGGTACGGCAATCTATGGGTACACAATACGTGAAATGGAATTATAATCAACTGGGTGTTGTTGCTACTCTCAAATTATCAGAGGTCAGGATTGTGGTGTTAAAATATTGCTTAATCTTTTACTGAAATCCACAATAATTATATTTGTGTTCCAGCCAACAGAAAACATTGTTGCGTGGCAGAGATTCCTTCCAATGGGTCCAATAGCATTATTACCTGTAATTTTTACATATCTTTACAAGTTCTTCTTGTTTTCTTACAAACTGGTTTGAATGGACTAAATATTACACACTGACCCTTACTTTCACGATAGCTAACAGATTCACTTAGTTCACTCGTATGGTCGCTACCGATGGATGAAGCTAAGAGACTTTTAAAAGTTTCCAAAGAGGAATTTGTTGACAGCATAAACGATGCTTTATGGAGATTGTATCCAAAAGATGGAATTGTTGAAAGTGGCATGCAGGCCCTCCAACAATTACTCGAAGGTTTGTCGTTACAGACGGGTGTAGTGAGACAATTGCAACCGTCGATATCGGCTATCGTAGAAGGATCGCGTGCTGCTTTCCCTTTACAATTTGGTCATTCAGTATCATATGCTCAAACAGGAACTGTTTTGATTGGGTTTGTAAAAAAATAACATAATAGATTATGGTTTAATAACTTTCACCAGCAGTTAATGAATGCATGTATACATATATACAATTAAATTCTTAGGGACGCAGCACATAGAATCCATCCATTAGCTGGTCAAGGTGTTAATTTGGGTTTTGGAGATGTGACACTGTTGGTCCAGCTTCTCGCAGAAGCTACAGTGAATGGAGCTTCTTTAGGCGACATAATGTATCTAAGAAAATACGAAACGCTGAGACAACGATACAATGTTCCAACGATGCTTGCGATCGACGCGTTACATCGGTTGTACAAAGGAACTGCGGCTCCCACAGTCCTCGCGAGAAGTTTAGGATTGCAATTGACGAATGCCATTCCATTACTAAAGGTGAAACACAAATAACAAAAACAGAGTCGAATTATTGGATTGGCAAAAAAGTAATTTCAGTATTTTAAAGTGAAATAGAGTCCAATTTTTTTATTCAAACAATGAATTTTAATGAATAAGATATTTTCCCATTTGTTCGATAATCTTTTGCCAAAAAGAATAAATAAGAAAATATTTTATTGATTAAAGTTCATCACTTGAATAAAGAAATTCGGTTTTATTTCACTTTAAAATACTAAAATTACTTTCTTGCCAACCCAATAGATCATTCTCTTTTTCCTATATTGTTTGAAGTCCTATGTATATGATTTATTTCAGAGAGCCCTGATACAACACGCATCTGGCAAAGCAGTACGTCAATGATGTTTTAAAAGTTGACTCAAAGCCTAGTCTTCTACATCGTATTTTCATTGTCTTTACAATAAAGACTTTTACAATGGACCCGCTTGTGGCATATAACCTATATAGTTCGAGTTATTTAAAATAATATAATGTAAATACAAATTTGTAATATATTTGCAATATTAAATACTAAACAACAGTAATATGTTTTTTTATTTACATTTTTTACATATGACATATTTGATATAGGTTAAGAAATTGTTTGAATTTCTCAAAAAAAAAAAACGGATTTTAAAACTTGTATCAAATTATTTGGTATTTGATGTGTATAGGTATATGATGACATAGCAACAAACTTCAGAATGCAAAGCAAATTCAATGTTTTATGCAAATTTTCGTCGTATGTACCACGTGTACAAAGATTAACAGTGCATGAATGGATACAGGTTATCATGTCACTTTTCCAAAAGAAACAGATTCGTAAAATATCATACGATGAAACAAATTGCGTATTTTTAAAGGAGAAACTGAAAAGTAAATCATACTAAATATATAGAACAATTTTTAGTAAAAAATTTGGCTCTACTTTTCTTATGTAAATAGTTTAGGTTATTACGCGACCTTTGAAGTTTAATGAACAATTTTTGAATCAGAAAACTCAAATACATTACATAGCTTTCTATCGTGTAAAAACCAATTACCAAGGAAAAGTTAATATCAGCTTCGTTTTTAAGGTAAGTTCACCCAATGACAAGTTCTATTTTAAATGACATGCATCTATGTCATGATTGCAGTGTTTTTATGAACAATATTTTCTTTCAGACTGAATAGAAAAATTATCGAGAAATCTTATTGCTTTATTTACGATCGACTGACAATGATTATCTCTAGAAGATTGTTAAGAACAACTGCATTTGGAATCATCGGTTTTGGTACACTGGCCTCTCTGAGAGCTAATGAGTATGATTTAGGATCTATAGGTATTGTAAGACTTGGACGAGCCGCAGTTAAAGTTTTTGTAATAGGTAGACATTATAAAAACGAATTGTACGCGAGTAAATTAACAGAAGATAGTCCAGAGTATCTGGATCTAAAATCAAGAGCACACAAATTTGGAGCACAAAAGCTTTTAGAACTCTGCTGTGAAAATAAAGGTGTTTATATCAAAGTAGGTCAACATATTGGAGCATTGGATTACTTGCTACCACCAGAGTATGTCAGCACTATGCGAGTATTACATAGTTCTGCGCCACAATCGTGTTTCAAAGATGTATTGAGTGTGATCAAAGAAGACTTCAAGAAAGATCCTTACGAAATATTTGATAGTATCGATCCAGAACCATTGGGAACAGCTAGCTTAGCACAAGTTCATAAAGCTGTATTAAAAGATGGCAGCGTTGTTGCTGTTAAAATTCAACATCGGTCTGTTAAAACGAATTCTTACGTGGATATAAAGACTATGTCAGCCTTAGTGAAGATTACTTCGTTAGTTTTTCCTGACTTCAAATTCGATTGGCTTGTGGATGAAACTAAGAAGAACATTCCTAGAGAATTAGACTTTTTACAGGAGGGGAAAAATGCAGAAAAAGTTCAAAACATATTTTCGCATTACCAGTGGTTGAAAATACCAAAGATTTACTGGGATATTTCATCGCGTCGTGTATTAACGATGGAATTTATAGACGGAGGTCAAGTCAACGATTTGAAATATATCCAGAACAATAACTTAAACGCTTACGAAGTCAGTAGCAAATTAGGCCGACTGTACAGTCACATGATATTTATTGTCGGTTTTGTACATTCTGATCCCCATCCTGGCAACATTTTAGTTCGAAAGAAAAATAACGAAGCAGAAATAGTCCTCTTGGATCATGGATTGTATGCTGATCTTTCCAATGAATTTCGGTGGGAGTATTCAAAACTGTGGTTAGCAATATTTAATAGTGACAAAAATGCGATGCAGATGCATTGCGCCAAGTTGGGTGTTCCAGATCTATACGGGTTATTAGCTTGCATGGTATCTGGTAGATCTTGGAATGCCATTATGGCAGGCATACAGAAAACTAAATACAATGTTAAGGAAAAGCAGGAGTTCCAAAAAGAAATACCACAATTGTTACCAGAGATTAGCAACGTGCTTGAAAAAGTGAACAGACAAATGTTGTTAATTCTCAAAACAAATGATCTTGTACGTTCTATCGAACACAACTTGAAGACAGAATCTAGAATGTTTGGAATGTTGGAAATGTCGAAATGTTGCATACACTCTGTTTACGGAGAACGACTAAAATTATGCACAAATACTTGGATAAGTTGGAAGCTCTCCATAGCAAAGCAATGGTCGTTATTTAAATTATCATTATATTATATATATTTAGGAGCATTAAATTTTAATATCAAAGAATCCATAGAATCACTTATGAATAACAATCATTACGCTTTTTAACAAAAACTTTATTTTAGAATAATTTAACGAAATGTTTTCTGGCAATACCTAAAGAATTCACTGTAAAAAGAGCCACGCAAGTTAATGTACAACTTTTTTTGTAGACTATATGCCTTGCAATCACAGTGTTACTCATATACATACTGTGTGCAAATACAGTATTACTTTATGCTGCTGTGGTTGTGTAAATTTATTGTACAACAGTAACACTCTTACTGCCATTATATAATTTTTATATGTACATAACTAAAATAAACAGAATCCATCTATAGTTCTTACTTTATTATAAGTAAAGATTCTATGTTTTGTTTGCGTGTAAATGAAATAAATAAATTAATATATACATTTGGTCATTTGTTACATTTATATGGAGTAATATATGTTAAAAAATAGACGATTTATATTATGCTAGTTTTTGTTACAGAAAAACGAGATGTATGAATTTAATACATTATACATAATAAATATAAAAGTTCAGTTTATGTCCATAATATATTGAAGGAAATACGTATTTTTAAGAAATCTATAGTGAGTCACGGAAGTATCAAAACGCTTTGAAATGAAAAGTTTCACACTCAAAATATATGAGTCGTATTACGAATTACGAAACATTTTTATTTCTATAGTAACGTATAAGTATCATGATTATACATGTTAAATTTAAAGTCTCTCTGATAACATAGGCAATACTTATAAAACATTTCTTAGTAACATCGGCTAAATGAATGCCACAAAAGTATTCGAACGACTAAATAATAGTATACATTTTAAACAAATTACAGTGTTTTAATATGTTGTTGGACCACCATGAGCACTTATTACGGCTTGCAAACGTTGTTGCATGCTGTCAACCAAATTTCCAGTAATATCTTTCTTTATACTGTTCCAAATTTCAAAAATTTTGGTTTTTAATGCTTCCTTGGAATTAGTATTATAGTTACTAAGTTGTCTGCCGATTTCTGCCCATAAGTATTCCATGGGGTTGATGTCTGGACTTTGTGGGGGTGTTTCTAAAACGTAGGGTACATTGTATATGATCCATTGTTTAACGATATGTACAGTATGTTTTGGATTATTGTCCTGTTGAAAATGAAAATTCTCGACTATCCCTAATTGTTCTGCACTTCGTTTCAAATTATCTTTTAATATTTGCAGATATTTATATTTATCTAATATTCCTTCGATAATAACGAGGTTACCAACACCGTTGGCTCCCATACATCCCCATAGCATTATCGATCCTCCCCCATGCTTCACGGTTGGACATAGGTTTTTAAGATCCATTTCTCTATTTGCTAATCTCCAAATTTTGTAGCATTCATCTGGTCCAAATATGTTAAATTTGCTTTCGTCAGAGAATATAACGTGTTTCCAAAAATCTTTATCTTTATTGACATATTTTTTAGCAAACTTTAGTCTCTTTTGCTTATTAACTTTGCTAATAAACGGCTTCTTTCGAGGAATACGACCATGAAAATCATTTTCACGAAGGATTCTTCGACAAAGTTCAGGGTGTACTTGTTTTTTAAAACTATTGGCGACTAGTGTTGCAAGTTTTGGACCAGAAATTGTAGGGTATTTTTTTATTTCATGCACAATTGTATTTTCTTCCATCTTCGTTAATTTCTTGGGCCGGCCAGAACGGACTTTATCCTGAAGGATTCCAGTGGTTTTTAACTTTTTTACTATGTAATAAACAGTAGATTTACTTCTCCCTAATAATTGAGCTATTTCATCATAGCTTTTGCCTTCATTATGCCATTTAATTATCAATTTCCTATCAGTGATACTTGTTTCTGATTTTTTTGTGTACATTATTAATATAACTTTTACAATATTATTAATACTCGCAGCACAAAACCCAGAAAGTGTATAATGCCAACTGAGAAAGCCAATATTTACAGTTTGTCACATTCAAGGTTGGTTTTATATTACAAGTTTCATTGTTCGAATACTTTCGAAGTATTGTTTATGTTATCAAAGACACTTTAAATATAACATGTATAATCTTGATACTTATCTGTTACTATAGGAATAAAAGTATTTCATAATTCGTAATGTGACTTGTATTTTTTAAACGTGAAACTTTTCATTTCAGAGCGTTCGAATACTTTCGTGACTCACTGTAAATGACTGTAAATAATGCTAGATCGATGCGCATCTTTTTGCGTCATTACTGAGTCATGTGGTTCGTGTTTCCTTTATTGCGTCATTACGATATAAAAAGTAAATTCGTCATCAGCGTACAGTTTAACGTAACTTGTGTAATATTAATGCAAGAAGGATGAATAAACGTGGAATTTTTATAAAAAATACGATACATTTTGTTCTATATATACTTCGCGAGGATATTTATAAGTTATACATGTGTACTGATGTGTACATAACTTATTTTTGGTGGTTCATTCTTTTATTTGATCGTATATTGATTATGTACATGTACTTTTTTTAATTCATTGATTAATGTGTTCGGTACAAGGACTATTCTATTCCTTACAAAACGAATGCAATATACCTATACAGAAAGGAAAGCGTCCCTTCTGGCACATTTGCTAAGTGTATACACAGTTACTTTTTCCAGCGTTGCCGCGTCTTGTCTGTTCTCGTCCATCTAGAAAAGTCCAACTAAAATACATAATATATACGTTCATATTTTGCTAAAGTATACTTTCATTTGCATAACGTCTTATTGTTAGTACTTACAAAAGAAACCAACGATTCTATATGAAACAATAAATTTTAATTGCAATAATAACAATCAATACACATAGTATCTCGTTTTTTTGGCCTTACTCCAAATTCTCAACATTTACACTAAATACGTTCATACACGTGTATTATTGTATATTTTAATGAAATCGTGATTGCATGAGAACCGTACAATTGCAATTATTACAAATGTCTTTGTTCAACGTTGTAGAAACGTTC
This sequence comes from Lasioglossum figueresi, assembly GCA_028455805.1. Taxonomy (NCBI): domain Eukaryota; kingdom Metazoa; phylum Arthropoda; class Insecta; order Hymenoptera; family Halictidae; genus Lasioglossum; species Lasioglossum figueresi. Next base: position 6,403,957 of record CM052189.1, on the reverse strand, counting down.
GTCCGATATTAATGATTTTATTACGATAGAAATCTTTAAATAGAATATGCATATACATATATTTAGTTCTGTTTCCTTGTAGATCCTTTTTTACCAACAAAATTTGCGATAGAAATGCGTAGTTTCCTAAAAAATGGAAATTTCTATAACGGTATACATGAATGCATATAGGTATATAGAACTCCAAAAGCTGCACCATTGATCGAAACGACGCGAAGAAGTTTGGCAACGCTGCGGATTATCCGCAACGGAAAACCACACGACGCTACTGAAGAAGGGTACGTCGTTGGTGGGGCGGTGGCCGTAGAACGTATTCCTACGCCGCTAATAATTTTCGGAGTTCGAAAATTTCGACAAGTGTCGCAAAATATAGAGAAAATTTTCTATGGAAAATGTTACGTATATAGCAGAGGATGGACCGAGTAAAGATATGTGTAAAATACATTTGGAAAATGATATTAATCATAGATTCACTGGGGGACTATTTTCTATTGATCGCGCGGAGGAACACCAGTTAGTAGGGAGCTTGGGGGTATATAAGGTGCTCCCATCGGGCGGCGCCTTGGTATTTCCTGAGTCATCCTCAACCGGTGATAGCTGTATCTTGCTCGCTGGCTTGCAGTAGTTTTTTTCCTTTCTCTCGAGTTACCACGGGATTTCTCTTCCGTCGACAAGAAACACGAGCTTGATACAGGTTGGTGTCCTTCTTACTTATTCAGTAATTAGGTCAAAGTTTATTAAGAACGTGCGGTGTGACTGCTGTTAGAGCTTTGTCTGTTCTCTGGTCTTTCGAGAAAACAAAGCGAAAAGTACACGAACAGTTCGTTACGGTGTGTCTACGCAAGAAGAAAAGAGGAGTGGAGGAGAGCAAGTTGGGACTCATCATGGTGGCTTCGACAAGACCCCGTGAAATCGACATCGACAAACCGAGTAATACTGAACAATTAGCTAATTGGATCAGTAGAGTCCGTTGCAAGAAGCTGATGTGCCGTCAAAACCGAAAACGTGATCTACGCGTCGAGGCGGTGCTGACTTCGGCTCTTTTCAAGGCCGAATACGAACTGCGCAGCAAGCAGTTGTCCAGGATTTCAAAATGGCGGCAGTTCAAGAAGCAGTTCCTAAGAGAGGCAGACTACGCGAGCTGTGATTTCTATGACGGCGTGGACTCTAAATCTTATCAAGAGGAGGATCCTTGGCGAGGTCCTTTGTGTCCTGAATTGAGCAGCCTGGACTCTTTCATGTCGAAGTTGAACGAAATAAAAGTCCCATTGCAGCGATGAAGAAAGACCAAAATTGGACGTCTTGGTTTGAAAAACCTTGAATAGCGTCTCTGATCCAGAATCATCGAAGATGATGTCGCCGTCGTCGTTGGCCAACAGCTGGTCATTTCAACGTTACGATTAAACATCATCTCGAAACCAATGCTCGGCACCGTGTCGGTGTTGTGGGGCTAGAAGTCGCATCACTATCCTGGTGTATATCTGGCTGTTTTTTACTTGCAGTCTCACCGTTTGAGATGGCAATGGGACGGGCGGAGGGAGAAGTTGCTGTTTGCAGTGATGCTGGGGGCACACCGCAAGGGGGATTCCATGTTCTAGTCTCTACACCTTTCTCCAGTTTGGTTTGTAACCTGTATCGAAACCAATGTATTTCTCTTTGCAGTTTTAGTATTGAAATGAGATACGAATAACGGAACTATTCGAATTTGTTATTATACTCTCGAAGAACATTTGATCTCGGATATTTTTGTTTTTTTTTCCAGAGCTACAACGCTATTGTCGAGACATTAATACTTAAATGTACATTTGTATAGAAATGTAGAAATTTGTACAACATACGTATTTACTTTAACAGATAGATTTAGCAATGAAACGTCACTGACTGATTGTTATTCCAAAGATTACCGAGAGACTCGTTCGTATAGGTTTAATATTTAATAGAATAATGCAAAGCGTCAATTGAAACACTTGTACAAGAATTGTGATATAGCAGAAGAGGAACGACAAAAAGATTAATAAATGTGGACAAGAAAAGAAATTGACAATTTATTCTGTGACACTCTTAATTCACCATTATTAATACCAGCAATCCTTTTCAGTATGGCATACACCTTACAAACTTGTATCGCACGCAAGAGATACCCGCACACATGTCGTCCAGGCTGTTGCTCGTCATCTCCGACGTCAGTGGCCTATCTATGTAACCATAAGAATGAGATGAGATGAGAGGAGTGGTGGTGAGAGAGGTTTATTAGTATGGGATGAGGAAAGGGGCAAACTGTTTGTTTCTAGAAATTTGCGCAGCAAGTATTGCGGCTGAGTGAGTTACACGGCGAATCAAGTCATAGAAAACACCTAGCGTTCACACACTTCCATATCTCGACCAAGCATCAAGTATTCTCCCAAACGTCATCCGGCCGTGTGATGTACAGTTTCGGGCTCAGGGCTCAGCGCTCAGGGCTCATTGCGACAAACAGCAGCAAAACTCGAGCCTCGGTTGGTGAGCTATTCCCTTCTCTCCGTTACCTGTGCAAACGTATTTTCTCAGGTCCAGGAAAGGTTTCCCCCGACGCGACGCTTGCATCACAAAGTTATACAGTGCACAAGTTTTTCTGCTTATTGACAATAGAACGCGAACACGTCGACTAAGCTGGCTAGCCCAGGAACACCGCATAGGTGACCCGTTTCAATTAAGCTAAGGGCCTCGAGGCATGAAGGTATATGGAGGTATGGAGAGAAAGAAAATGTGTAATTCGTTGCATGTCTGTCGACTCGAGACGACCCAGAAACGCCAGATATTTATCGCAAGTAGCACACAATTCATTTTCAATAAGAGCATGCGAATATTACCATGACGAAGGCTCAGAGTATACGATTTTTATGCGCGTGGTACTGGTATTGTGTAACATTGTTTTGTGGACATCACGCCACCAGATCATTATTTTCACAGATTCGATGATGCTGAATTCGTTATTCGAGTACAAAGACAAGAAGACATGTGTATAAAGTATGTTTTAGATCAGAGTAAGATTACGCTAACGAGAGAGCTCTGCAGAAGTCGCGCAAAAAGAGAGACGAGAGGTATCAGTTTACATTACATTTAAATTAAAACACGTTGATCTCGAGGAAACATGTTCGAAACGCTTTTTTCTGGTTAAACTTCTGGGAGGAGGAAAGAAGGAAGGAAGGGTTGGGCGGGTGGGGGTATTTTGAGATCATTTTCTTCATCGTAGAAAACAATTCGCCCAAGTCACTACGAATAGGAAAACAATGGCATTGTGGTGCAGCTATCGACAGATGGTAGTACTACCTAAACGAGGTTTCTTATCTTAATGGAACGAAGTGGTGCAGTATTCATTTGACCACGAAGCAGCGTTTATGCGAGTATTCGGACATCTTGGGAAACAGGAGAGAATTCGTAATCACGCATTTGTCATTGAGAATATGAACTGCTGAAGGTTTGGTATACGAATGGTTCGAAAGAAATTTGCTCCTGCATGCCGGGGCACGGTATCATCATGTACTATAATATATTCATAACATTTTTATGAATTGCGTTCTAAGTATACATATACACTACATACATACATATGTTGGTTGGGTAGTTTCTGTTCAGATGTCTTTTATACTGCAGGTATATAATACGTGAAACATTCGTACTTTGGATGCACAGCTCTATAACTACCGCTAGAAAACTGGTATTTTCTGTTACTGGAATATATCGCGGTCAGGTTTCCAAAGGCACGTGTTATGGTACGTTTAAGTAGAAGGATGGGAGAGGGGTGTGGACAATGTTATGTTTCAGCTAGACTGACTATAAAGCACACTCGTGTAAATCAACTCGCAGTAATAAGCTGGTTACATTAGAATTTTAACTGGATCCTGATACGTAATCGTGCCGAATATACCTTGCGATGAGGAATTCGGGATATTCAGAAAAATAGTATGTTCAATGAATCAGATGTGTATGTAAAAATTCTCTGAACGAAGGTAACGATTTAACAACGTGCTGAACAATTCGTGTTATGTAAATATTAGACGTATGTGGGGGAAAACGTTGGCGATGGGCTATGCAATTTTGTGTAAGCTGCAGGACCGAAGCTGTACATACTACATATCTCCTTCATCGCAGTGGCTAAGATTATCGAAACGGGATTGCTCTTCATGTTGGAACGCGCCATTCGTTTTTCTGTGTAGTAGCAGCAAGATATCGTACTACAATTTCAGTAATAGTTAAACGAGCACACAACTATGTTGCAATTAACAAGCATGGCACCTGTACGCGAGCGAGCCCCTTCACATTTCGTTTCTCCTGGTTGTTTAGAGGTATTCAACACGATTTGGAGATACTCGTCCAAGGAACAAATACGAGAAGGAACGTCTGTGTTATAAATTGCTTCATTTTCAATTATTATTATAGCGCGCTATCTTCATAAGGTATTTTAGCTCAACCAGGTGATGCATTTTTAATATATTTTCTTAGTGCGTACAAATAGTTTAGACTTATTTGTTAGAAATTACTGTATAATTATTCGTGCCTTGGAGAAACATGTTGTTGGGCGGGGGCTGGATATAAACAATTTTGACTTTTTTTTTCACAGACACATATTAGCAGGTGGACATGTGTTTGAAGTTTTGTTATAAAATCAACCGAAGCATGACAGAGCACGATAGCGTTAAACTCTTCCATATACATATATGTGTGTATATATAATGGTATTATTTGGTCACCGAGTTAGGATAGTTTATATGCTTGAACAAGAATCTTTGGGGGATACTTTGTCGGCGAGTGGATTTTCTGGTCTTCCCCTTGGAAAGTAGAAGAAATTATCACGTTCAAACTAGACATTTTCTAAAGAGCCATTGATCTAGCGGAGGGTACTTCTCTTGAAAAACGTGTATGTATTGCCCGGATCCACATCATTTTTATATCACGTTAGGAAGAAGACGTTACGTTCGATTAGCAGTACAAAAACTATATATTCCTGTGGATTCATTTCATCCTGGTTCGAGTACAAACATGGCAAGTTCTTATGAAATAATAGCTTGTGCTTTAAGTACAAAGTAATGCATAGATGAGAAATGAGCAAACGAACATCCTCCAGACTTCGATCAGGTAACAGCCCCTAACTATAATTTTAATTAGACTTACGATACTGAAGAGACTGTTGACCTAACTATTGCAGATTCATTGCTCGTGCTACAGTTTCTTTTTCCGTGAGACAACATTAATACGTGATCAATTATTTCTTGAAAACAAGGTCGTTCTGATTCAAAGGAAATTCCATTATTACGTGTGAATACGAGACTAACGATCAATGGAAATTGTTTTTTCATGTGTCGAATTGCATTAACTGTTTTGTGAAAAACGAATTGCATTTGAAATTTAGTCGAATAGCGTGTTGTTACAAAAGTGCATAAAAGACCATAAAATAGCATTACAACGTATCCTTGCTGTCCGCTATAGTGCTTGATATATACATATATCAAATTGTTTTGTTGTTATGCAAAAACAAGAACACTGTTACGGAGATTGCAGCAGCTCGAGCTTTACGATAACAAAGCCTACAATGAGTGTGAATGATGCTTTGTATACAGTAGTCTACCTAACATTGGATAATTTAAAAGTATGTGTTAGGAAAGTCGTTTTCATTGTTCAAAGACTTTGGTGAGTGCGTAACTGTTCTATGTCTACTTTCTTCGGACAACTAATAGTTCTTTTATAGACAGCGTCTAGAATGACACATTGCCATTAGCTTTCTTATGATTTATTGTAATGCTCTAAGTGTTGCGTTTTATGCTTTGATGGCTTTTCCTCATAAAGATAGTTAGAATGTGCTGTACATTTTACTTCTACTACAGTTCATTTTCTATTGCCGATTCACTTGTGTATGATTCTAAACGAGTATATACAATGTACGTATAATATATGATATCAGGTGAGGGGGTGGGGGATGTGCATTAACCCGACGAAAGTTCCGTATATTACAGAATAGTTATCTGCAGCATAAACGTTTCTTCTAATTATTACCGAGAGGGTGCGATGGATTGTTCAGCCAACGATTAGGATGAATGAAATGCTTGAGGAAGCTATGTATAAAATTTCAAAAAATTCGTTTAAAGGACATTGGTCAAGGCATGGGTTGTTATGTTACAAAATATTTCGAATTCATCTGAGATTCTGCTATGGGCCTTTGTAGGCGTGAGTTACTTTGGTATTTTTCGTGTTGCCGTCGCGGAAAAGCTAACCAAGTGTTTTAGAACCTGTTTACCGAGTATCGAGTTCCGTGTGGACGAAGAGAGGGTCGAGAGGGACATGATTTGTCGTGGCTCCATCGAGTAATGCTTACCGAGTCCGAATCTGTGGTTCTTCCACCCTCTGGCGATCTGGGTACGGATGCGTATGAAGTTGTGGTCCTATTGGCTTGTCCGTCATTCTATCGATAGTTGGAGGATGTACCCTCTTGGAAAAGGCTCTGGAATAACGAAGTCGCGATGAAACTCAACTTTTTCCTGTGGTCCGATCCGGCGAGGATGCGTCTGACAATGCATCGCGGTGCACCATTACTCTATGCAGTGTCCTATGCGAAAAGGAGAGACTGACTTCGTGGCTGAATTATTCGTTTACATTCTTTGATGGGATTGCGAGTTACCATTGCGTCGTATTGAACCAGAAGGCGATTCGAGGGGCCATGCGTTTTCTTTTCGAGTTTTCGACAGGCTTTAACACGGATTGCGGATTTTTGCGGTGCGATACAGCGTGCGAAGTCATCGATGCAGAGTTCCAGCAGAAACGCCTATTTCCCTTATAGAAAAAGTAAGAAGCCTTTGTCGAAACACTTTTATAACACATTCAGCGCAGAAACGAATTAATGAGATCGTATCTCTTTTCAGATTTAATTGCTTTCTATCTAGTTTTGCGTTGAACTATCTTGAAATAGATTGGAAGAGAAATTATGGCGTTATCATTAGTACAAGGGAAATAGCATTTTAAATTATCAACTTTGCTAATATTAATCAATAGCACGATACGCATAAAAATTTTCTAAATCACTATGAACGCTCCCAATGAAGTTATAGTAACACTTATGGAAAAGTACTTCCTATAGGATTTAGGTGCTCAAACTCGAATTATAAATATTTCAAGTATAGATGAGAAGCTTGGGCAAAAATCTTGTATTACAAAGCAAATGCAAGGAAAGGGAATTAACATTTATATGCCTCTATATGGCATATGCGTTATACATTAAACAAGATTTGGGAGTTTTTAACACGTGAAAACCCTTTAACGTGGCACTTCGTATTTTAAGGATACATGAAAAAGCTATAATTGTATGAAAGAGAAAAATTGTCGATATGAGACTTTACGGGTCATAGAATAAAAACTATCTGTCGACGTAAGATTTCGTGGAATGAAGAAGAAACAGTCATCGAGGGATTTCATGGGATGATGAAGAAGAAATTATCGTCGCAGGACTTCGTGAGTTGGAGAAACCGAACCTAACGTCACGAGGCTGTGTATGTTTGAGAAGAAGAAGAAGAAGAAAAATCCAACGTCGTGGGACTTCGCGGGATGGAGGACAAAGAAACCAACGTCGTGGGACTTCGCGGGATGGAAGAAAAAAACCCAACGTTGTGGGACTTCGCGGGATAGGGGAAGAAGAATACAACGTCGTGGGACTTCACGGGATTGAGGAAGAAGAATTCAACGTCGTGGGACTTCGCGGGATGGGGGAAGAAGGATTCAACGTCGTGGGACTTCATGGGATGGAGGAAGAAGAATTCAACATCGTGGGACATCGTGGAACATCGTGGGATGGAGGTAGAAATCAACGTCACGGGACTTCGCGGGATGGAGGAAGAAGAAATCAACGTCGTGGGACTTCGCTGGATGGAGGAAGAAATCAACCTCGTAGAACTTCGCGGGATTTTGCAGGATGGAGGAAGAAGAAATCAACGTCGTGGGATTTCGCGGGACTTCACGGGATGGAGGAAGAAGAAATCAACGTCGTGGGACTTCGCGGGACTTCACGGGGTGGAGGAAGAGGAAATCAACGTCGTGGGACTTCGCGGGACTTCACGGGGTGGAGGAAGAAGAAATCAACGTCGTGGGACTTCACGGGGTGGAGGAAGAAGAAATCAACGTCGTGGGATGGAGGAAGCAGAACTTTACGTCGCGGGACTTCGCGGGATGGAGGAAGAAGAACTCAACATCGTGCGACTTCATGGGCTGGAAAAGAAGAAGAAACAGAAATCATGTCGCGGGACTTCGTTGGATGGAGGGAGAAGAAATCAACGTCGTGGGACTTCGTGGGCTGAAGAAGATAAAACTGTCGTGGTGGGACATCGAGAGATGAAGAAGGACGAATATCGCCACGGGAGTTTGTGTAATAGAGGAGGACACAGTATCATCGTGGGACTTCGTGGGATGAAGAATAGAAGATAACTGGACAGCATCGCATTTTATAAGGAGCTGTTATTGTAACACTTTAAACCAAGCAGAAAGAAAACTGGCGTCGTTAAATTTTGTGAAGAGCAGAAGAAAATTCTCGTTATGGAATTTCATTGCATACAGAGAATTAACTGTCGCCGTAGGATTTTAAGAAGAACAGAAGAAAAATTTCTTAACGCTGACCTTCGTGAATAGTAGAGAAAACTAAACAGGCAAAACTACCTATACAAGACACAGTGGTGTAATCAAGAAAGAGCTGACGTTGATAGATTTTAATGAAATTGTAAATGCTTCCGGCGCAAGGATTCGATCATATTTTGATTTGATAGATTTTGATGTAAGCGAAAAGGAGTAACCATAGATACAAAACCTGTTTGGAATAGAGAGAAAACAACTCCTGATGTCGAATTTTGTAAGATGAGCAAGAAGGAATGGTTGACGAGAGATGTTCGAAATAGAGTCGAAGGCGCTGACAATTCAGAAATTCGTGAGATGTAAATGAAGAAACGATTGGTGCGGACTTTGTTAGATGCAGAAAAAGAAATTGTAGACACAAAGACTTTCTACAAAGGGAAAAGAGACATTTTCAAAACATTTCGTAACAAATCGTATCGGTGGTAGGTCGTTGTATACTATACGCACAACAAACAGCTTCTGAAAATTAATTTGTCAGTTTATCACAACTATGTCACTCTATTGCAATATTTATAATACTAGTAGATTGTTACGGTAGATTTATATTCATATCGATATCAATATATTATTTTAGAATTGAACTTTTTCTGTGCACATTGTACTATAAATAATTTAAAAAATTTATCGATAACAATTGTTTAAAATCTAAAGATAAAATATTGGAAAGTAACAATAGTTTTGAAATTTCGTTTTGGTTGTATCAATTGATTGGTGAAGAATAAATGACTAGATTGAACTTTAGGATATCGGGAAGAAATAACTTACAATTTGTTGAAACATGGAGTACTGAAACAGAATGAGGACAACTTCGTGGGACATCGTGGGACATCAAAGCAAAACCAGAAGCGCAACTTCGTGAGACATTGTGGAACATCGAAGTATTACCAGGAGAACGACTTCGTGGGACATGGAAGAGGACTACGACTTCGTGGAACACCCGAGAGAAGCCAGGACATCGCAGGGCATCGTGGGACATCGCGGGACAGCCAAGAGGAACCAGGACATCGTGGGACATCCAGGATTAGGCGATTGTGTTTCTAGGTCTACAATCGCAGAATCTTATTTGTTCACATTCTAACGAAATTTTAATTCCAGTTACTATTCAATTTTTTATTTTATTATCATAATTTAAGTTTATTATACATAATATTTAATTTTAAGTAAATTAACTGTGATAAAACGATAGATATATGTACAATATCTTATAATTCCATGCATAAGAAGTATACAATATACAATTTATATTTTAATATGGCATGTATTTTTTATTCTAATGTACCATTAATGCCAAAAGTTTTGTGAATAAACGAAAATTAACTTGAACCTAGAATTAAAAATCTATCAATATTTCCCCTTCTAAATACTGCGAAAAAAATAAAATATTAGGATTAAGCGAAGACTTTTCATTGATAAGACATTTAGAGCATTGATTCGAATAGTACTTGACTATTTGTTTAAAAGAAACAATTGTATACACATATTAACAATTACAATAAACGTACTTCAAATTAAAGCTTTAGTCTTTTTATATCTTCCGGACGAAAATCAGTTCTTAGAGATGCGATGTGACGAACTTCGGCAGGAGTTAGTCTCCAAGCTATTGCGTCTGCGCCGCAATAGTCTGCTAACTCTTCCACTTTCTCAACGCTTAGTATAGTAGCTATTTGCGTCAGTCTTGCGAATTTGTCGCGTATGGACCAGGATGTAGCGGCAGCTAAGTAACTTGCCAATGATCTTATTTCTTTATCGAGTATGAGGCCTCCTGCCTAAACAATTCAAAAAGGTAAGAAGCGTGTTAAATTTATGTAAATAATAAGTAGCAGCTATACATACTCTGTTAAATGTGGACTTTAAAACGACTTTTTCTAATCGAGCTGTGACTTCGGCGGTGAGGAGGCCGATCAAAGCATCGTAATTGGACGTGGTTAAACCGTCTTTAAAACTTCGTAGTAAACCCTCTAAATTCATAACCAGAGTTTGTACAAATGGTTCTTCCGTTTCGTATCGTAACAGATCATCCTAGAAATATTTATACTTTATTCGAATAAGGACTAATGTGCGAACACGTTTTAATTTCTTTGTTTAATTTACTTCGTTAATATGATGATCCACGGATAAAAATGCGTCTACCCAGGGAGTGACTCGTGGTTTAACAGCACTTACGCGTAGCTGTTCTAATCCATAGTCTGTAACGGCTCGTAAAATCGATATAACACTCTTCAGACCAGACAAACAACTATCAATTTTACCTCTATCTTTATCTGGCATATTAGGAAACGCTGCGTCTATTAAAGCATTTAGACTTTTACACAGCGTTTCAACGTGTTCGATGCTAACATCGGTATTGTTTAAGTAAGCCTGTGTCGGGTTGTAAAATGTACGATCAATTTCTGTATCGGAAAAGAAAGATCTTCGAAATTGTAATTAACGTTACCAAAAACATTAGACGAGCAAGCTCTGTATCCGAAGTTTGTAAACGGCCATGTTGTATACTTGTTTGAAGGGCGCTATATGCTTGAGCCAAATCCAAGTATCCAGCCGGATATCCTTGACGCAATCGATTCCTTAATCCATTCGCAAACTCTCCTTCCAATATACCACAAGCCATATTAACTACCGCACAGATACCGTCTATGCTCCAGCTGGACATGGAACGTCTAAACAACACAATTTCGATCGAATTCGAATAAAGAAAACGTATTTGAATCTTTACATTATGATGAATATAATACCTTATACATTTTTGTACTATAAAGAAAACATCATCCACCATGGTTGACGTTTGTAGATCCTGATCTAAGGTATCCATTCCCAATGCTTTATTTACGCTTTCTTCAAGGAAATACCTTTCCAATGCAAGGTAAGTACCTAGAAGATCTTGCATTCCGCGCGCTAAGGTGGAATTACTGATTATGTTTTCAAACTCATTCATTAAATCATTGAACTGTGCATCGTCCTGTGCACTAATTTCGATATCGTTCTACAATGAAAGTGTTGGTTGTCAGTATGCAAAGATTAAATGTAACAAATTGGTTGGCATAAAATACAATAGATATATTACTTTAACTCGTCTCCTTAAGAAACGTATATACAAATCAGCTCGCGAATGCATTATAATCATTTCTCCTAATAATAAATCAAATTCTTTTGGATCTGCTCTTTCCGAACTCGATTTTCGGAGATGATCATTTATCATTTGAAGCTTTTTAGATATACATCTGTGTTTTGTAAACTCTGTTATAATCTTTTTGACTTGCCTATTAAAAAAACGAACGATAATGATAATTGTTTACATTATTTTCAGAATTACACGCATATACTTGTATTTACCTATCGCATTCCTTCTGTAGTATAGAAATTGTCATCAATAATTTTCCAGGGCCATAGTATGTTTCGATTATTGGTTGGTGTATTTCCACGATACGTGCAATCCCCTCGAATAACAATATCATAGTATCAGCAAAAATGACAGGAGCTCTTTTATCGTTGCTCTTAATTTCCAAAGCTGATTTCAAATTTTTTTGTGCTGCTTCATGTAACTGGTATCAAGAATATTGAGCTTTAATGGAATACTTAGTAACATAGTTGAAATCATATGATATTTGCATTGTTACCTTCGAACATAAGTAACTGCAAAATTTTTTAAGCCCTTCAGAATGCATTCCCAACAGAGGAAATATTTTGAAAAATCTTTCAACAGAAGCAAGATCTTCCGATTTGACCGCTTCGTCAAATTTGCGTGTAACTACTGTTCTAAGTTGTAGCGCTGCTTGTTGTAAAGTGATCAAAGAACTGCTTATATTAGTATGGTCCATTGAAATATCTTCGGCTGTTCTCTCCAATAATTGCTGATCCATCGACAGATAACGATGTACATGTGCAGCTCCTTGTTCATAATCTTCGTTGCGCAATGCCATAGCCACACCTTCACTGCATAATTGTAAATCGAGAATATCGTTTACTCGTCTTTGACATTCGCAAACTCTACTCTATCGGTGAAATGTTTATGATTAAAAATTTGTAATAGAATGAAAGCCAATGTTGTTATTCGACTTACCCTTGCTAGATCTAGTTGTCTCACTTTCGCACTGACATTCTTAGCCAACTCGTTAGTTCGTGCGATCATATTGTAAAATTTCTCACCCTCTTCTCGTACTATGATAACATTAGGTAATACCCTGCTTATGTTTTGCAATTTCGCTTCCACGTGGCATTGTCTCGAAAGTATACTTTCCAAAGCTCTTCCCGTCTTAATCTGCGAAATAAAAGTTATTCGATCCGATTCTATTAACGAAACATAACGGAAGAAACGCCAAGATAAGGCTACAAACCTCATCTTCCGATAATTTTTCAAGTATGTGCTCCAAGTTTTGCTGATTTACGGGCAAATCCATGATGTGCACCACACATTAAATACAAACATGGACTTGAAGTATTCAAGAAATATTGTTTTATACAGGAAACCCTATAAGAACTTGGCATCTGTCACAATGATAATCCTAACCTCCATCTTGATCATTGGCCATAGGGTATACTGATCAGATATTCCTAAACAGAGGTGGAACGTCAATTGAAATCTTTGATGTACGTATCCTCGAATATATAATAGCTGATAATAGATAAATATTGGAACGTTGGAACTATATAGATTCACGAAAACGATCAAATACAAATGGCTAACGAGTTGTGTCTGTGATGTTATGACTATGTGTTCAAATTATATTTTTTGATTTGATGTCATTATATTATATGCATATCTACAATTATCTCTTTATCAGTATGATATTAACAAACATATCTATAGATACCAAATTTTAGATACACAACAGTACGACACGTACAAACTCAGACACTATACGCATTCATCGAGCTCGATCAGTCTCCTCCAGTCTCCTCCGGTTCTAGACGTAGAGTAGGCAAGATTCGTTACCGAAACCGTTTACCATAAAATTTTTCAATATTAATGAATAAATAACAAATTTTATTGTCAAAATCATCTTTCTCGAATACCTTCTAAACTATATTTACCGCGTTGAAAAATATTAGGCAAAACCTGTAGATCTGGACAAGCTGCGTCTTTTTGTGGTGTGGTTTCAATATATTTTATCAATAAACATTAGCGAAAAATGTGTTGTTTTTTGACTTACGACACTTATTTCTTTTTAATTGTAGATTATTTTACAGGATATTCTATATATATGTGCTTTTATAAAGACTTAAAAATTTTCAGAGAGAACTGCGTTTAAAAAATCCTGTAAAATGAACCGTAAATAATGAGCAAATCCGTGATCTGAATTGGTCTGAATCGGCCGGGCGAGGCAAACGATGCGATAACTTTATTACTTATCCGTCGAGACTTTTGGCTAGCAGTTTGAGCGTTTTGTCGCTACATGGAATGACGCTGTACGGACCCCCGAACGGGGCATATGATTCTTGTCGGAGTTTGCATTTCGTCTTTATAGCAAGAGTGGCAAAAATCATTCACATTCGAACATAAGACAACATTTCGATGCTTTCCTCGTGAGATTGTTTCATTTCTGAGGGGTCAAATTGAAGGTGGGAAAAATGTACTTTATGGTAAGTGGATTATAATTTGAAAATGATTATGATGGCATAGTGGTAATCTAGAAAATTTTCGGAGGCGTTACTCTGTGGAAACGTTGGTACTGTGAACTGGCCCTAAAATATGTTTGCGTGGGAGAGAGACAATGCTCTGTTGTAAATTTCAGTTATGATTTAAATGAACAACGGAATTACTGTAGAAATGATAGATAATGGCGACTATACCTGTTATTGCTTCACGATGAAATCCTTTCTGCTTGGTTTCAAGAAAATGGTTACGCGGATATCTATATGTAGCGAGAATTTGTTATAAGTTATTGAGAAAATAGCTATACTCGAAAAATCACAATGAAAATATTAATTGGAAGATACTATGAGAGGTTTTTCAATCATTATCTTTGCGGATCGAATAAAAATACAATATTGTACGTATAAAGATCGTTCACGTTCATAGAAATCGGTAGAAAGAAAAATTCACCAATGACAAGGTCTGCACAGTGTTCCACACATGTATCGCGACGTCCCACGCATCGCGCGTGGTTTCTATAGGAAGTGGAGTTCTTTTCGCGCATCTTACGCGTTTTCCTGAAGGAAAATGGCTACCAGCTGTCATTTAATCGAGAAGTGTGGCTTTTAAAGTGACACAGAATCTTGCGAAAAGTCGTTCGACCGCGTATAAAGACCGTTTAGCACGATGCAATTACATAACGTTAAAATCGTTTGGTAGATCGACGCCACTTTTCATCTACATGCGGAACCCGTGAACCTTCCATAGTGCCATGAAATTCTATTCCGCTTTACTGTTTACAGTTTTTATTTTTCGACGAACGTATCGACAGTAACGCGACAGAGCCACTTCCACATACATTTAATAACAAAATCGTTCCGACGGACACGTCGTGCGACCGCTAATCGACAATAGTAATCGTGCTACGTGTTAAGAGCCACAAACTTCTCGACCTCACTCGCATTATTTTGGGGAGCGTGATCATTGCAAGAAACGGTAAAACATCGTTTATGAGTATTAAACGCATGAACAAAACGAAAAAGTATTGCGTGTTACGTTTTTATTTCTCTCTCTGTCTCTGCAAACGGAAAAGTTTTCTGATCGTTTAAACGGTATATCTATGTTATTGTAGAGAAGCAGCATGGGTTCGAGCCAACAGTTCTCTCTTAGGTGGAATAATTATTTAAAGCACATTACCTGTGCATTCGACACGTTGAGAACGGAAGAGGACTTGGTCGATGTAACGTTGAGCTGCGAGGGAAAGAGAATAAGGGCACATAAGATGCTCCTGTCCGCGTGTAGTACATATTTCAGGGATTTGTTTAAGGTAAAGCCGAGCAATATTGGATGTTGTGTATATATATCAAATATATATATATATATATCAAAAACTTCTTTTTGATACCATTTGATTTGTCACAGGAAAATCCGTGTCAGCATCCAGTTATAATTTTTCGTAATGTAAAGTTTGACGATTTGGCGGCGTTGGTCGATTTCATGTATCAGGGAGAGGTGAACGTGGTTCAAGAACAACTAGCCAGTTTTCTAACTACGGCGGAACTATTGGCTGTACAAGGTCTGACAGATGGCACGGGAAAAGATAACGACAGTTTGGTGGAGGCACGTCCGTTTAAGTCGCATTCCCATCGAATAATTTTCAGAGAAATTTGACTAACGTCGAAATCACGTTTCAGGAGGAGATGGAAATTCCCAACGAGCCAGAAATTCAACTTCAGAACACGTCTAGTAAATCAACGGATAGCAAAAGGAACAAGTCACCGTCGTCTCCTTTGCCTTATCATGCAGTCGATCTGCAACCTGATGCTCCACCAAGTAAAAGACGAAAATGTCGAGAGAATGCGAACGCGAATGCGAACGCAAACGCCAACGCGAACACAGAGAAGGCGGCTGGTAACGCCTTGGCCGCGAAAGATTCTGAAAACAAAACCTCGGAGAATCAGACGTCGACCGGTTCCGATCCCGTTGAAATAATTCCTCTTATGCCGAACTTGAAATTGGAAATGCCTGAATATTTAGTACAAGACGGAAGTAGCTGTAGTTACGAGGATCAGAGTTTAGGAGACAGTTCGTTAAATAAGATTGGCATAGAAGACACGTCGTCCAATACGCCTGATCAAGACCAGAAGCCCGATATCAGTCAAACGTTTTACTCGAGTAGTCAATCTACTTCGGATAATCTGGATCTCAAACAATCAACGGATGTCGGTAAGAAGTACAATAGTGCGTATACATGAATGATTAACAGCCGACCATCTTGCACCGTCCAACAAATTTTTCTTTCTTCTTCGCGTTCCGATTTCTGGTGTGGTGGCTATCTCCTATGCTTGCCAGCAGGTGGGCAATTAGACAACACCTTTCCCACTACTATCTTACGATGTCTCCGCTAATCGCCTAGGCGCTTAGCAGGCCCAAGACGAAACGCTCCCTTTCCTTTCCTTCGTCTTCCACCCATTCAGCCGCCGCCACACCTGTGTCGTCTCGGTCGAAAACGGAATCCGGGTAGATTATCTTCGGATTTCTTTTTATGTCGTGCGAAATGAACATTCGTTATTCGATTTGTCGAATAGTCACGGAGAATCATCACCACTCGATTACCGGAGCGTGAGAAAAAAGCTATAATTTGTTGGACAGTGTTATCGTAATGCTGTGACGCACTATAATATAATATTGTAATTTTGTGTTTGAATTAGGACACCTACTTTCGAAACCTGGTACATCCGGGGAAAGATTAACGCAAGAAGCAGTGCAGGGTAAGTGTTTCTCAATCGTTATCTTTCCCTGTGTCTGCAGAATGCAAACGCTATGCTTTGCCATATCTTTTAACATTTGGGCGAGTTCGACCGGTGATTCATACTTCGATAATATACTTCGGCGAAGCTTGTTCGAAACTGATAATCGACTATTTTGCAATTCCGGTCCCCCGAACTAAAAGAAATGGCATGGCGGTGAGTTTTATGTTTTGTGCCCACGTATCGCGCCCGTTAATATTTGTCGATCGACAAATTTTCTCCGCGAACCATTGACTGGCGATCACAGTCGGTCACAGTCCTTTACAGTCGGCTCCAAGTCGAGCACAGTCGCGGACAGTTGAGTCGCGTCGCGTTGCGTTGCGTTCGCACACCGAACAAAAAATCTTGTCTCTTTTGGTAAAGCTCTAGTATTCTATCGAGATGCAGATGCAACGCGCGTGCGGCGCATTCCGTTAACGTGGATACAAAACAGTCCTTCCACACCTACATATATTTATACGTAACTTGGATTAGATTGAGTCGAGTTTGACGTTGAATTGTGCGGTGTAGGAGGGAATTAATTTCTTTGATCGATCCGTGGGGATAGTTGCGTGAACTTATTCTTTGATAACGCAAATCGTGCAAGAAATTCGGTAGCGTGTGTGCAATACAACTGCTTCGCACCGTTCGAACGCGTACAAAATTTTTCAAAGACTCTAACGACAAGCATAAAAGCATCAAAAACAGCGTTCGAACGTATGTACGCGTCTGATTCGCTCGTGAACTCGATCGAATCTCGCGGGATAACGGAAAAGAGAGAAGTTTTCCAAGGAAATTAAGATCCATCGGACGCGCGCGCGATAACGATCTGTAACTGCAATTCATCTGTTTCGTTCACTTTAGTTGTTTCCATTGTTTTTATTTGTCACTCGATTCGTGGAAAAACCAAAAAGAGAAACACGATATAATGAAATTCGCGTTAACGAAACGATCGCGCGCGGCGTCGACGATCCGTGCAGACGCGAGAACGTCTTGCAAGAAATTTTTGGAGAAATGCATTTCCTGCTGTGTTATTAGAAAGTCACTTTACCTCTATTAATCGTATAGAAAGAAAAAACTGTACTGTATAGCGAGTACAGAGTGCATGGTTTTTGGAGTAAACGTTAAATGGTGTACAGGCACTCGGGGTGTAGGTTGAACCGTAGACATTAGCGAGCATTGCCAAGTGCTGTATGTGTGCCGACAATCATCTACATTCCTATAATAACTCAAACAACAAAGCCACCTATCATTTATACTCCTTATGCGCACTAACTGTAAGCATACTCTTCTGTATACACTAAAATACTTTTTCAACGCTGGTATCGGGTGATTTACTTCCGTAAGAACCGTAGAACTGTACAGGGCAATATTCGATCGCTCGCGCGCGCGCGCGCGTGTATCATTCGCTGTCGCACATGCCGCATCGCTTGCATGCAAAGTTAATCTTAAAATCGTTGGGAATTCCGTTGCTGTCGGGAATTCGTCAGGCCTGAACCACGTTCACGCACGAGTCGCGCGGGCTCAGATTCTCATTCTCGAGTTCCGAAACGATCGTACGCGTTCGTTGTGGCATTGTCGTTGACGCTGGGATTCGCGATCCGTTCGCTCTATAGTTACGTATGTCTGGAATAAAAAGAAAACACGGCGATTGCTATTAACGGCGATACTTAAGATTAACTTGCGAGACCTTAGTCACAACATATTGATTATCGTTACGAAAATCTTGTAGCCTTGTCAGACGACTAATTTGACGTAGCAACGGTGATGGTGCTGTCGATAATAGCATGTATTTACACGGTTCTTCTTCTATACTTTAATACCTCGCTCTCTGTGTGTATACTTATCCTTTCTTCTCGTTGTGCATCGCGATACTTGAAGAGATTGATATGGGTGCGTGGGAATCCGATATTCAGGTCGAATCGATAACGCCTCTAGAACCCGACGCGGTCAATTCAAGAACGAATTCGAACACCGCTGACTCGCCGTCATCAACGTTCGATCGATAGAGCGACACGCTCGGTCTTTCGTATGTACACGCGATCGCGTAATCGTCTTTTCTTTCGGCCCCGGCTCGGCTTGACGCGACGCGATAACAAGCGATAACGCGACCCGATCCGAGATTCGTATCAACTTAGAAAAGAATTCTGGCAGGTAGGTAAGCAGAACATCCTCGCGTCGATCGTTGCTCCCCGGTCCAAGCAGGAGCACGAATCGACTGATGCATTTAATCCGCAACCGGTCGAAAACCACCGGAAAAAAACCAAGTCTCCTCGAAGCGTTCTCCTTTCGATTTCCTTCCGTTTCTTTCTCTCTCTCTCTCTCTCTCTCTTTCTCACACTCTCTGTCTCTCTCATTCATTCTGTTTTTCTCTCTCTCATTCATTCTCTTTCTGCGAGAAACGAACGAAAACTGTAAGCCGAACGCTGAGTGAACCATGTAGACGGAAGCGGAAGTAAGTTGCGATTGCGGCGTGCTCGAAACGTTGCAACCCGAAAAACCGTGGACCGAACCAAAAATAAAACCGAAAAGTGTAAATCGTTGAATCGTAAATTGTACATCGATGCCAAGAAATCGATACGATGCTCGTATCTCACGGTTCCCGAGTGGAAGAGTTTCCCCAACAGGGCCGATTCACACGTTCCACGTGAACATTGACGCTGGAACACGGCGGATCGACTAAACGTATACACACGTTCTTCGACCAACGTTTGGAGTAGAACGAACATCTCCGAGACGAGACGAGACGATCCTGTCGCAATCCAGAGAGAAGATTTCACGATTCGATCGTATTTGCCAGGCTGCGTTGTTGCGAATCGGACGTACGAATTAGGGGCGGGTCACGGGTGGGGAGGGAACGAAGCGAAACGAACAGAGAAGAAGATGTAGACGACGATTTCGTGGTTCGGGGACGAAGTGGAGAGGTTTGCGATCTCGCGAGACCGACGAGAGACCGAACGAGAGAAAAGAGAACGACTGATGCGAGAGATTCGGTTACCACACCCGGAACACCTGTGAATCTTCGATGCTATGTTTCCACCTACAATACACGCGTATATTATACATATATATACACATACATACATATATATATATATATATGTATAATATAATATATACACCTATGTATCTACGTACAGAACACATCTCGCGGGTGGTTCACTGGTGTATCGCTGATATACTCTAGACTGGCTTTCACGGCTACGGGATTGGTTGGTGCTGGGATTGGTCATTAAAACAAAAGCAAAAAAAAAAAAAAATAAGATGCGATAAAGATGTATTGAGAACATATGCAAAACGGTAATCAAAGTGTATAAGTTGCAAAAGACATTTCCTTACTAATGGTTGCCTGCATGTGCACATATACTTAAGATCTGACTAACCGAAAGTGTTTGGCCAATGTGTTTTCTCCAGGAGGGATTACGTACGTATCTGGTCAGCCGCATAGCCTCAGCAAAGCAAACGGCCACGGAAAAGTATGTGTACACTGCAAGCAGCGCGGAATGGTCACATCACGTGGAAAGCTCAGGCAGACGCGCTTCAAATGTTGGCCCTGCAATGCCTGTTTGTGCCGCTGGCCATGTTTCGTCGATTTCCATAAAATGCGCGCCATACCGCACATCCCGCCCCCATAGCACCAACTCGCCCCCTCCGGCCACGTCGAGTTAATATCGCTACTCAACTAATTACGATCGCGTCCTCCGTGCTTTGTTCGAGTATCGTTATTTTTCTTCATCTTCTTCTTCGTCTTCTTCTTCTTCTTCTTCTTGTTCCTACCATCCTTTCGTTCTTTCGCTCTATCACGCCGGCGATACGCGAATCAGAAAACTATAGGAGAGAAAGAGAGAGAGTGAGAGGAGGCGAAGGAGGGGGACGTTGGCTGGGACTGGGACTGGTACCCTGGGACTAGGACTGGAGATCGAGGAAGGGAGGGGAAATGTTTGGTGCCTTCTCTTGCGATCGATACGGGAAACGATGACGTTCTTTTTTCGCTCGCGGCCGAGAAAGGACCGTTTGCCTCGCCCGTGCCGCGCGTTGCCGTGGAAATGCGAGGTTCGAACGAGGCGGTCCTCTGCCGGTGTTCGTTCTCGCGTGCGTCGCGTGCCTCGCGATTCCTCCGTCGAAAACTCCGTTTGAAATTCGAAGCACCGGAGGGTTCGAGGATCCACCGCGATCCATCGACCTCGGACATTTTCGGATTCGTATCGTTCGCTTATCTTTTAACATTTATTTATAACTCGCGTGTAATTGTAAATTATCGGTTAGACTAGTATTCGCAGGAACAACGACGACGACGATGACGACGACGACGACGACGACGACGCTCCTCGAAAACCGTTTTTGTACACTTCAGCGTTAGCGGTAGGATTACCTTTAGGTGACACGTAGTCGTATTAATTTATCTTTGACTGTATACATAAGACTGCAACGAGGTGAACTCGTTGACCGGATAACTCTTCGTTTTAATGATAATTTCTAGGATCGTGTGCTCGCCCGGTTTTTCTTGTATTTCGTTGCAACCAACGAAAAAAAAAAAAAGAAAGAAAATGGACGGGTACCGTACGCGCGGCGGTATCTCCGCGAGAGTCGACGCGTTCTTTGTCGTTGCCGTTCCAACGTTACGAAGATCTCTTAGAAATAAGTTCGCGCGCTACGTCTCGTCGAGTCGAGTAACGAATGCTCTCTCTTGCGAGCACTCATAGACTGACATAGTTGATCTGCGGATCCGGTAATACTCGGAAGGTCGCCCGGCGCTCGAACCTTCTCTGTAGCGTAGCTCTTCCGGGGAAACCCAGACTTCGAACGATATATGCCGTCCAGTCCGTTCTCTGTCTTTTCCTTTGCCGAATATACATACTCTTTCTCCGCAGCGTGAAACGTTGTAACGGGACGCCGCGCAATTCGACGACAAATGGTCTCGCGACAGGCAATCTTTGTGAAATAAACACGAGAAAAGATGCATAGACAGATCTGTAATAAAAAGGAACCGAATCAGTTGTAATCGACGAGAGCTTACCCTTTTCCCGAAAACCTATGTTGCGACGCGGTCTGCATCAAGACGGATAGCCGATTAGTGGACGGTGGACGCAGAGTCGCCAGATCAGGGGTGGGAGCACGAATCGAGGGGAACAAGTTACCTTCTCTCTGCCACTTACCGGCGTCACGTGACCCGGCCATGGCGGAAGCGTGGGACATAGCGTCGAAGGAGGGGAAGGTAGAGTTGGGACACAAGCCTCGATCTGGCGACTCTGGGTGGACGGCGGACGACGCGCCAGATAGCGACCGGCGAATGGCGGACGATGAAGGCTTCGAGGAGTTCTTGTCACTTCCGACGTGTGTCTCGGCACCCTGGGAACATGGCGAGCTTCTATCTTTTTTTCGGTGGTGTATCCGTTCGGTAGATTTTATGCCCTCTGTCTCTCTGTTTGGTCTGATCGGACTTATTCTATTCAGCTTGCGCTTTCTACGCACGACAAGGGAACGCGTCTACGCCAAAATCCGTGGAGATCCACGATCAAACGAATCGATCGATATCACCGCGTCACAGAGTACATAGTATCCACTGCCAGCCGTCTACCAACGCAAGCATTTCGACGGTCGGTCGCATCTTCTCGAATGCACCGATTTGCATTTGCATTATCATTTCTGCAAGATTTTGTAACGTTGGCTAGGATCGAATCGAAATTCTTTCGGATACATTCCGACGCTTCTGGCAGATCGTAAATCGAACACAGCGTACAAGTATTCGAGACTATGGGGACCACGGTATACAGGTTTTCCACTCGAAATTAGCTCTTAGTACACAGACCGAATTCACCTTTTTACAGGTTGGATTCATCCTTACACAGACCAAATGAATACTTTTGCGAATTCATCTTGCGGATGACTCGAGAATGAAACAATACGTGCACCCAAAAGGCAAACACTTCGCGGTTTCTTTAAGTATTTTGCGAACTTCTTTAGGAGACTACTACAAAAATTGAATGTACATAATTTGGAGAAATTGTGTGGTAGCCTCTACAATGTACACTTTACTATTTCTACCATCATATTTTTCAATGATTTTGTATTTTACATCTGTTCGTGGTTACACGCGATGAAACTTCAAATTTCAAGAGAAATTTCAATTATGATTTGTAAAAAGGCGATTGTCTGTAAAACGGCAAATTTCGAGTGCAGAGCCTGTAACTCGAGTAAAAGTTGTCGAAGAGTTCGTGCGAAATGCTTGCGTGTACCGTGTAGTTCGTGTGTTTGCGTCAAGTCCTCCTGTTACGTAGAGATAGGTATAGCTACAGGTACATGTACAGGTATAGGTATAGGTATAGGTGAAGGTAAAGGTGCGCGACAGAGAGTGGTTAACGCCAGAGGTGATCTTGTGTGTTTGTTTGTTATGTTTATTTGTAGAATATACCAGAGCAGGAGATACCGCTGGGGGCGGGGGTGGTAGCGGCGGTCCTGGAACCGCGGACCTCGTCTCGGACGACGACTACGGTCAGTCCACGGACAATGAATTGTTGTTTCGCTGTAGAATTTGTTGGAAGGGTTTCAAGCATCCGATGTCGTTGACACTGCACAAGGATTTGCACACGGGGCAAACGAGGTGTCCGATCTGCCAGCGCATCTTCAGTCGAAGTTACGACATGAAAGCGCATTTGCTGCGGATCCACAAGTGCACGTTCAGTGTCGACGCCAAATTGAACTTTCGCAACTGATATCGTCCCGTTCGATCGTTTTAGCGCGCGGGAATTATCGTTCGAACGGCGAGAACGAATTGGTACCGATCGACGAGAAAACAAAAAACCTTGTGCGATCCATTAATCGATAAAACGATATGTGACATCGTATTGCGTCGCTTGCCAATCCCGTCGTCGTCGTTCGTCCACGACTTTCTTTTTCCCGCCTGTTCTTATTCGTACTATCTTTTTTTATTTTTATTTTTACTTAGTTTTACACGCTCTTAGCGCATTCACGTCCTACACGATTAAGCCTGTGAACCAATCCGAGAGGTTCCCGCGATAAAAACCGACCGAAATACTCGCCGGGCGTGTTTGCCGCTCGATCGGGTCGAGGTAAGCGTCGCTCCTGTACGCGTTCGATAGACTGATATGCCAGAAGACTCGTAAGGTGCCATCGACGTAAGATGCCATCGACGAAAGATGACGCGGAAATACGTAAAGTTCCTCAAAGACGCGTAGAAAGTAATAGTGACTGGAAGAGTTTGAAATCGTTTTCTCCCCGCTGCCGCACCGTGGCCTTATTGAATAAGGTTTCTTCTTCTTCCTCTTCTTCTTCTTCTTCTTCTTCTTTATGTTTTACTACGTTCGAGTATATCGGCGGTCGCGCTCACTTCATTCTGTAAACCTTAAACAGTATAATATGCGTTGCGTACCTTCGTTCGAATTTTTTATGTTTACGCGTCAACGCGTTCCACCTATTTATAACTCAAGTTTTATATTATTACAGGATGATTGTATACGATTTTGCTAGACGGGACGAAACAGTCTCGAGGGAGATATACTTTGATATTTGAATTATTGTTAGGAAATTCCAATAAAACTCTTCGAACAAATATATATCTACGTATATATATATATACATAATACAATGTACATTCGTACATATATGTATGTGCATCCTTTTGTTTCACTCGCTTCACACTTCCAGATCCGAGGTTTTTCAGCCGACGCCAACGCGTTTCTCGTGCCTTCGGTTCGATCGGCTTCGTCGAACTCGCGATCCGTTCCATACCTATTGTGGTGAGATGACGAGACGGTCCCTGGCAGCAGATGAGGGGAAAAGTTACCCTCGCTCTCTCTCTGCCAGTACTGGACCAAACGCGTCACATGACTAGGTTGCGGCGGGGGGAATAGCGTCGTAGAGGGGGAAGGTAGAGTGGGAACACAAGTTTTGCTCCGGGGATCTTCTTGCAGTGTCGCCAGAATCGACCAAAACTGGTCGATTTTCCCACTCTGCCTTCTCCCCTTCCACTATCTCATTCTCCAACATCCCCACTAAGACCGTAGACTGGTCACGTATTAATCTGGTTATATCAGAGAGGAGGGGGTAAACGGTATTCCCCTCGATCTGGCGACACTGTCTTCTTTGTCACCTCACCACATTAGGACTGTCCTATCGTTCGCGGGGGCTGGCCGCGTTCAATTCTTATCCGTGCTTTCCGTCGATCTCGCGCATTCTTCCTTTTAGACTGTCGGTTTTACGCGCTCGTTTTTGTCACTCGATAGTACCGCATGACAGAGGAAAAATATTTCGTTGTGATCTCAATTTTTATAATAAATTAGTCGAAAGAACTGTAGGAATCCGTATATAGTCCAGTCGTTTGCGAACAACAGGAACAACTTTTCGGCTGAATGCAAACAAGTTTCATCGGTTTGTCACGAACATGGGAGACAAAATGATTGGGAAAAACGGGGGGGGGGGGGGGGCGAATAAAAGACAAGCCGGACGATACGCGATCGAAAAGACGTTTCGCAGCGCCGAGAGAAAGCTCGCACCCTTCCGAACTCCTAAAGCTTCTCGACCGTCGAGGAGCAGCTGTCTTCGAGCGTTTTGATTAGTTTCTCTCTCTCTCTCTTCCTCTATCTCTCGTTCTATCTTTTCTTCTCTCTTTCTCTCTCTCTCTGTCTCTCTTGATAAACCGACCATTCCTGTCCGAAGCCCGACCGATCCATCGTAGAACAAACGGGACGGACAAATGCGAACGAAAATGCAAAAAAATAAAAGCTAAACGAAAAGACAAGCAACGAGTACTGGCGACGGGAAGCAAAGTCTCGTGCTCGAGGTTCGAAGCATACCGAACAACCCCGCCGAACCTATATCACATAAGTATGAGGCTGTCTGTGTGTATGGGAACACTTTGGATTGTGTGCGCAGAACCAAAGCACGATACCACGCCTATTGGGAATCATCATCGTCATCGTCATCAACATCATAGACAGCATCCTCGCGAGGAACTGCAGCAAGATTACCCGCAACAACAACAACTACAACAACAGCCACAACAACCACCGCACGAACAGCTACAGCGAGAACGACAGGAACAGCAACAACAACAACAACAACAGCAATTCCAACAGACGAGCGTCGGATTCGAAAGGATGAGACGCAGATCTAAGCCGCTCCACGACGAGAGCGGTCGGTGGGTGTGCGACGTCTGCGGTCGCGCTTACAGTCGAGGCGATTCCTTGGCTCACCACCGTAGCATACACAGGGGAGACACAGTGTGCCCGATCTGCCAAGTCGTCTTCACCCGAAAGTACACGATGCGGTGTCACATGTTGAACGTACACGGCGTCAAATAGCACGAGACTGACCGGAATCGCGACAACGCCTCGCGATCCTAGGATAGATTTTCTATTTTCTATTTCCGCCCGGCGAGGGCCAAAGGAGCGCGTCTTTCACTTCGTCCTTCCCGTTGCTTTCCATTCTACGAGCGGCTATCGAAAAGAAACCGGACCGAATTTCCCCGCCGCGCCGAAACATGAAAATCGAAAGTAATCTCCTGCATCGATACAACGATCTCAATACAACTGCTCAAATTTCGGACGCGACGAATCCGGTTAGAACGCCGATGAGATTTTTTCGTAAATTCGGTCGGATTTCTTTTCGACCGCGCTTCGTTTCGAAGGGACGGAAGTTCCTTCCCGGACAGACTGATTTTTCCTCGTGATTTCGAACAACATGACCGTCATTGTTCGACAAGGCAGTTTCGAGTACCTCGAAGCTAGTTTTGCGCCCGCAAATGCTCCAAGAAGAGCGTTCTTCGTGCTCCCCTGGGCCGCTCGTCGCTTCTGTCTTCGCTCTTTACGATCGAATCGACGCGACGGCACGGTGGAGCCGGATAGGATAGGATAGGAGAAAGTAGGAGAGGAGAGGGTGGCTATACGAATGCGTACACCATTGACAGCGTACAATTTGTTGCGAACGCGACGGATCGCCGAGATCTTCCTTTGTATTTACGAACATTGAGAAATAAACAGCACGTAGAAAATGGCTTGTATTTTTTGATGCTGCGGGACGGAACGGATCGCGGATGATCGTTCGCGACCAATTCACATTTCTGTATCACGCACCAGCCACGCTCGCATAGGACGCGATTAAGCATCGGCTTAAAAAGGAGTACATGATTGTCGGTTCACTTGCGCACGAGAAGCGCGCGGAAACGTCCCGCGGGTACGTCCGCCGCGGGTGTTTTCGCTGTGCCTGATCGCCGATCTCTGATCTCTGATCGATGTGATAGTTGATCGCGCTCCGAACGCGCGCGCGCTGTCGTACGATCGCCGTAATCACCAAAACATGCTTGATGTGTGACTTTTAAATTTTGCATTCACGATCTAACTGCAACCGATCGACGCCGCACACTTCTGCAAATAGGACTACATACGTATTCTTCTGCATGAATATTGAACATTGAATATTCTTTTGTTCGTACACACGTTGTTTTTTTGTTGTCGTTGACATTTCTTTTATTTTTATTATCTCTCCCCGTACCTCCACAGAACACCCCGTACACAGTAGCATGACAATCGCTCCAACCAGTTTTTTACGATTGCGTGTTTATATCGCATCGTGATTGCTCTTCCTTGTATACGACTGATCGTGTGTGCTGCCTTTTATCTTGCCGTTCATCTCCTGGTATCGTTGATGGATCGAAGGAGACGTAGTAGTGAGCGAGTGAGAGTGCAATGTAGATAGGGAACGACGCGTCCGTTGGAAAACGAGAGAAACAGAGAAAAAAGAGAACGAATTAACGAGGAAACCGAGACGACGATGATTAGAGACCAGATTAGAGAACAAACGGAGAAATAGATACATGTACCTATCGAACAAAACGAATAAAAGAGAATAGGTGCGTGCGCGACGTTGCCGTAACTCGTTACTCGATCGATGTAGCTTGTGGTGTCGTTCAATGGTCCATTTCTTCGTTCTTCGACGAAAGACAAACAATAGGCATCGTACACGACCACGATCTGACGGAACGCGACTAAAAATTGCTTAAACACTACTAAACAGAGATACATAACACACGGGCTACAGATTCGAACGACGACTACAAGAAAATAGACAACAGATCACTGATTACCGACGCGAATACGACAGAATACTATACGACACGACACGATAGGGATACAGACACACCGATGATCTGGCATCGGGCGCACGCACTACCACATGAACGTGTTTATATCTGATTTAGATTCTCGTACGGTGGTCATCGAACAGCCGTCGCATTCGTGCAAACTCTGCGGTAAAACGTTTTGGAATCGGGACTCGATGTACAAACACATGAACATGCACAAGGGAACGACACAGTGTCCGGTGTGTCACAAGGTGCTGAGCCGCACCACCCACATGAAGAGACACTTAAAAAATCGGCACGGCTGGCTGGGGATGGGGACGACAGCAGCAGCCGCAGCCGCAGTCGCGAACGCCGCAGCCGTAGCCGCAGCCGCAGCCACCGTAGGAGGGAACGCCTCCGGGTCGGCCGCGAGTTCTGCGACCGCAACAGCGAGTGCGGCTACCACCGCCGCCGTGACTAGCAACGCCACAGCCGCGAGCATCGTGCCCGGCTGTCCGGTCGACGCTTCCGCCGCGACGCCTGCTCCGCATCCACCGACCCCCATTTCCGTCTCTTCCGCGGCCATCGCCCGACAAAACGCCGGAAGTCCCACCGACGGCCTCGAATCCAGCGCCACCTACACCACCATACGCATTAGAGAGAGCAGCGTCGAACGAATCACCTCTAGTCCTATTCCTTAGTGCGAATTTTCTCCCTAAGCTGGCCACGACAAACCACAGAAAACTACAACTGTAACAACTACAACTATTACCACCACCACCACCACCACCACCACCACCTACATCACCACGTAGAGATACCCGTCGACGTTACAGAGAGAGGATAGTCGAGAGATATAGCCGCCCTCCCCGTAGAGTCTTCTTCCAGAGACTGATGTGCATCCGTTCTATCGATCATTCTTCGTAACTCGTCGGACCAACGTTGAAAGTCGGTTCTGGCGAATTGTTTCGGCAAAGTTCAACGAGCTGCGACAGAGATTAACGAACGTGGGTCTCGATGGAAATATCAGCATCGAAGAACCATCCGACGTATTACGAGGAATCGGATCTAGCACGGACGACCATCGCTTTCTCGACGATCCGTACCTCGAGTATTTGTTGCTGTCAGCGATAGAAACGATTCTTCGAACCGGAGAACGTTTGTGTCGTTGCGAGCGAAAGGATTTGATTCGTCCTTTGATTCGAGCAGCACGCCCCTCGTCTGCTTCTCATTTTCCCCGTCGTTTCCAGACAAAACGAATTTAGATTTTAGTCTTTGTTTTAGACCGCCGCGTATCTTGTCATCGTGTAGATAATTTATTGGTTACGGAGTCGATGCCCCCGACTCGCGTTCGCGCAGCGAACAATTATCTGAAGAGATATCGAACGTACTGGTTCACGATTCAAAAATCGTGTTCGCGTAACTCAAAAAAAGAAAAAAATACGGATTTTTGTTCGCATCTCGGGAAACCGAAAGCTGGAAGCCGTGCGCGGAAGTCGTCGATTTCGTTGCGATCGCCGCGTACGGCGTTCGTCGTGTACCTACAATCTATTCCACTCTAGTCGTCGACGGGAAACCTATTTAAAAGATGCCTGTCTTACACTGTACGTACGCCCTAGTCATTTGCGGATACGCGCGCGCGCGCGTGTCGCACCTACCTTTATGTATATGTGTATATGCATGTAAGAAAAGAGAAAGACGAAGAGGAGAACGAAGAGTAACCAAGAGAAACAGGAAGGAAAACTGGGAGAAGGAGAAGAAGGAGGGAAGACGAAGATAAAGTTTGACGGGAATGAAGAGATCGTGCCCGCGGCCACCGCGGAACTCCTAAGTAAACGATTTTGTAACCAAAGACGTACACAGGCGGGAAGAAAAAAACAAGCAAATTATTTTATCTAGTCAAATGAGTTCGGTACTTAATAGCGTTAAGGAGGAATGTGCATCTTTCTTCGTGCGATCGATTGAACGACCGTGAAACGATTGGGCGAGACGCGCAACCGACCAGTAATCGTTTAATTGGTTTCGAGGCTCCGATCGCTTCGACTTTGATTTCGATCTCGATTTCGGTCTCGATCTGTTCCTAAGGCGATTTCGTGGGAAACCCACGATCGCGAAACCCTTCGGATCGCACGTCAGCCTTCTCCGTGGTTCGTTTTTCGGCGAGCATCGCGCCGCCGAAAAGAGCCGTAGGTAGATTCGTTACCAAAGCATCGAACGTCTCGACGGAGCCGAAACTGAGCCTCGCTGTTCGAAACAGCGCGATCGCTTTAGCACTATTTTTCTACGCGCGGCGGTACCGAGAGAGAAGATAACATTTCGTTTTTCCTTTTAATCGTATATACAATCTAGTACCAAAGATCGTGCCATTTTCCCTGATCTATTGTTTGAGGGTGAGCACGTGTCGCACGGGTCGAAAATCGGTCATGCCACGCGCTTCGCTCGTGTATCGAACATACTCGTGTATTTTAATTTTAAGCTCGGAAATTCGCCAAATTTTCCGTACTCGCGGTCCTAATCGCTCTTACGCGTATACGTATAGATGTATATTTCTATAATACCCCGTGACATTATCCGTACCAAACGGATACGTACACGTGTCACGTATATGTATATCTACACAGAATTTTATTTTCATTTATATGTTTATCGCGTCGTTGACGCGAATGTTATAATGCCTTTGCTCTTATATTATTTTTATGTTGCCTGTCTTCTCGTTTATTTTTTGTTGTGCTTTATTGTTTGTTCGTTTCATTTCACGTTCATTTTCACTTTCTTTTTAGTTGGAATTTTGTTTCGTTTCGGCCTGACGCCATTAGAACTGAGAATTTTAATCCAAAGAACCTTGCCCCTGACACGCGGCGAGCGTTTTCCTTGAAATTTGTCAGTGTCTTATCGATTTCGTAAGAACAAATTTTTTTGTGAGAATTTCAAATCTCTCTGAAGTCTCTTTTCGCGCGGAATCATTTTTTTTGTTGCCGTTTGACAACTCCCGTAAGAGGTCTGTCATCCGTCGATTGGAAGGAATTCGGACACGTGCAATTCTTCGTTGAATGTGAAATTTCACGGTTCAACTTTAAAATTCCGGAAATGGATTTTTAAGATACCGAACCGCGAGAGAATGCGAAGAAAAAATTTCGATTTTGTGTTGGACCCGTTATACTGGGAATACCCTTATACGTTTATTTTTATTTCCTTTTCCTATTGTGCAATTACAAAGAGGCTATTGCTGGATCGACAAGGGAAACGATCCATCCACGATGCGATCTCTTATTCGCGTTTCCTTTTCGTATGCAATCTTTGCTGTATGCCAAAGTCACGAAACGTTGCGAATCGAGCGCAACGAGTCGTAAAACTATACCCGCGTATATTCTGTATATAGTATAGAATAATATACACCAAGTACTGTGGGATATCGCGCCAGACCAAATACGTACGGAGATTAGACAAAAATTCGGAGAGTTCGAGGTCATGGGTTTCGAGTCCCGCCGTGGCCGTGACCTCTTTTTTTTCGAAAATCCTACAGTACCTATTATAGAGAACGCGACAACTTGATCGCGACGTGACCAAGTACAAATCGAAGTTAGTTTGCGGACGCGAGATTGGGACAATTTGGCGATCGATCGTTGATCGCCGTTTTGTTCTCGTGTAGTATCTATACCAGGCTTTGGCAACCAGTGCGTCTCCGAACTCTCACTATCGCGCTCCGGTGGCCCGTTGGGGGTAGCCTATTTTACGTCATCGACTCTCGGAGCACCAGTTGCCCAGGCCTGATCTATACAATAATTGGTGGAAAGCCGCAAGTCGCTAGTCGCGCGCGCGTTATTCAATTTCAGTTTTGAATAGGAATCGAATCGTGACCGGCGCGGTGACTCCATTATTGTTCGAGTTGCCCGAATTGCCCGAACAGCCTGAACAGAACAATTCGTTCTAGAGGCTTTTAACGAAATAGCAAATCTTCCTCCAAGCAAGGATCAATAGTGCTTGCGTTTACATTTGCGATCGCATGCGATACGTTTCGTGCTTGTTCTACTTTGCGTCGCACATCTTGCACGTTTACATTTTATTATATAATTTCGACGTATTTTATCGGAATTAGCAACACTTCGCTAGTAGCACGAATCGATGTTTAGCGCGATACACGCGGACACATATACATACATACACACACACACACACACACAATCGATCCACCCATCTACCTACCCAAACACAGACACGTACATATACGAATATATTTATTTGTACGTTGATTCTACTTCTTTTTTCTATTTATGTTTGCTTACGTTAAGATGTAAGTTGAGTTCTGCGAAGAACGGGGAATACCATAGAAATGCATACACGCGTTTATTTACACACGTACATGGTAGACGTATATTTAATTTAAAGGAAACGAATGTGCACATTCCTCAGAAGCCATAATACAAATAAGTACAAGATTGCCAATTATTACCTTAGACGAATTGATATTTCTTTCTTTATTTATAAAAATAAGAAACATCTATATAAATATATATAAATATATATATATACATAAATCTATAAATATATATATATATATATGTGTGTGTATATATAGAAAGAAAGTATATATATATACATATATATACACGTAAAAATATTATAATATATCATTACGTAATCCTATGTTTGGCTTATGCGAGTTAACGATGTAAGTGGAACAAAAAAATTTATGTGTGAATAAAGTTTAAACATGTGAATTGAACCGAGTCATTTTTCTTAAATAAAAATATATATATATATATCTCGAGGTATCTTGTCAAAATTTTCATACGATCACGCTGTAAAAATGTTGTTAGTCGGTCGTGCGTATCGTTAAACGAAATGTCGATAAAGTAAGTATGCGACCGATCGAACGAGACTCGAGATCTTTACGAGAAACGCAAATCGCGAAGGCGAGGACGCGACACACAGAGAAAATTAGCGGATCGGCGTCTGCGAGCAAACGCGCGATTTATCGATCGACGGACAACGGAGCGCGGGAAAAAAAACGAATGATCGAGCCTTTTCGCGCGGAACATTGTCCCCGTGAGACTGATGTCACGGCGTTACGGATTACGGATTACGGGAGCCCGGTGTGTGGTGGTTTTGTTTGAAAGACGGTGTTGTCGCACGGTGTAATTGGGTTTCACCTCCAGCAATCCCTATCGCGTCGCGTAAATCAAACTACGCTTGGAAATCTTCACGCTTCTCACTGCCACGTCTCTCTATTTTTCTGTTCGATGTTGGCACACTAATAGCAATCGAGACGCATCGCCGTCTGAACACGGTTGATGCTAGCTGTCGCGATAGAACCAGAAATCCGAAGAACTCGTTGGAACGCTGACGCCGTTCGATACGAACGGCACACCCATTTCGTGTTCCGATAATCGCTCGACGAAGCAATATTCTCCACTTTCAACTTTCAGAATTTCTTGCCCTTCGATCTGGAAAGCTACGCGAAACTTTCTTGCAAAATTCCTTAAACTTCAGCCGCTTCTATACCTTGTCCAATGAGACGAGGCAGTACTGTACCAAGTGTGTATCCTTCGCTGGGTAACATCGACTTTGTTTACGTTGACTGCCTCGTCTCGCTCGACAAGGTATAAACATAAAATTACATGTTTTACGCGTGAACGATACCACCCCGGACGGTTCAAACATTTTGCAACCATAGTCTTCACGATCGAAGGAGGACCTGCAAATCGCTTACCGATTATCGGAACGCAAGGAAAATTTTGTTGGACAGAGTGCGATCGTCGGTCGATCCCGAATCAACCGAGGATCCACGATCATAATCGATGGTGGCGAGACAACAGACGCGGTAACAGGTACGCTTTTCCCTGGTTAGCGTCGCACGATTGCGGGGGATACAAACAAAGAAACGAGCACGCAATGGAGCAAGCATTAAAGCAATCGAGCAAACGCTAGCGAGTAAAGAAAGAAGGAAAGAAACGAACATGTTTTCTGCATCGGCTGACGATCGGGGGTGGTCGCCAACTAAGAGACGAAGAAGATCGCTCTATTGGACGGGGGTGGTGGGGATAGAAGTGCGACGCAAACGAGGGAAAATAGTATCAGCCAGCACAGGTAGAGCGTACGAGTATATCTAGTCTGTGTTACACGTGTTACTGTCCCCCATTGTCTGACTGATTGATCAATGTAATTGATTAGAAACCAAGGAATGAGGAATCGGCGGGTGACGTGGCTGTTAATGTGTTGCAGGGGGGGTGGGACGCAATCGGAAGCATGTTGGCGATACAACTGGTCAAGTGGTGATGCAGGGTCCAGGGCGTTTTTCGTGCAGACTCTGCGGAAGCGTTTACAAGCACCTTGCTTCGCTGACCCAGCACCTTGAAGTGCATCGCAACCAGACAACCTGCATCCTATGTCACACCACTCTCAGTCGTAGAACCGACCTGCGGCGTCACATGCGTCTGAAACATAACATGCAATTGCAAAAAACGATCCAGAAGCAGCGCAGCTCGAAAAACGAATTGGACTCGTAGATTTGAACGTTGATGCGCCGAGGAACATTGCTTCTCGCTCCGCCCTGGTTTTTTCTTTCCTTTCCTGTCGAGTTACTTGCGCGTCGACTACCTTTTACTTTCTCCCTTCGAGTTTCGGTTTTCGTTTCCGTTTCCCATCCGCGTCGAATACAGTAGCACCAGCAACAAACAGCACCGGCAGCAGCAATGGCGGTTCTCCCGTCTTCTTTTTGTTCCGTTCGATCTGCACGATCAACCCCTTTCGTACGGGTTTTCGAAAATCCTTCGTACTTGTATAGCGAACAAGAACGATCTCGTACGAGATAAATGAAATTCGGTCTTAATTAATAACCTCGCACCATAGAATTTGAGATTTCGAGGAAGCGAACAGGAACAGATATCCGTGCAAAGACTAAGCGTGATCGACGCGCCGCACGGAATTCGTCGTGAAAGACGGGGCAGGAATTTCACATCGTTGCGATTCTTCTTTGGACAGCGATCATTGCGTTGCGTGCTGAAAAACTGTTAGCGTGAACGTCCGACGCGCGAATCCTTGGAACCAGAAATTCGAGGACAGTAACATGAGACTTAATTTATTTATCGTTTCCCGATCTCACTGTCAGTTTCCGATAGATAGTAGTGTCCAACGTCCGACAACCCGAACCATCGACGTTCGTTGATCGTCCGGACTCTATTATCTACCGTTTCGTTTGCTTCTACGTTACGATTTCGCGGCGAGATACAGTAAATCCTCATTTACTGTCCGAGGTCGCCTGTGCGATCACTGTCCAGTGCCTACCCACTCCACTGCGATGATTGATCTCGGCTCGGGTATATCGGTGTGAAGAACATCACTACATTGACACCATGAATCGAATGTTCAAACTTCTTAATTTTCATGATTTTTTAATGGGACTTTCATTAATTTATTTCTGGCAAATTTTCTTATTAAAATAAGACCAAACACGATATAATTTCAATTGTATTTAGTGGTTTAATCGACGAAGAAAGTTTCGGTCGCAAGGAAGGACAGCGTATGGGAAAGAAAGAGACGCTGACAGTCGCCATCGGCGACACGCTTCGACCACGCTATACGTATTTCATTCTGTCCTTCTCTATGTTCGGCTCTCTATTGAAGTCTTGGAGCGGTAGACACAGTCATAAAAAAATAGTGTCCCTATACGATTACTCTCCGTGCAGAACACGGCTGTTGGACAGTAAATGAGGATTTACTATACACCATTTTTCTCATCCGCGGAAGCGAGCCTCGCAATTGGGGATCGAAATACATATTATTTAGTTCAGAGTATAATAGCTCGTCCTCGACTTTGTATCGATTCTAGTCATTACTGTACGGCGCTGAAGCGTTGTCGCTGGAACATCGTCTGATTTGATCTTGTCCGAAGTGTTCGAAATACATACCGACGATAGATTTTGTTCGATCGACGACAGCACAGTGCCGGGCCAGAGTCCTCGAAACGAGGTCCAGAAAAAAAATTTTCAATTTCGTCAGAACCCGATGAAATTTATGTTATGCGACTAGGTAGATTAAGTACACCTATCGTTTCGAGACCGAGAACGACAAGATGAAACAGTTGTCCGACAAGCGATCGTTACCAATGACGTGCAAAACGTATATTCTACGTTAGTTGACAAATAAATAGCGTCTAGAGACTACATTGTGAGATGTCCATATCAATAGAGAAAAAGAGAGAAAGAGAATTACAATGTTACGAACACGGGTCACGTTACGGTGAAAAATCAATCGGAATGTTACACCGACTCTGTTTACACGTCCGTTGTTCGCATATACTCGATCTTTTCGTTGCGACCAAGATGGATTTTAGCTGCTTCGAAGGAGCGCATAGACAGTGCCTTACACTCGAATAGTTTTACAGATTCTACAGTATTGACTTTCCAGATGTTTACCACAGTTGAACGCGTATGAGAGACTATAAGAGAACCGAACACATTTTTATTCCATTATTCTTTTCGCCGGTGGCTTCGTGTAAACATTGTCTCTGTGTGTACGAGATTCGATGAAAATTTAGAGAATACTTGTTTGTTCGCCTATGATCTATGATCTCTACAGTCTACAATCTGTAGTATATAGGACGGGAACAGAGTTTCGAGGATCGATCGATCCGGTGTGGAAGCTACGAATCCGTTCTACGGACCAGACCCTTTCGTTGCGTTCCTTCTCCGGAAGTGGAAACACGCCCCCCCCCCCCCCCCCGAAAGCCCCCGACCAAGGGCTGCTTTCGTTTTCGATTTCGTTCCGTTCCGTTGTTTCGAACGGACTGTGTTGTCCTTTGCATTCGCTCGAATCTTAGTTTCCTCGTCATCATCGCGGTCATCGTTCCCGATGTCGAGAAGAACAAGCGCGAATTTCTTGAACGGAACAGGAGGATCGGATTTCGGAAAGCTCGTCGCGCAGCTCCCCGCGAGTTTTCCCAAAGCTCTCTTTCGTGATCGTCGACGATAGCGATCTCCATCGAAAAAGTCGAACTTTTACGTATTGGCTATACATTGTGTACCGCTTTATCGCGATTCGTTCGATTTCAATGATCAACGTTGCTTCAGAATCTTACGCTATATAAGTCCTATGTGTACGTTGTTATATTATATCCAATAAAGAAACGATGTTTCATTAACGTGTCATTGCGACGATGTAATTACGATAATAAAAAACAAAGCGCGAACCTCTAGAAAGGTTCTGAAAGTTCGATTTTTTTCTGTTCTCTTATTGATTACGTAGATCGACAAATTCACCGTTTCTTTTCGACCGAGATTGATCGATTATGCGCGCACGCATACGTGCGTGTATAATTTTTCGTCGATTTCGCCGAACAATGTATGCGATAAATTCGTGAAATTTCTAGACACGCTGTATCCTCTCTAACAAACGAATCGTACCGTACAGAGTTCTTTTTGATTTTCCTCTTTCGAACTGGAACAATGTGTTTTTCGCAGGATAAAGCACTTAATCGTAGGTTTATGTAGATTAACAAAAAAAAGTGTAGTTGTTCGCTGTTAAGAATCGCACGAAGCTTCGATGAAGAGAGAAAGGCTGAGAGTGCGGGTGAGTGCGTGAGAGATCGAACGAATGAGAGAGAGAGAGAGAGAGAGAGAGAACTCTTTCTGAGCAATCAATCGCGTCGGATTCGTCGCGTTGTAATTAATCGAATGTCGAGCGGAACATGTACTTGATTGGTGCGAGACGTTTTTCTCTTAGCTCGTAAGACTTAGCCCGTAAGTAAGATATGTAGAGCGACGGTGTGCGAGTTTGTGTCGTGTCCCGCGCGCAATAGACCACGCTGACAACTTCAACGATAGTTCGATAGGTCATTCTCACGGGAACCGTCTCGTCGTCGTACCGATCGAACGATACTTCGTCCGTCGTGTCCAAGGATCAGTGCATTTACGAGAAACGATCAGTTTGCAACAAACAATCGCGTTCTGCGAGTCAGAAAGTTTTTGCGAACGCAGCACGACGCATGGGTAAATATCACACACTATCCACACGCATACATGCACACACACACACACGCGCGCGCGCGCGCGCACGCACACAGTCCAACAAACACACAGAAACGATACACTATATTTCCGTAAGATTTTTCGTTTCGATCGCGTGCCTCATAGTTTCCCAATGTTTTTCGGCTTGTAGCATCTTTCGAAACTTCCAAGCATAGCTGCATTTTAAAAATTAATGTTCAACAATTTTTCAAGAATTTTTTTTATCGGTCAAACAGGTTTTTGCAGTAACACGGTTTAATGATATCATTTGGGATTGTTATCTGAAAGAAATTTTTTAAATATTTTTACATCGTATACTTCCGGTAGATAAAATGTGAAAAAATCCGATTAAATGTAAATAGAATCTGGAACGCACCCCCTCCTGTTGGGAAACTATGGCGTGCTTGAACGCGCAGATCGCGTAAAAGCGATCGCTGTAGATATCGATCGTCGCAAACTTTTCGTTTCGATAGATTCTGTTACGTGTACGTACTTCATTGTGAGC
This sequence comes from Lasioglossum figueresi, assembly GCA_028455805.1. Classification (NCBI taxonomy): domain Eukaryota; kingdom Metazoa; phylum Arthropoda; class Insecta; order Hymenoptera; family Halictidae; genus Lasioglossum; species Lasioglossum figueresi. The sequence continues at coordinate 6,365,367 of CM052189.1, read as the reverse complement.
TTGTAAGCGAACTCAAAGAAAAAAAAGCGGTATAAAACTATGCTTTAAAATGTTATTACAGCAATGTAAATAAATCGATTTACAATGGAAGCTTCAGTCTTTATGTTTTTCACGGAACGCGGAGGACGACGCGACGCGAGGAATCATTAATGAATATACATAAGTATATACTATACGTATGCGGCTCGGCACACTGTCTTCGGTGCGTTTAGCGAGTGGGTGCTTCGGCGTACTTTGAATTAGTGCTGGCGTCTAACAGTGTTCTGCTTACACGTTGCGCGAATCTGGGAAACTGCACAAACTATTCTCGACTGTTTATTCCTCGCGGAACGATCGCTGAGATTCTTGGAGACTGCTTTGAATCGGTCGGACAACACGCGTAATCGGGCGAAAGGAATTGTTAAGGGTCGTTGATCGAGGGGGGTGGGGAGCAAAAGTTCGCGAAGATCCAAGAATCCCAGCTCGTCGAATCCCTCGTTACTTCGTATCGATTTACAGACTCGTAGAAACATAACTGTGGTTCGTTCTTGCGTTTAGAGAATAGACACTGACATCGTTTGTTTCGACATTTTAATGTTTTCTTCCTTGTTCGAGTACAATCTTGCATCGATAGATGAATGGTAGTGACGCACTAATGGCTAACTGTTTTACGTAAATGAGAACGATCGTAGAGTAACTTTTGAATGGACACGAGAGAACGTTGTCTCGAACGAGATATATTAAACGCGACAAGAATAAAATGAGACAAAAATGAAAAGACAAAACAAAAAACAAACAACTATCCTGTTCCGTTATAGTGTTAGTTATAAGAAGAAATAAATTTATAGAGTCACACGCAAGGACACCGGCATGGAGTTTGCATTCGCCAGGATCATTCTGCGATAAATGCGGTATTACGTTTACAACGCAGCACGCTCTTCTACGGCACATTACATCGAAACACGAAGAATCTCGACCTTCTACCGCGTACTGCAATATCTGCCAGCGATTTTTCAAAACAAAGTGGAGCTTGGCCACTCATAACAGCAAATATCATAGGAACTGAGTGCGGGTCGAATCGTAGTGCTGTAGTCCTTGTTGGTCTATCCTCCACTCGGTTGCGAATCGTGAATTGCGGATTACGAATTACGGATCGGGTCTCGCTTCTACGCAGAACAGGCTTCCAAGATTTTCTACTACCGGTAGGACGAGAGGGACTAGAGGGACGCGTTCGTAGCGTAAACGGATCCTGTCGAGTATATCGTTTCATCGAAACGGAGAGACACTAGGGCTCTATGGATGAATCATTTTATTAAATATTTATTTCAAATTCTAGATGTAACTGTTCGTCATATTGAGAAACAAAGATGATCGTTGAGTCCTTGCAAGCACAGTGCGCATGAAATAACGTTGGAAAATATCTGAATATATTTTCGTGGCTGATCTTGTACATTTCTTAACGTTCGTCGTATCAGCGTATCAAACTGAGGAATGTCGTTATTGTAATTGTAAACCTCCCCTCAATGCGAGTACCAAATGCAATACCGATCCACCTTGGACTTTATAGTCTTGCGCCGTTTTGTCATCGCTCCTAAAAACAACAGAACATCCCGTTATACTTATCCCTTGGAATATTATCTCAAATCACGTTTTAGATTGCTGTAGAATTGAATCGAATCCCAAAGACACAAATACGTTGCACGGTTCATGCAATTTATAAGTTCATTGTAATTATAAGATGCATATTTTGATTCACAAACAAACAAACAAACAAAAATGCTGGAATAAATAACGTTGAAACATCGTGATTGATGGAACAGGGACGAGGAGACCGAAACCACTATGCGAGTCAGATTCAGTAAGGACTACGGAAAGTCACTTTCCAGAGTACGTTCCGTCGACTCCAAAGAAGATTAACGCTACAAGAAGATGTAAGGTTTGCGCGACTAAAGGACTGAGAAAGGAATCACGATATTATTGTGCTTATTGTAATGTAGGATTATGCGTAACACCTTGCTTCAAGGATTTTCATACCACCCAAGACTTCAAATAAAGCATTCGAGCCTAATTCTCTCTACAAAGAATGTCTTTCTTGTACAACTGTATAAATATTTTTACTTGCAATTATACCTACATTTGCTTTCCAGAGAATATTAATCGTTGCTGTTGTGGAGGTATACCTTCCTTCTCTTCTACCCTTTCCTTGATCCTTTCCACTTTATCTGTGGGTTCTATATCTATTTCGATCTACGAGAACAACAACACTCTTGATAACTGTGAGACTCGCAAGTTTGCCTATCTTTCAACAAAATATTGACATAATACAACGTTAGAACGATACAATGCATATAAGGATATGAACTCGATGGGTCGATTAGTTATTAACAACACATCAAAAGTCAATTTTTCTATTCTCGGATGACAAAAACAATCTCGCTAAAAAGAATGTTTCCGTTACTTGTTTTTGAGAAGTACATCGAAAAACTGTAACTGCGCGCTCGTAACGGCAAATCGATGGAAGGTTTATTATATCATTTTGCAATTACTTGCCTCTTTCCCCGTGAGAGTCTGAAACAAGGTTAGAATATTTTTCGGTCTGATTATAGCAGTTTTATGTCCAATATCGCTGATAATTGTTCTTACCTTCACTTTAATCAACATTCTTCACGCGTTATATGAAGTAACCGGGCAATTATTATGATATTATAAATTAAATATTGACACAAACTTCTACCGCGAATCACCTGTGCTTTCGGTGAAAAACGCTATTCGACTATAGGCGGTTAAAATCGTTCGTGTCTCCATCTGATGGTAATCTATGCATTCAGAACTCCACTTCTGGTTTTATCGTAACCATAAACTGCCCATAAACCTTAGACCATATATACTTATAGACCCGGCATAAGTATAGAATATGCGTAGGACGCAGTGTTCCAAATAACGGAGTATCTGGAGCCCACAAGTCACATCACAAGATAATTCAAAATGGCACATAACGATATAAAAGCGAGATATACAAGTATATTTATGCATTACCTCGTAAACATTTGGAAAAATGGTGCAAACTTGTGGCATAAAGAATTGTAAAGAACGACAAAACCGTGATATTTACAAGTATATCTTTTCATAAGCACTTTGCCCACATCCATTATCTGGTACATGCAATAATCTTGGAACACGGCATGTTATTCGAACCCGGGTCTATAAGGGGGAACGCTACCCGTGCGTTGTAGTGTATTTATCAGTGTTACCAACCTCTGAGCAGAAAAAGAGTTTGGTAACACTGATAAACACACAACTGCCTGATCAACGCGAGATGGAGTTGCTTGCTATTTCGATATTCTAATCTTGAATGTTGTATTCTATTCTTCCAACTTTCAGGTTGGAATATATTGACTTTGTCACGCTTTCACTGTGGCATACATATGTATTAGGCCAACGCTTCAGTTTTGCTATGATTCCACGTTGACAGTCCTTCTGACTATACGCCATCTCGCCTAAACTAGCTGAACTAAAATTGGTTCTAGACTTGCTCTGCATCAAAGAGGACCTCTGTCTTCATGAACGTAATATGGGGAAATCTCTGCTATGTGAATGCAATCACGGGCCTAGATTGTTTGTCCTTATTTCTGCGAATTTTGGGCTAAGTGAGGGCTCATTCTAAAGAGGAAGGTTATAGCTAGTGCGCTCGACTGCATTATGGCAGCGAAAAAATCTTTTAGAGACAAAAAAATACATTGAAGTCTGCAAATATTTTTCTCGATTTTGTCTCTACTTCGGACACTTATATTATTAGATATAGACATAATCCCGTTAAAAAAATCGGTCGAGCGCACTAGCTATAACCTTCCTCTTTAGAA
>CM052189.1:6233791-6361428 GCA_028455805.1 Lasioglossum figueresi | reverse complement strand
AAAAAATACATTGAAGTCTGCAAATATTTTTCTCGATTTTGTCTCTACTTCGGACACTTATATTATTAGATATAGACATAATCCCGTTAAAAAATCGGTCGAGCGCACTAGCTATAACCTTCCTCTTTAGCATGAGCCCTCACTCAGCCCAAAATTCGCAGAAATGAGGACAAACAATCTTGGCGCGCAAACGCAGGTTTCGATCCAAAATCTAGTTAGATTCTAGTTCCTTTCTAGTTATATCACGAGGGTAGCGTTCCCCCATGGTCTAACAATAAGTCTAAGCTATAAACAACGAATTTCGAAATAGTCCGACTACTCTCTTTTTAAAGAATTATTAACGGAAAACACGCGGACCAATCCGAGCGCGGCAACAGTGGAGGGATACCGGATCGGCCAATGGTGACGCCATGCTCAACGGAACGTTGTGATACCCACGTTCTGATTGGTCCCTGTTTTTCGTTAAGAACTCGAAAATTTATTATTACAGTAGATATTCGACCTAAGAGACAGCACGGACCCGAGGGTTTCTCTTATTGTTAGATCGGACTTTTACTGTACTTTAGGAATCACCCTTTTCTTTCGCCTACATTCTTTCTGTGACACCCTGTATAACAGTAATCAACAGGATCAACATCGTCAACAATGTTGACTCAACATCAACCATAAATCAGAGAACTTCTCCTGTGATCAAACACTATCTAAAAGTAACTGGTACATGTTCCCTTATAAAAATTACAAGATTGATTTTATTTAGACTTTGTGCAGCTTCTATTGTAATATGTGCTCCACTAAAGATATCTATACAATCATTTCTTATGAAATTGTTTTTATTATATCAATAATAGTAAAATAAAAAATTTTGAACCGGTCATTTTAACCGGTGGCGAAAATCGTTATCGGAAGAAATAACATTCAATTTAGTTTCTGTTTCTTGCAATCAATGCAGACAATTTTTATTTTGCATTAAGATCCGAAACATATTCCGAAAGAAACTTTTGAGACAACCTAATAATTATAAATGCGCCGAGCGCGTCCGAGTCGGGGTGACCAATCAGGTGTTTCGTTCTTTGCGCCTTTTCTTCTACATTCTGCGTGCGCACAGGGTGAACTTCCGCCTGATCAGCTAAACAAATTCAAACTGTCAGAGTGCCCGACAGTGCTCGAGTCGTTGTCGTTACTGCGAGGTGAACGTTGTTTGGGAAACAGTGGAATCAACTAAATCGAATAAACGAATATTTTGTGAGATATCCTACTCGATCTAATATAACAATGGCGTTAAGAAATCGGACTGCAAATACTGTGAGTAAAGAATATCCAATGTAAACGTTCATAGATGATTATTCATAGAATGTTGATAGAGACAGTCAAAGAGGGTAACCGTCCATTCCTAACATCTTTAAATGCCCTTCGCTCGCTTTAAAGTCTATCGAAATAACGCTCGTGCTTCACCTCTGTTGATCCCACATTATAATTTCGCTTCTTAAGAGTCTTAATTTCGTCAATTTATCAGAAAAATGCAATATATGTAGATAAAACGGAATAAGCCATTCGACAGACTTGCTTTTGCCTTGCATGAATTTTCTTCGTCTCACGAAACGACAACGGTGTTTGTGTGCAAGTTTTTCCTTCCATTCATTTTCTATTTAGTTCTTTCATTTTCAATATTTCCGAAATATTGAATTATGAATATGGATCATTTGAAATCGAATAGAAATCTTTCTGTAAATATTTTCGCGGAATTCTATCGTGGTATCTTTATTCTGCGTTTCTTTCAAATAATTATTTCTTAAATTTTAACAATAATAATTTTTCTTTTAATAATAATTGCTTTTGCCTTGCATGAATTTTCTTTATCTCTTGAAACGACAATAGTTCGTATGCAAGTATTTCATTCGATTCATTTTCTAGTTCTTTCATTTTCAATATTTTCGAATTATTGAATTATGAATTATGGATCGTTTGAAATCGAGTAGGAATCCTTCTGTAAATATTTCCGCAGAATTCTATCGTATTATCTTTACTCCGCGTTTATTTCAAACATTCGAATAATTATTTCGTCAATTTTGGAAATGATAATTTTTCTTTTAATAATAATTAGACAGCGGATCTTTATGCAAAATAAAAATTTTCCACCGAAATTGCAACAAACTGGAGTGACATGCAAATTTATTTTCTTTCTCAATATGTTTAACAGGTTGAAAATAATATAACAGTATTTTTAAATTCTACTGATGTTGTTGCTGTTTTAAATTACATCTTCCCATTTTTGTCGTAAATACATGAAATCCACTGTCTAATACTAATTATTAGTAAAAATAGAAGTATTTCTTAGATTAGATATTATACATACTTTCATGTATTCATTAATGGTTGATGAAATCATAAATTTTCAGAATATTTTTAACCAGGAAAATATAAAAAATATTAAATCCAAGCATAATGTGGTCTCAGGAAAGACAAAGAGAGCTGCATTAGGGGAAATTGGGAATAAAGTGAACACAGTGAGGGGTGTTGAGCCTATCGACAGGACCAGTTTATTGCAAATAGATAAGAAAAAACCAATAGTTGGAACAAAACAGGCTTTAAAACCAGCAGAGAAAGTGTTAGAAAAGCCTTCTGTACAAATTGTGATACCTGTAGTCAAAAATGCTGTGCCTGAAAAAAATAAAATAGCACAAGTTCCTCTCGAAGAAGAGGTAGAATCGTTTTCCTCTGGCGTTTTGGCAATCGAAGACATTGACCAGGAGGATCATGAAAATCCTACTCTAGTCTCTACCTATATTAATGACATATACAAGTACCTCAGAACTCTAGAGAGTGAATATTGTGTCAAGAAAGGATATTTGACGGGCCAAGAAGTGACACCAAAAATGAGGAGCGTACTCATAGATTGGCTTATCGAAGTTCACCAACAATTTCGTTTATTGCAAGAAACACTGTATCTCACAGTGGCTATTATTGATAGATTTCTACAGGTTTGTTGTTCTCTAATAACAAGAAAATGCGTACGTTCGTTGGATTAGTTGGTTCATGTCGTTGTTTGTAGGCCTTCCACTCTATAGACAAGAAAAGACTGCAGTTGGTCGGGATAACAGCTATGTTTATCGCTAGCAAATACGAGGAAATGTATTCTCCGAGTGTAAGTGATTTTGTCTATATCACAGATAATACGTATTCCAAGAAAGAAATATACCAAATGGAATTGCTTATTATGAAGACTCTAGATTACTCGTTAGGTAAACCACTGCCGTTGCATTTTCTTAGAAGGTACAGCAAAGCAGGAAAGGTGTGTATCTCATGATTTAATAGATTTTCCATTATCATGTACATTATGTCAAACAACTTTCTTTATTGTGGCAAGGCTCACTCTTTGCATCATATGATGGCCAAATATTTTTTGGAGCAGTGTTTAGTGCATTATGAAATGTGTCACTACTCCCCCAGCCTTCTTGCAGCTGCTGCAATATACTTAGCATTCATGTAAGTTATTTTACGAACGTAGAGCATTGCTTTTGAACTTAATCTGTTCCTAATCCATTTATGTTTGTATTTATTTACATAGCATTACCGGTAACAATGATGAGGACAAGGACAAAGTTGTTTGGACTAATACCTTAGCACATTATACCACCTACACTAGAGATGACGTGTTACCTGTGGTATGGAAAACAGCTAGTATTGTAATTAACTCGGATAAAAGCAAGCATCAAGCTGTTAGAAAGAAATTTGCCCAGTCAAAATATATGAGGTCCAGTGTCCGGCCTGAACTTCAATCAGAAATTATGATTGCTATGGCCACTGCCAACAGGGACAGAGTATGATATTAGTTTCAAAATGAAAACTACATTGAGGTATTCGTTTGCACGATGCAATCTGAAAAAGGGCAACATTGTGGAAGCAAATATCGTGTCACGCTACTCATAAATTAATTTAAATTAATTGAATGTAAAACGAATGATGTGGCCGAATCATTACACATTAGCCGTTCTGCATTTAAGTTTGTAAATGATATAGTCTCATTTGTGATCGAACATGTTGAAATGTTTGCCTCAAAAATGACGGTCTGATTAAAAATAGGGCAATTTTAATTCGATGTATTAAGGAATTGTATATGTTTGCGAAAGAGAAAAACTTCAATAAGTAATTCCTTGTCATGTAACTGATAACACATAGTTCTGGACAAGTATTGCGTGCCACGCAATAAAAGGTGGTATCTCGTTTATTAAAACTAGATATTTAATTCGAAAATTATTTGTTGAATGTTTTTCTCAGTCTTACACGTGATTACGGGATTTCGAGTAATTGTATACAAAAAGTTTTATAGTGTAGGAAAAGAATAGAAATGAGCATGAGAGTATAGTCAAACAATACTGAATTAACATTTTTTGATCATTCCAATAAAACTAATAAGCGTTTACCGACAAATCTTGATTTAAATTCATTTAAAATTTGGCAAAAGCATTTTATTAATTTGAAATCAAATTGCATGATAAATAACATACGCGTTTAGTTATTTTTTACTAACCTGACATAACGCTTTTACTACTCCAAAAATTGACACTGAACTCAATGAAGATGATTCCATTTATCGGAATCACATTTAAATATTCTTTGATATATTAACTTGATAACTTGCCGAATTTTTATATAATTTAAAGCTTGATTTTAACTTATTTAAATTGTAAATTAAAAATTTTTATACTGAAATATTGAAGAAACTTTGGCTTTTATTCACAATTATAAAAATACTTTATTTTGATACTAGCTGTAGTTGTAACAGTAGTGTATAAAAATATACTAGTATTCCAGACTATACTAACTTGGTATATAAACTTTGATACGAACATTTTCACAGGCATAATGCTGATGAACATGCCTGTTCATTCTTGGTGCTATACCAATTTGTTTGTTGCATTCTGAGCGTATAAAATTTTTGTAAACGTAACATCAATGGAAAATAAATTCTAATAACGTTTCCAGGAGCAATAGACATTATTTGCGTCAATGAATTACACCAGAATATTTGTGTTCCAACTACTGTCGGAATATTTACTTTATATATTATAATGATCCGTTTCACAATTTCATTATAAATGTTATCCCTTACGTAATCATTACGATATATTGTAAATGTTATTTACTTGTGAAAATTTTATAGAATAGTCTATTATCTGGATAAGGGGGCTAAATATTCTTCTGAAAGAGATTGGTATATCGCTTAGTTGTTGACTCCATATATTTTCTTTACAAAATGTTAACAGTACTAAAATATATTCATTTTCCAAGATAAGGAATTAGTTACTGGTGGACGTGTAATGTAAGGTTCTGAAAAACGATTGAATAAAATGAAATATTTTATGATATTCTTTTAAATTACTCTTTCCTTACCAATTAATTTATAAGATGCAGACAGTCCTTGGAATTGAGTCGAAAGTTCTGTATTTTCCTGAAACATACGTTACATACATTAGAATATTTTCTCATAACTAAAACATTTATAGTTCTGTGTTATTAATACCATTTCTGGGAAACTCGAAGGTGCAGATTTATCCCAAATTTCAGATTTACTTCTTTCTACTGTGTGTAGAAACTGTTCCATGGCGTTTTGCAATTTTTCCGCATACTCGTCACGATCGAAATAAATAAGCATTTGTACCAACCCACGTAATTCATCTAATAATACAATTTTTTTTTCTTTTAATATCTCAGGCTGATTACATGTAATAAATGATAGATCAATGTACAAACCCTTTTCTTTATAGATACTATTGATAATTTGATATAAAGCTTGTATCAATGCTAAATCTTCGAAAGCACTACCCTTTTTTAAACTTAAGAGCTTTCTTTCATGCTTCCTACGATTCTTGCTCGACCTGTAACTTTTTCTAAAGAAGATTTTGTAGATCAAAGCAAAATTTATAGGAATCAAAGTTCGAAATATTTATGCGTTTACGTTTCTTACCCGGATAAGCTAGACAATCTTGATCTCTGACTAGACGGTGTACTAGCAATGCTGATTGTATCACTTGCAAGGTCTGATATTCCACCGTCGTACACAGATTCATTGTCGCTAATCATTCCAGCGCAAGATTGTGCATGTTTTTCGGGAATGTTTGCCCTGACTATAGCGAGGCGAGATCTATAAAGCTCAAAGTCTTGCCTACTTTTTTCTACTTGAGACATTAAATGATCCGCGTGATCAAATACGCTTACTTTCACATGAGACTCTAAAATTATCATTTTGTTTCTATTATTCATAAAGAAACTTTTGCATTATATATATATATTATCATTAGACTGCGGATCTTCGTGGAAAATGAATTTTTTCCTCGCTAATAATTCTAACATTGCTCATTTTTGTCATGAATGCATGAAATCCGCAGTCTATTTATCATTAACAGATTAATGTACCGATCAGATCTAAACGTTTTCTGTCATGCGCGATTCTCACAGCATCTTTCCACCTTTTACCATTGCACAGACAAACTGCCGTTTCCTCTTCGTCTTCCAAATAGTTGATGCAAATATTTGCAGCCTCCTCGTATCGTTTATCGGTCTTCAATCGATCTGCAAGTTCCTTGTAAAGTGCGCGTTTCTCTGTCAAGCTAAAATATCATTCAATTATTATTTCTGCATTGATTTACGTGTACCTAAAGTTCGCTGTAACAATCTTTATTCTACCTCAGATTCATTTCTGTGGATATAACGATAACGTCTTGCCAGCTTCCTGCTAATTTATAAGCATTCAATGCTTCCTTTAGATCCTTGCTCCTGTGGAACATGATCCCAGCCTCTTGATAATGCCTCTTCTTTAACAAGAACTCTCCGCACATTCTGGCTATCTCTGTGTACTGTGCATTGTTCTTTTTAAATAATTTCAACGCTTTCGTATATAAATCTCGATCGCGTATTAAATTTACACATTCGTCAAATCTGTTCGGGTCTTTGGCTAAATGTTCAAGCGCCGACTCGTAACGTTTCAAATGTAAATCAATGGAATATCTCATATAATTTTCGTCGTGCTCTCTCATGTCGTTTAAAAATGGAATATACTCTTTCGGGTCTTTTTGCGACTTGGAGGCGATAAACATTGCCAAATCGAAGTCGTACATCCCTAGAGCTATATCGAACAGTATATTTACATCTACTATATACAATAAATATTTCAATGCTTCGTCTGGTGTTATAGACTCCGCATTCTTAACAGTTTCTTCTGATTTTCGCATCTCTCTTATCTTCGACAATGCACCCTCCAACCCTTGTCTTCTTCTATCTTTAACCAAGCTGATTAATATCGGTTGAATCAAATAATTACCAGTGTTCTTACTTTCCATAATGTTTCTCATTAAATCACAGACTAATTCTACTTTGTTTGTCGCGACATTACCCGCGTTCGTCTGGCATGGATTTTTATAATAATTTGCGTATATGGTAGTGGTAATACATTCCTCCCCTAGTTCAGTCAGGAACAAACTCAACCAACTGGGCTTCGAAACCTGCTCCACAAATGTTTCAGCGTTCTCGATGAATTTGTTGGGATTGTGATCATAAATCAGATTTAAATTAATTCTTTGCCTACGCATTAAATCGAACGCGACTAAATAATCGCAATTATCTAAGTAATAGCCAACGATGTATAAAGATAAGGCTCGAGGTTGTATACATTCTAAATTTCCACGCGGCATTTGTAGAATCGTTTTCGAATCCTTGGGAATGGCTGCGATCAGCTGAGATCCTCTCTCCACTCGTCTAACATTTAACTCTAAAAAATGTCGACGATTCTATGTAGTTACAATGCAAATAAATATAATGTTCAACTTTTAAATCAAGCGGTACCTGTAAACGATTTTTCATTGTTCAGATTCTCCCAAGGCTTAACAGTTAAGTTGTGCCTAATCAACTCTATAAAGTCCTCTTCGTTTATCTTTACACATATTAGTGTGTGCTGTAGCGTCGTCAGAAGCAGAAACTCCGAATGGACAAAGAAGCTGGTAATATTGTTAGCAGTTTCCTTTCCATTTATAGAGAAACAATTTCCATACGATAACGATAGTACGATCTCTTTCCCATCAACATTTACTACTTGCACTGTGTTAATGTGCTGGGGGAATTGTACATTTATTGTTAACAATTCCGAGACTTCCGAGTACATTGTCGCATAATGTTCAGAGAACATATAAGCCCGTCTCGAGTTCGACGAGGGAACAATGTGCAGAATTAAATCATTCATAGGGAGCAGCTCTCTAAAAATACAAATTAAATGCTACAAACGCTGAATGAGATATTCTTGAGCATGAACTTACTCTGCTACTACATGTCCATTCGTTTGATCATCCACTCCGCACAAAGATAAAGTGCAAAGGTAGCTTCGATCGTTTATTGATAAAGAGCACAAGACCTTATCTTTATTGAGCCAACAAAAATGGTGCATGTCGTAGAAAGAATTTTGAAATTCCATTGATGGATTGTACCATTCGATATTATATGATCCAATGCATTTGTAGTCCAGTGTCGGCGACTCCTAATTTGAAACATATTTTATTTTCTCATACAGTTACGTGTACTATTTCATTCTTACTTACCCTTGTATGTCTGTAAAATGTTAATTTGTTACTCTCGGAAATGGAAAAAAACGTGTTACTGTCGAACCAAGTATCTTCATTTTCTACATCCGGTGCAAAAACAATGGCATTCACTGGTTCAGGTGTTTCTAAAGTTGTATGCGCCATTGGTGGCGGTATAATTCCTATTCTCAGCCCAGTCATTAATAATTTACATCCATCGATCACTCCGACAACAGATTTGTCGTTTACAGTTTTTCCAATACTGTGATTAACACACCAATTGTAATCACAGGCAACAAGCTCCTTGGATGTTAACATAATTAATCTTTTATAAGAGAACATTGTAGTCCTTGTTGTGTATATTAATGAATTATCTATTGGGAATCTGATAGTCTGTTTCAAGTACCAATGGCAATTATTTTCTGTCCAAAGCTGCAGAATTGAAGAGAGATCTTCCTGCACTATACACCAAATAGTTAAGATCTCTGAATCTGGAGACCAAAATAAATCCTTCACCTGTATTCAAATTTTCCAGATAATTAAACACCTAGCGAAAACAGACTAACTATAAGAAAGGATAATTTATACGTACCCTAATTTCATGTGGCTTAAAAGGAAGCGAAAATTCTCTGTGTTTCAAGCCGTTCTTCTCAAAAAGTGCAATAACATGCTTATTAGGCAAAGTCTGAGGGGTTGCGATCAGATTTCCAGATGGTTTCCACGATAACGATTCTTCCAAGCCATTAGCAAGCTCGCTGGTGTATTGTAAAATTCCATCCCTATTAAACACCTTGAACTGTCTCACTCTACTCTCTAGGTGTAAGAAACCTACTGCAAATAAAGAGCCATCCTCCCTCCAAGTAATTCTATAAGATTCGTCATCTTCTTCATTTTGAGATATTTTTACCGGCTGGGATATTGCTGCTTTTTTCCCTTCAGATCCATGGAACTGTGTTTCTTTGCTACCCCATCCGACGGTTACAAACTGTTTTCTACCAAACTCTGGAGCATATAGATCTACCTGAAATATTGATTTCATATATATTTTTGTACACTGTTAATACTAAACCTACAACGGTCAAATTGACCGGTTTTCTATGCCATAGTTATTGAAATTATAAAAACGCTTTCATAGGAAATTACTGAATTGACTTCTTTATTTAAGCACATATTATAATGAAAACTGTATCAAGTTGAAGTAAATTCAATCTTCTCACTTCTATACAGTGTTTCACTTTTATATGTTTTGGGCTTGGTAGGTAGTTGGTCAACACTAATGTTGAGGGGGTAGACTTGTTTCCAGGATTGCGAGGGTGCGGGATGCGCCTTCTCATTTTTTGGTAATGCAAAGATAGGGTTTTTCAGTAGTCGAAAGTGCTAGATAAAAGATCAATCTAGGCAGCAGATGCCCTCAAAAGTCCTATTTTTTATTTACAATGTAGCTTTGACAGCTTTATGCTTCCGAATAATGCAAATTATGCCTTGTAAACATAAAAGTAGGACTTTTGAGGGCGACTGTGGTCTAGATTGATCTTTTCGAGAAGTGAGAAGGCACATCCAGCACCATCACAATCCTAGAAACAAAACTATCCTCTTAAACAACACAGTTTTATAAATAGACTGCAGATCTTTATTCATTTATGGTTTCTGAAAATTTTCAAAAAGGAGTGAAACATAAAATTCAACAGAATTCAGTATAATTTTTATTTTTTTGGGATCTGCAAAGCCTACTACCACTAGAAGTGAGATTATATTTTATTCCACTTTCTTAAAATTCGTCTACAAAAATTGAAAATTGCATAAATATCCACAGTCTATTCATAAAACATTATAGAACCGTAATTACCTCTGATATTACATGAAACGTAGACACCATTGTGATTACAATACCATCGACTGTAACTAATATTATCATTTCATGATCTGGACTCAGTGTCATGCATTGCAAATTTATATTCAATTCGAACATTATTTCGTATCCAAATTTGGGCTCCATGCTTATCGTTATGATATCACCATGTTTAGTGGCAGCGAACAACTCATGTGTTACGCTGCAATATTCTAAACCAACAAGCTCCAAATTTTCATTGATGTCAAAAGATGTTGGGTTGTTTTTATAGGGCGATGAAATTTTGTATAACTTATTTTTTAACAGTAGATAAAAATCATTGGTGATTCTGTCAATAGTACACAAGGCTGTCGAATCATTCGATTCATTTAAAATCTGATCTTGTAAAAAATTTAAAGGCCGACTAGCACGTCGAGTTAGCCTCAAGTTTTTCATTGTTCGATCAGAACTAATCTCAGCAACACGTAGATAAACTTTATGAACTTTTCTTTATACTTTATTGTAACTCTATAAAAACGCGTAGTCCAGAAATATTAACCTCTACTCCGTTAATGTTTTTAAATAGAGATGCTCGATTCCGATTTGATTCTGCGAGGGAAAAGATCGATCTTTTGAATCGATTCTCTGCAACTCGATCTTTTGGCAGAATCGAATCTTTCCAAAGAATCGAACATCTAAAATCTGAAAGTTTCAATACAATGACGTAGGTTATGTAAATACAAATACAATTATAACGCGGTCCGGACAGTCCGCGTTCGAATATGGTGAGAAACAAATAATGGAAATATAGAAATGTGCACGAAAAATGTTTACTTCCATAAGCTCCAGAGCTCTTTCCAGTCAATATTTTAATATAAGCAGAAATAAATTAATAAACGACTAATATATCGTATAGTTGTCCTTTATAGTATATCGTTAAGTAGATAGTTTTGTTTAAATATAAATGACAGCATGAGTATAGACACTGTCGACGATGAAGATGAAGATGTTATCATACAGGTACGGAATAGTATTCATTACTAACATAATAATATAATACATCAAATTCCACTGTCTTTTTATCTTTAGGGAACTCCCTTGTACGAGCATCTGCATCAAATGGGCTACACGGATTTCGCAAGCGTTAAAATAGAGAGATCAGAATTTAGGAATGAAAAGAAAGCTTATAATCATGTGATAGTAAATTTATTTTTGCATCAAATAAACGGGTGACTATATTCTTGCTTCGCACAATACATGTTTATATATTTTTAGGACTTTGTACAATATGTTAGAGATTCTTTTAAGAAACTGTTTCTTATATATTGGAAAATACATCAGGTACAGATATAGTACTCATACTCTCATAGTACTTGTGTATTCTTTAGAAAATAATGCAAAATATTGTCCACATTAGGATGACAGTGTGTCGAAGAAACAAGTATCAACTATTTTAGAGGCAAAAGTCCTTTTAGATGATCATGCGTGTATAATACATGGATTCCTTGATAAATACAACCATAAGCGTGAACCATGGAGGTAGATATTTCATTTATTACAACTTCAATTATTAATGTCTAGTAATGTGAATATATTTTCCTTTCACAGGACCGTATTATTGAAGTGTCTATTATCGAGTGCAACTTTATCAGCTTCGATATTAGTCCCTTCTGTATATAAAAATTCAATCAGATTTTTTGGATTATCTATGATATTTTATACCATTTACGTCGAGTACTCGAGAGTAGGTGCTAGCAAAGGTTTAAATATCATGGTGTCTTTACAAAATGATGTATTCGATTTATGTGGGAAGAGTCTTAAAATTTTAAAACATGGATATAAAATAAAGTTGCAGAAAAATAAATGTTCCCACCAGTTTCAGTGAGTTCTTGGTATACCTACTGCATAGAACATCTTTAATTATTTCATTTGATCGTGTTTAATTGTTTTATAGCGATCTCACAGCAGATAGTTTGAAGTATTTGCAACCTATAATGGAAAATGTAGTAACGTGCTTGGAGCATATTTCATCTACTTATTATCAGATCTCTCTAATTCTCATAAAACTATTACCAAAGAATGTGCCTAGCAATAATCTACTAACTACATTCGAGAATGTATTATTTAAAATACATGGTGAAATAAATTATCAAAAATTACAGGTCAGACTGAAAATAATTTTCGAACGATCATTAAATAATTTATATTTATACATATATATTTTCTTTAACAGAGTTTGTATTACACTTACGTTCTCACGCAATCGGAGATGCTGCATTTATTTGCTATTGCTTACGACAGCTATACATGGCAGGAGTCTAGCAACAAAATTCCCGAGTTTAAATTAGCTTATATTATTAATTTTCTGGTGAAATATTTGTTGGTGTGTAAAAGCAAATTGTCAGAGATTATCGATGCTTACTACAGTTCGAAAATAGAGCCAGTTTCATTTCAATACAAGTAAGAATGTATTACACAGTTTATGCTTCTTCTAAGAATGTCTACTTTACACATTCAAACTTAATATTTCAGAGGACCTGTTGCATTTCACTGGCAAAACTTGTATATGCAACTGTACTTGGCTACCAATAAATTGCAATTAGCTTACGGCAATGTATTATCCATATTACGAGATATTGACAATAATGTTGTAGAAAACATTGCAGAGAAAGATGCTGTTGAAAATACGTTACACAGACTGAATCAAGCTCAGAAAGATATCGAAGCAGCTAAAGATTTTATTGAATTTAGTAGTCTACATCTTCTTAAAACACAAATCAAGGATCGTACAGAGAATCATGCAGTAAAGGATATCTTAACACTGAAGGTGGATGCTGATATCCCTATTATAAGAGATTCAGAGCCATTAATTATGGACGAAGTCTTTGAAGAGTACATTAAAGCAGAATACTTCAAATCTTTAAATGATGAAAGCGAAGAAGTCCCATTATATAATTATAAATGGGACAAAGCATTGTCTAAGAATTTTGTGACCGAACTAAAAGATGTTTTGGTTGAGAAACATAAGTGTATGTCTGAAAGAGAATTGAAAGCATTACAACGAATGTATAAAAGTAAAATAAGCGAAACTGGTTCGGAAGATACGTGTCAGATTCCTGCACCTCCACCAATGCCTCCATTTATGGCATTTTCAACGGAAGAGAAAAGACAAATTACAGCTGCTAGAGTCTCTGAAGATATAGTAAAAAATCAAACAAATTGTTCACCCAAGGAAAGTAAGATTGCTAAATCGGTGCATCAAAATAAACAGGATGAGAACGAGGATGATTACTCTGATGAAGAAAAGTTTTCGATTCCACCTATACCGTTACCAAGAAAAAAAGAGTTTTCATTACTTTTACCACCACCGTTTTTAAAAGCAGCCGAAGAAACATTTACAGGTAGTGGTGAAAATTCTGAAGATGAAATCGTCGAAACAGAGAGCTAATGATACACGCACGTTTTGCATATTTGTTATGTGGAATCTGAATTACATAACTGCAATGAAAGAAAAAAAAAACCATCACAATGTATTAAATAACTTTAACATTGATTTTTATATAACATGGAGAGAGTATTTAAATTAAAGTAATGTTATAATGATTATTTATTTACAGACATGAAACAAATTACACATTTAATGAAATATAGACTTGCTTATACACTTTGCAGTGTCCTAGTACTATCGATAGTAATAATAAGAATGACTAAACACTACTGTATAAAATATAATGTAAAATTCCTTGGCAGCAAGTGAATTTTTTTAACGTACAATTAATATAAAAAGATGCAGTGATTCATTAAAAGTATAAATAAATATTGAAAAGTACTGAATAAATATTCAAATGGAATTGTAAAACAGAAAAACATTAACACATTAACATTTCTTACAATCTACAATTATAGCCTATCTGCCTATGAATTGTAAATATTATTTAATGTAAAAATACTGACGAAATAATGAAGATATAATAAAAACACTTGCATTTAAAATGCTTCTTCGTTTAAGCAGAAGTGTTTTTGAAATTTTTGTTCTAATCATTCTGTCCAAGGCTTATAGACTTACAGTATTTCATTTCTCGACATAAATTCTGGTGCTAAAAGAATGTATTTACATTCATAACAATTTTGATACTGTGGTCAATTTCGTTTACAATTTTAATAACAAATTCAACTTTAAATGGTCAATTAGTTTTGACAGTAACCAATTGATAGAATATAAGAACGTTATTTAAAAATACAACTACCTCGATAAAAACATCGAATTGTCGATTAATTTACAGACTAACACAAAAGGGAAGTACTAATTGTTATCAAAGCTTATCACGAATGGAAAAACGTTTTGCCCTAATATAGCACGCTATGGTATAAAATTGTCATTTCCGATTTCAGCAGAATAATGGACTATAGTTGAGACTAAACGAAGTATTTGTTTTAAATTTACGAGTAACGTGATGTTCGTGATGCGCAGGCATCGTGTTATTTGGAGTAACTGAATACAGTCGTGTAAACTTCACAAGGAAACTATTCTCTTTAATTCTTTTTTCTTTCGTTTGCTTGACAAACACGATTACAGGTGATGCATGCGATCAATCCATATTATTCACTTATAAAACACGAAGCATTTCTAATTCTTCTTGTCACAATTTAGTGACAAGACGTTACATTCGGCACATACTGAGAGAAGCATAGCTCTAGACGAGTGTATTCTTCTTTGTATATTCTTGTCTGATGAAATTCAACTAAAACATCCTATACGTACTGTTTCTCCATAGGAGGAACAACAATCCGTGAGACGGATTCTTTTCTGTACAATGTAATACCATACTACATAGTTAATTGAAAACGCTATAACGCCAACCATGGATGATGGCGAATAGCTTCACGACTCCGATCCCCGTAGTCGTACGTAACCTCTATCCCGGATGGTATATTTTCTTTCGCTGTAAGTACCAGATGAGGTGTCGAGCCTACTTCTATGACTCGTGCAACTAAATTACCGTTTCTCGAGTGATTCACTAGTCTACCTAACTTATCAGTCTCGGCTGTCGCGTCGACGCTAAAATGTATCGAGGCATATAAGTCAAGATTATTCAGCTTGTAACAATTTACAAATGAAAATGATACGTAAAGATTCCTACCAATACTGATGATTACGATGTTGAAAGTAATACATGTAACATCCCGTGGTTTGATCCTGTGCATACATCTTCTCGCGTTTCTTTGCTGCTACTTGATCAATCAGTTCACCAATGTATTCGACTACAAATTCTCCTTTTGTGAATTCTCGCGTTGTTATCACGCCACGCCCTTTCCCAGCAAAGTGTCTCACCTTAAAAAGTACATTTTATTTGAGTTTTATAAGGAAATCATGATTTATTGTTGTCGATTTTTTACCTCTAAGCCCTCCTCCACTTGACAGAGTACTTTATTTTCCATGTCTCGTTGTTTCTCCTCTAACACAGCTTTCTTTGACTTTCTTACACTACGACGTACTGGAAAATAATCTGTAAGCTTGTGATTTATATTTTTAATATCCAAGGATTCGTTCGTGCGATGACCAGTGACTTGATTGCCATTCAATTTTCTTCGACCACGGTTGGTAGACTTCTTTACAGGTTGTGGCGTTAAAGTAACTGCAGAGATTACCAGCTTTTTATCGTCCTCTGTATTTATATTTCCTTCATCTAAATCTTCCATCTGACTGTTCGGCATATTTATTCTGTGAGGCGTCGATGGGCCATGAATGGGCACAGCCACAGGTGTTTCTGAAATATTTTGTACATTAATGCAACAACTTTTTATACAGAACTGGTTGAATTGGTAGTTAGCAAGCTTAATCGATGTATTACCATCTGTTGTGAAGTGATTAACATCGCTGACAATATCATTTTGTTCAAGATTTGTTTCTTCATTTTTATAGAAAGTCTCCTCGATAGGCACTACAGAAGGTTCAGTTTTACAACAATCAGGCCTCGAAACGTGTGCAGGCTACATTAAAACATATGTATTAGAGTTACACTTAATAGATTATATTAACCCATTGCCCTACAATATTGTGTCAGACTCGTGATGGAGATTCTGAATAGAGTCTAATAAATATGTATGTTATTAATTTCCATTAAACCAAGATGAAATTCTATTTTGGTTTCGTTAATATAGAGTTATTGGAAAACCATGTGTAGGCATACAATAGATATAAATTTTCCCCTTTTTTAGGAAATTACGAACTATAAAGTAAGTTCTAATCACTGATACCGTAAAATAAATCATAGGGCAAGGAGTTAATAGTATTATATTATATTAATAGTAGAAATTGTGTGTATACCTGTGCATAAAAGAAGGAATTTATAGACACAGTGGATTTACGTGTTTCCGATGCTGTATGCATTCCATTTGGATTATCGTTTTTCAAATTTTTATTATTATCTAATCTGGGCTCCTTTTTCACAGATACGCCTACATCATTATGATGCATAGACGACACTGTGGCTCTTGTACGAACCATACTTTTTGCTTGTACACGTTTCCGCCTTTCTGTAATTGGAACATAAAAAGAAGAATAAAGCAGGATAGTTTTTTTTATAACAAATGAGTTCTAAAGAAGTTAACCCATTAACGCGCAGTGTTCTACTATGGAGACATGTTCGTTAAAAAAATAATTTATTACTTGTCATTTTGGTGTTCAGCATCCTTATACAAGGACAGATTTTTCTTTATTTTTTCTTTTCTTTTTTCAAAAATTACCCAATTTTGTTAATGTCCGTTAATCCTTCTCGAAATATAAAACTATTCTGCACTGTATAGAAAATGTTAAAGAAAGAATTTTTGAAAAATTCTTTAGGAACCAATGGGTGAAGGAAGTTAGCCAGCGTCTCCGAGATAACGTTCAAAATGGAGAAAGAGACGAAGTGAAATCTATCAAAACATAACCTGGCTAACAGCGAAGATCTTCAGTGAAAGTACAATTGGATTTTATGAAATCGTATCCCTACCTTTCACCATATTATCGCCTTATATTCTCGCGCTAAGATAGAATCTAAAATCGAATCTTCTCATACAAAAATCGCCGTGCTACGCGAGGCCACTGTGTCCGAGTCACTTGTACGCTAGTCGACGCTAGTGTGCTTCACATAAATGAACAATTCGAATTTTCTCGCCACCGATTTCAGAACGAACATTCATATTTCATCTGTCTGCAATATCTCACGGCCGATCTAAGAAAAACGTACACTTTAGCGATGACACAGTGAACAGTTTTTCTCAAACATTTTCAAACGTATTTTTCATCGAACAAAATCGAAATTCCAAACAGTGTCGAAATAGCAGACCGGATGCACGGCCATTGCTCGCCATAATACTACATACTCTATTATCGAGTTAGAGGCTCGGCATCTGCGTATGTACTGTTATATGTGTCTATTTCATCCGTAATTCTTACGTTGGCGCGCATGAAACGTTTTTCTCAATTAAAATTCAAAAATTTTTGCTTTGTCTGCATTTTTAATGTCGAGTAAACTTTTTTTTTTAACAACGACCGAGAATTCTTAAAGCTTCACAAACAGTTTCAGACATGTATTCCACTTAATGGATGAAAAATCATTCTAATCTCTAAACAATCATCAGTTAATAATAATTCGAAACTTTAGGAGGGTGCGGTTTAATTCTGTATTTTAATTTTATATCTTAGTTTGTCAATATTTCTCAATATAGTTTCGGTGTTGTTACGTAAAAATATTGAAAACTATTTTATTGATGCAGATTTTATTGTATAGTGGCTACGATTACCATGACTGCAAGCGTAAACAAAAAATAACAACTGTTCATTCTGAATTAATTGAAACTTAACAAAGATCAATGTCAAGAATTTCTTATCAAATTTTAACGTGTTAAAATCTTTCGTCAAATTTTAATCTTTCGTGGAATATTGACATAACCTATTTTAAACTACTTTTTCATTAGACTTTACGGAATCGATAGGTTCCGTGCGGATATTTAGTTTCCTGTTAGAAATTTTAGTATATTAGAAATACATCAATTTAATTTATATTACTTATGTATTTGCCACGCATTGAAATCTAAACTTAATAATAATAATTTATTAGGTATGATTTTCTAAAACTCCATATCCTTGGAACTATAGATCCTTTGTTAATACTAAAAACTCTTGTTGCCAAGCAATGAATACGCGAATGTTGACTCGAGCAAACGCTATTCAATATTACAGCTATGCTAATAGTAAATTAATTACAGTAATCTATTTCCTGTCTGACTTACAACATTAAATGTATTACGTACTTGCAACAATCGTAAAATTTTCAAACGAAAGTTTCATTATTAGAGCAAGACAGTATGAGTTAATAAATTAACAAAAGGATATTTGAACGAAGAAAGTTCATCGGAGGATTTCATGGATAAGAACCTGAATATTTTATACTAGAATATATATATATATATATATATATATATATATATATATTTATCGGAAGGAAAATAGAATTTTCATTTTCATGGTGCGAAATTGACGAAATCGAATCATCTCTCAATATCGTTAGTTGCGCGAATTGGCCGGCAGGTGGCGTCGTCAGCGGCGCGAAGCTCGGATCGATCGTATTAGAACAGTGTTATTTTTAAGATAGATTTAGCTGTGCGATTGTATAATACACGGTTGATGCGTATTATTTTGCCGAGACGGTCCCCAAAAATCGTTCGATTTTCGCGAATCGACTGGCACGCGGTCGAACGAACGTTACTCGACGATTCTAAGTCTAGTTGGCCGTCGTATTCTTTTCTTTTTACCGCGGATACTTTAAATCAACTAACGATCAGCGCGGCGCGCATGCGGCGTTGCCAAATCGGCCGCCACGGTTTCACTCATTTGAGCGTGACCATGCGTGTGCGGACACATGATACGCGATATGCATGTTTTGTTTACCGTTCGTTGTGATTCGGCAGAGCACGTGCTCGAATAAAATCGACATTAATTAAAATAGTACCATTTACGAATCTCAAGTGAGCACGTGTACGTGTCTCGCGTCCTTGTTTCGCTCCGGTCTTGTATATTTCAGTGAACGATTGCACGATTCATGACAACCACCGGAGGAACAACCAAATCGAATAGTGACTTATTTAAACGGTAGTAGGTAAAACCTGAAACAGTTCGACGACAGCCCTTCCGCGATATTTCAATCGAAGCTTACATCGTAACGATTAATCGTTCGCAATCGTATCGAATTTACAAAAAAAAAAATACATAACATTGCGAAACATTTGAAATCGTACATTGCCGTTCGTAACGTCTGCCTAGACGTCTCGAAACGATCTACTGAAAAATTGAAGTACAGAATATCGATTCGAGAGACACCATAAATCTTTTTTTTTCGTTTATCCGCATTGCAAATCTACGTCTATCGCTGCCACTTTCAATTGAGTTTTATCGATTTCCAAGGTAGCCTCGCAATCGAATTCGTCATGATTGTTATTTATTATTTATTTTAAGAGTTTCGAGCGTACGTGTTTCGTAAGTCATTGTGGTAGTGGCGGTAGTAATAGCTGCGCTAGTAGTTTTGGTAATAGTGTTAGAATAGTAATATAGCAAGACTACCAGCTGAGAACGACATAAAAAATCAAGATAATGCATAATGAAGTGCATTTTAAATAGCAAAAAAATATCGATGTAATTGTGAATTCGAAACGACGAGAAGTAATTAGAATTGTTTGATGAATTATTCGTTAGAAAGCGCGGCAATTTTTTGGTTAACGCGCTTCCTGAGCAGGTTCCTTTAGCCGCGGTCGCGATTCGGCAACGCCGCGTCGATCTTGTTCTGTAAGTGGTGGCGGCCATAGGCGCAGCGCGTGTGTTTTTGTATTTGCATCGCGGTGCACCGTGGGCCGGGCGAAAGCCAAGATGGCGGCAGCCGTGTTCGGCGAACGCGTTTCAAGTGCATGCTCGCTCCAGACCGCATAAATGGCTCGATCCAAGCGCACACTCAGTTCTCACACTGTGATTTTCTAGCTCGCACAACCTGTCAGCCTTGAGGTCGCCCTCGTGTGATGTCTGTTCGACGAGACACGAACTACAAATAATTTTCTGAAGGGAGGAAAAAAAGTGACCATCTCCCGTGCACTCCCGTCACATAGTCAGCATCTTCGCTCGCGACGAAGATAGTATCAACACCTTCCTTGTTCGGCACAAGTGTCTATTCATCGTGATTTTTTTAGAACACAAACGACCGTACCGATATCTCTCTTGTCATGGTGAGTTTTATTTTTGTTTATTATTATCGAAGGTTTACGGCTCGCTTCCTCTTCCCGTGTTCAATGTATATATTCCCCACGGCGAGCATACATCTCTTGGCACGACTAACCTATAGACGCTGTACGCGCACCGCGAATACGTATCTTATTGTAATTTTAAATGACTCACAATCTGATCTCCCTCTCTGTACTCTATCGCCTCCCCTCTCCCCCCATCATTCTTTTTTCCTAGAGTCGAATAAGTCCTCTTTTAATTATGGATTGTTTATTTTATTTCTCCTCTGGTTCTAGCGGAATATTGCATTTTATTTGTATTGGTCCAAACATAGAAATATCATTGTACCTCTAACACGTCTCTTATAAATGTATTTAAAGCTGTGCGTTACCTAAAATTTTAATATATTTGAAGTTAATTATGTAAGATCAAAAAATTAATTTCCATTTTTTAAAAAGTGAGGTGTATATAATATATTGTTCTAACCTTGTCGACGGTTATTATAGTCAACCAAAAGAGACAAAGATGCAATGAATGAAGATAGCAGCAGCGACGAGGATGAAGATCCTGATAACATGGGTGTACCAGGCGAGTTTAGGTTTTTTCGTTTTTATTTTATTTTGGATTACGATGCGACGAATGAAGAGATCGTTTTTTTTCTTTAGGCGGTGGGAAAGATCTTGCCACTGCCACTGGAATTGCAAACATCAAGGATGAAAAACTTGCCGATGCTCCATCTAATGTAATGATCAAAGGACAAGGGGGAATAAACAGTAAGTTATTCGAGTTTATTTGCGATATATCGAGATATTATTTGTGTTATGTATATCGCGTCTTTCTTATAGTGATGAAACAAAAATTTGGTAATATAATTCCTGGAGGATTGGTGACTAAAACAGCAACACCGGGTTACGAAATGGTTCGCGTGGGAGGATCACAAGGTACTCCCCCAGATTTTGTCAACGCGAGTCAATTGAGTCAATTGGGGCAGTTAGCTGCTGCTGGACCATATGGTTTTCCACCTGGATTGGCAACCCTTGCAGGTTTTAATCCTGCAGCCTTTTTTCCCACCGAGTAAGCAATGTTATTCATTAATTTTCAATAACATGGCGTAGTGTGATTCCTTTTTTGTGTGTGCTGTGAAGATCGATTATACATTTAATGTATGTATGAATTAGCCAGGCACATACGTTAACAACTTTATGGATTTGACTGTAATTTAATAGAAAAGTGTACAAATGTAATGAAGAAAAAAAAGATATCCTTATTCCACTGTATATTATCATGTTAACTATATTATCATAGTAATTGACAATTGTAATAGTGGTACTAAAAAACAATCCAGAGGTTTTATTTTATACTATTGTTCCTTAGGCATGGATATGAGCTTGATGAGTGGTTTTATGGGTATGCCTGGAATGAACATGGGTGTGAATCCCCTTGTTCAACTATTAAACCAAAACGGTTTACATTCTACCTGGCCGGCTGGACTATCAGGTATTCTTGGTTATAATCTAGGCATGAAATTTTAACTTTGTTATAATAAAATTGTTTAACAAAGATTGTTTCTATGATACAATGTTATCGAATGAATTAATACGAATCGATTTATTATTGCAGGCAAGGCTATGTCTCAGCTATGGATGAATTCTGCAGATCCTACTAAGATGAATATACAACCAACTTTGCCAGAAGAGGAAGAGGTTGACGACGAAGACATGGGCGTTGCTGAAACGTATGCCGATTACATGCCTACCAAATGTATGTTTTGTTAATTTTATTCGCTACGATACGTCCATCGAAATGTTCTTTTTTACCGTATAAATCTTTCTTGTATAAATTAATTATACAGTGAAGCTTGGACGAAAGCATCCAGATCCCGTGGTAGAAACTGCATCGCTGTCCAGTGTCGAACCAACGGACGTTTGGTACAAAGTCTCAATTCCGGAAGAATCAATAAGAACCGGAGCGTTGTCGGCTTTGCAGCTGGAATCTATAACGTACACATCTCAACAGCACGAGCACCTCTTACCAGACGGCACGCGCGCCGGTTTCTTGATCGGAGACGGAGCTGGTGTTGGTAAAGGACGAACTATAGCGGGCATAATTTTCGAGAACTATACGAAAGGCCGTAAACGCGCTATCTGGGTTTCCGTTTCGAACGATCTGAAGTACGACGCTGAGCGTGATTTAAATGACATCGGTGCATCGAAGATCGAGGTACTAAGAAACTATAAGACGTAGAGAAACAACGTTCTGTTGGCATTTTCAACATACAAAAATTTCATGTTCGCAGGTACACGCTTTAAACAAATTTAAATACGCAAAAATTTCATCAGCCGTGAACGGTAATGTGAAGAAGGGGGTGATATTTAGCACGTATTCTGCATTGATCGGGGAATCGTCTCAGAGCGGTGGCAAATACAAAAGTCGTTTGAAACAACTTCTGCAGTGGTGCGGAGAGGATTTCGACGGTCTTATCATTTTCGACGAGTGTCATCGTGCAAAAAATTTGTGTCCAACAGGCAGTTCAAAACCTACCAAAACTGGTACATATTATTTCTATTATAAATTTGATATCTTTAAAATGTGTGACCTGTTTAGAATATCTTCCAAGTCCTGTGGACATTCATATTCGGAGAACGTGTGTTTCAGGTTTGACGGTTTTGGAACTGCAGAACAAACTTCCGAAAGCTCGGGTAGTATACGCCAGTGCCACAGGTGCTTCCGAACCCCGAAACATGGCCTACATGGTTCGGCTAGGTATCTGGGGCGAGGGAACACCCTTTCCCGAGTTCAATGATTTCATTTCCGCTGTTGAGAAGCGTGGAGTTGGTACAATGGAAATTGTGGCAATGGACATGAAATTGCGAGGCATGTATATTGCCAGACAACTGAGCTTTCACGGTGTAGCTTTTAAAATAGAAGAAGTACCGCTATCCAAAGAGTTCACCGAAGTATACGACCGTTCCGTTTATTTGGTGAGTATCGTACAACTAATCGTTTCTCGGACACAAGGATCTAGTAATAACCGGAAAGGTATTTTGTAGTGGGTCGAAGCGATGCAAAGGTTTCAAGAATCAGCGGAATTGTTGGATGCTGAGAACCGCATGAAAAAGACTATGTGGGGTCAGTTTTGGTCGTCGCATCAGCGTTTCTTCAAATATTTGTGTATCGCTGCAAAAGTAAAGCACGCGGTCTCGGTCGCACGAGAAGCTGTTAAGTGTGGTAAATGCGTGGTAATTGGTTTGCAATCGACAGGCGAGGCTCGTACTTTGGAGCAATTAGAACGAGACGACGGTGAACTAAGTGATTTTGTCTCTACTGCGAAGTGAGTAATGCTGTCTGAAAACTAAACTAGGGGAAAGTGAATTCAAATGAATCTATAACTC
Source organism: Lasioglossum figueresi (assembly GCA_028455805.1). Taxonomy (NCBI): domain Eukaryota; kingdom Metazoa; phylum Arthropoda; class Insecta; order Hymenoptera; family Halictidae; genus Lasioglossum; species Lasioglossum figueresi. The sequence continues at coordinate 6,337,389 of CM052189.1, read as the reverse complement.
TCGTGTTTCAATTCTTTCAGGGGAGTTCTTCAAACATTAGTCGAAAAACATTTTCCCGCGTCGGATCGTAATCACATACACAGAGTTCTGGGCATCGAGCCATCCAAGATGCAGAGGTTAGACGATCTTGACGACATGGATGGTGCCGGTGGTTCAGCAGGCGGCAGTAAAAGGAAACCGGTCAGGCAAGCAGCCCAACGGGCTTCGAAGAGAGTACGTACGTTCCCATCCGATGATGATTTCACCGACGACGAAAGGAACGGTGGTCACAGCTCTGGTTCGGAGTACAAGCAAAGCGGGAGCGAGAGCGAAGACGACCACAGAACCGAAGAGGAGAGTAATATTAGCTCGGATTCTACTTTCAACTATACCGAATCTGATTCTGGTAAGTCTATTGAACATACCAAGAAAGAAAATAAATTTCTATTTCACTCCAGTTTAAAGAGTCGCTGTCTACTTATGTATCAACTACATAAGTACATGTGTGCTTTGCAGATTCTGGTGATAGACGAAAAAAGAAAGGTGGCAAGAAGCAGAAGAAACCAGTGAAAAAGCGACCAGGTACGTAGAATTGTGTACGTCGCTGCACATTGCGAAGGAATTAACAAAACAAAGATAATGTTAATATTAATAATAAGTAGGGTACGGAGCGGGCGTTGGAGGAAATGCTGCGGTTCGTAATCGAGCACCGTCTAGAGATGCTGTGGAGCGTGCTTACAGCATGAAGAAAGAATTACTGTCACAAATAGAAGATCTTGGTGAGCGATTACCACCCAATACGTTGGATCAGCTGATAGACGAATTTGGCGGGCCCGAGAATGTGGCCGAAATGACCGGTAGGAAGGGACGTGTCGTTCAAACAGAAGACGGTACTATTCAATACGAATCTAGGTCCGAGGTCGATGTTCCTTTAGAAACGCTGAATTTGACCGAAAAACAAAGGTAATGAAGTTTAATGTCGAGGGTTACAGGAGACAGGATAACAAAAATCATTCGACTGATTTCTTTGGACAGATTTATGGACGGCGAGAAGACTGTTGCCATTATCTCGGAAGCGGCCAGTAGCGGTATATCATTGCAGAGTGATAGGCGGGCAAGGAATCAAATGCGGCGAGTACACATCACTCTCGAATTGCCATGGAGCGCTGACAGAGCCATACAACAGTTCGGACGAACGCATCGTTCGAATCAGGTCAACGCACCGGAATATATATTTCTAATCTCGGACTTGGCGGGAGAGAGAAGATTCGCATCGATCGTCGCAAAGCGTCTGGAGAGTCTCGGCGCTCTCACGCACGGAGATCGTCGTGCCACGGAAACAAGAGATCTCTCGCAATTCAACATCGACAACAAATATGGTCGCGCGGCTCTAGAAGCAACCATGAGAACCATTATGAAGTTCGTATTTTTCAACTGCAACTAGTATGTAATCAATAGACTTCGGATGTTTATGCAAAATAAAAAGTTTATGCATCAATTGCAAGACATGGGTGTTAAATATAAATTTATATTTTTCATTAATAATTTTAATGTGTTGAAAATAATATATTAACACCCTCAAAGTCTTTTAATATTTTCACTGTTTTAAATTACGCTTGCTCATTTTTGTTATAAATGCATAAAATCCGGAGTCTAGTAATCAATCTGCAGCCTACTCATCGCTCTAATAATTTCCATTGAAATAGATACGAACCACCGCTCGTACCGCCGCCTCAGGATTACCACGGCGACTTCTTCAAGGACGTGGCGGATGCATTGGTGGGCGTGGGTCTGATTTGCAACAGCGAGAGCTCGCCCGGCGTACTCACGTTGGACAAGGATTACAATAACATGTCGAAATTCTTGAATCGTATACTCGGCATGCCGGTCGATTTGCAGAATCGTTTGTTCAAGTATTTCACCGACACTTTGAACGCGATCGTGACCCAAGCGAAGAAAACTGGTCGATTCGATATGGGTATCCTTGACCTGGGAACCGCTGGTGAAAACGTAAAACGAGTGAAACTGTTCCGTTTTCTACGGAAACACGCGACCGGAAAAGCGCCAACCGAACTCCACGTGGTTCATGTGGAACGTGGTATGAGCTGGGCCGAGGCTATGGACAAATGTTCCGAATTGACGGGCTCCAAGGAAGGATTTTACTTGAGCCATCAAATTCGTAATGGAAAGCAGACGGCCATTCTCGCGGTCGCTGTGGATACCGGCAGCAAGAAGAAGTCCGAAAGCAAGAAAGACCAATTATACATGGTCTACAGGTATTGTACACTTGTACAGTAAAACACCCTCCTATAATGAGGAGCAAAAATTGTTTCTCTTATGTATAGACTGCGGATCTTTATGCATTTATGAAGAGATTTGTTGGGCGAAATATAAAACAGTAAAAGATTTTAAAAATTCAAGAATGTTGTAATGTTGCTTTTAATGTAACAAAGTCGTTAAGGGATGAAATCAATTTTTATGTTATTCCTGCTTCTCATAATTAATGCAAAACATTTTTATTTTGGATAAAGATCCGCAGTGTACTTATGTATATGTAATTCTGAGTTTCTTCCGAGTTATACGAGGGTTCACTGTATCGGTAATTCGTAGAAACATTCCTTTGAATATACTAGAAATATTTTCACATAATGTATAATTTTGCACGAAAGGCCCAATACGGGACTGCAACTTAGGCAAGAAACTCTAGGCGAATTAGAGAAGAAATACAAGAAAGTATCTTCGGACGAAGCCGAGCCTCATTGGTCGCAGCAATACGATGCATCGGTGGACACATGTTCTCACGCGTACTGGCGCGGCAATTGTAAAAATGCAACGCTTGGTATGGACTGCGAGGTCGGACTTCGAAGACGATCTTACAACGTTCTGTCTGGCTCAGTACTGAGCGTTTGGAGTCGCGTTGAAAGTATTTTGGCTACCCGTTCTGGTCACAATACGAAGATGCAAGTCGTACGCTTACGAACTGGTAAGATTTTTCACCTTTAAAAGCTTAATTAGTTGATCGAATCAAGATAATCTATAAAAATTCTTTGTCGGTTTAGACGAGGGTTTGAAGATAGTAGGTACCCTAATTCCAAAGTCGTGTATGGAGATACTACGTCAAGAGCTATCATCCGATTCGGACAACACCGAGGAACTTACATTTTGAATAGTCGGTTGCATGGCTTTATAGGTAAGCAACTTTTAAAGCCTAAGTTTCAATGTTGTATACGCTGATTTGCAGCAATTGTCCGGTCTACTACAGGCTACATGATTATTATTTGTAGGAATAGTGATAGGAAATGAAAATAAGAATACTTTTTTGCTTATTAAAAGCAGGACCAATGGAAGCGACTTTATAATGGACAAATCCCTCTTCCTAAGCCTTGCGACAGAATTTGCGAAGAAGGGGGTGCACTTGCGAACGCATGGCGAAGATACACACCCTCATCTATCGGGAGGTGTGAAGTATGATTCGAAACAATGAATCTATAGTGTCGTATCACGCCGTTTTCGATACGGCAAGTGAAACCAACGTGTGGCAGGAACATTTCCAATTCGCGATCCTACGAACTCATCGAAATCCGAGCTTGTCTCTTCGTTAGACTCTCGCGTTAATACTTTATAAGTTAACGAAGCGTTATTTTCTCGCTCTCGTCGCCTCTGGACGAAACGAGAACGTCATTCAGTAGTTAGAAAGTTCTTTTTTCCTTCTTCTTCTTCTTTCACTTCTTGTCTCTATTTTCCTTCTTAATTTTAGACCAAGTCCGTGTTAGATTGACCCAGAGAACACGTACACAAATTTTCTATCGTTCAGAAATCTTTTTATTTTCTACCGTTCAGAAATCTTTTTCTTTTCTCTAATGATGAAATGAAAGCTTAAAAATGATTTGGTTTCTATCCCTCCGGGCTCATTGAACAGACTCAACTGTAACACCTTTTTATTTCGCGTCTGCTATAGAAACGAAACGAAATTTCTTATAAGTGCGAGATTTTTGTTAGCGGGGGGATTTAAATTAAAGATTAAAAAAGTCAGAGCATACGTTTACTTGTATTTCTGTCTGATTTAGAGAGGCAAATTAAATGTAGAAGCGAGAAAGAGAGAGAGAGAGAGAGAGAGAGAGAGGGGGAGAGAGAGAGAGAAGAGGAGGAAGGGATACAATAAAAGTAGTAGTATTAGCGAACGATCAATTCTCGCTGGAGAGTACAGATGTATACGCAACACTGTTCGACATTTTATTTAATCGTTGGATCGATCGGATAGTTGATTATTATCATTGCTACTGCTATCATTAATCTTATTACACTAACTGCTACTCCCATTAGTACTAGTATTCTCCCATTGCAGAACTATTACTATTTACGGGGTGCGGGGGACAAGGTGGTCATAGACGACGAGACTTTCCGAATAGTTGACACTGTTACATTGAAGCTGAACGTTCATTGTTTGCGAATCAAGTGCCAATGTAGATCGACTTTATTTATTTTCGAAATTTTCACACGCGTGTCGTTTCGAATTCGATAGTTGTGATTTATTTTGAGAGAGGAAAAAAAATTGATCGTAGCCATGTCTCCCAGTATTCTCCCTTTTATTAAAGTAGCGAGCATTAAAGGAACAAAAAAAACAAGTAATTAGATTCCAACGGTATATACGACACACCACGCGTATAGCAGACACACGCATACACACGTACACGTACACGACACAATATATTTATATTCAGAATCGTAAAAGTAGTCATGCAGGCTCGCATGTATATTGAGTAGATGTCTGTTGTTTGTCGGTACGCCTGAGCGAGTTTCGGTAGAGGGCTACAATTTGAGATGGATCTCGCAATCTATTGTCTACGACATGGAAACTATAATAATAGTAATAATAATATTAATAATAATACGAATAGTAAATAAGCGAAAACAGGAGACAATTCGGATTTAATTTAGAAGGTAGAGAAACTAATTCACGGAGCCAATTGGTAGAATATCAATTTCACGAGTAGAGTCCCGATCCCTGTTCTAGAAAGGTGTGACGGACCCGGAAACGTTTCCTTGGCTTCGGAGAACCGTTGAAAGCCGTGATCTGTGAATATATATAATCCTGTTTCAGGCGACTCACCTAGCTACAGAGAACTGTTTTATCGCGGTACATGCAGAAAAAGAAAGCTTCTACGTTTCTACGGATACACTACATATTGCATTTATAAACAGATCAGTTTTTTTTTTAAATACTCAACGTCGAAGACAAAAAGAATGCACACCATACATTTGTGTGGCATAAATTATAATATCGTAATTATGTTCCTTTTTTTCAATCCTTTCGCGAAATTTGATACAACGAAGAAACGCCCGGTGCATTGTTGTGAATCCAATGTATCCTCGTAGTTTGATTTGCATAGTTTTAATTTGAAAGGAGGATACAGTTGAAAGCAGCGACAAAACAAACATTTAAACAGCTAAAGAAATACAGGATTCAGGAAAATCAGTATTAAAATTTACGCGATGCTTGGGTAGGGATGAACTTCGATTAAAATGTAGTAAGAGAGAAATACGAAGAACCATTTTCTAGAATACGTTCGTTCGTTATTGAAAATAAAGGGATTGCCAACTGTAGCCTCCCCTTTTCGAAGAGTGTATAAAACCGTAGATTCTTGAACAAGAAAAGGAAACAAAAAAAAAGAAAAAGCAACAAACAAAAATTGAAATGCTGAAAGTGAGATTTGTGATTATATACACGGAAGGTCTCAAAGTGTAAATAATATATATTAAAGAATATAAAAGCAGTTTTAGGTGAGCATGTGTACCTTGTATTCGATACTTTTACAATTTCTGCTTGAGTTCCTATCGCAAGACGAGATGTAATTTATAAATGTGGTATCTAGTATACGTGGAAACTGGCATCGTATTTGCCGGAACGATAACTTTCTTAACGCGCTGTGTTTTGTGAACTCGAACGAGAGACTTGTAAACATATATGCCATACATTGATACATATATAGACATATATATGTGTACGCACGTTTGTATGTGTATATATACATGTATAAATGTCTTCGTGTATGTAAAACCAATACTTCTTAGTAAAAAAAAAGCAAAAGGAAAGAAAACACGACTAATGTTATCAATTTAATTTGATCGAAATGTTTCGACAATTTATTTCTTTCGTTGCTACGAAACAAAAACTGTATTGTTCGTTTCCTTTTTTATGCGCTTTAACATGTTAACATTGACTCGTAGGCATATTACTTGTAGATAAACTGTCTTTCTATTCGTAAACGCAGTGGCGAATAAAAACGAATGAAAAATCTTCGAGTATCAGTCTGTTGTACCGGTGACAAGTTTAAAAAATCATTTTATCGTTTCCTACTTGTGTGTACAATTTACATATATAAAACAGTCGACTTTTCTTATTCACGCATATAGGAAGTCGAAAGAAAAGAAAACAATACAGATACAATTTTCAAACTGGGTAAAACTGTTATCATTGATTTTAACATTTATTAAATTAACATGTCGATCGTGGATTAAAGTTCTATACATAGTTTCATCCACGGCTTACATTAGGTATAAAAAAAGCTGTACAGTATTACATTTTCATTATTTTTTTTTGTATCTCACTTTTACAACGCATTCGCTCGATCATTCGCTTAACTCGGTGCACAATTCTTCCTGTTTTCAATGTTTTTTTATCCATGTAGCGCATGTCAGTATACTGCGAGAGTTTTGTCTGTTTTTAGTAACAAAAATATTTTCATTTATTCTCGATAATTCCGTATACATTGTCTATGCAAAAACAAAAAAAATGTATGCCGACAAAATTGCAGATACATAGACAATCGAGATAAAAATATTAAAACGTATACCGTTTTACTATAAAAAACGGGCAAACCGATCGCGCTTACCATATAATACATGGATCGCCTAACCCGCTGGGATGGAAGTACTTTGGTATGGAATGAAATTTAGTGAAAAGCATACAAGAGCATTAGAAACGTGCAGAAACCAACGATAAGTCCGACAATAAGAGAGTCTCGTCTCTTGCGCAAATTTATCCTTTGCACTAGACTATTCACTGCTGGGAAACGGTTCGATATATCATTTAACCTGGTTTGTATACGTTTGAATGCCTGCCTCTGAGTCATTAAATGTTCCCGTGTTTCCATTGCTATGCTTATTTGATCGTTGATTAGTCGATCCGAGCTGAAAGCAGTAAAGTTTTCCTTTTAATTTTTGTACCTGATTAACAATGACTTATAACTACAGAGGCAATTCAGTTTCTTGCAAGAAATATTATACATCGGAATAAAATGAAGTACAGAGTAACGTTCGCTTACTTATGAATATGTTGATTTTCCTTCATGAACATCTCTCTGCGATTTAGTCCGCTTACGCTTTTGTAATTGCTGTCCAACAAAGTAAGTTACAGATGTTACAACCAATTAACAAATGTCCAGGGTTTCAGACAATTATTGTACATACTCTATTTCTTTACGAACGCTTCCGAGTAAGTCCTCCCTGTCTCTTCTCGCTGCAAAATTATTTCGAATCTTACTGAATTCCAGTTTATAATCTTTCAATATATCTTTATGACGTTGCATGGTATGCAACATTGCAGCACCGTTAGGTTGTAATTCGCTCATTCTCTCATTTATTGAGAACAACTACAACAAAACAGATTTTTAGTCCTTCGATGTATAGTGCTTGCGGTTCCAACTTACTTTAGCTAGTAAGGCTTCTATTTCGGAAGCCATGTTTTCGAAAACATGTTCCTCATCCAAAAGTGGCACTTCATCGCTGTTTACAACTTTAGATCCTGTGTTAATACCAAGCTTACTAAATGCCACCAGTTTCGCATCGATCTCATTTTCCAAGTGTCTCGCTTGCCTTCTCAGATCTGCGAAAGAAAAAGTACAGAATTAATAACAACTCTAAACGCTGCCTTAACACTAAACCTACAGAGCTTTAAATTATTTAAACTTAGTGTGATTCATATTATAATATCTGCACTATTAACACTAGGTTTACGGAGCTCTAGAAATAACTATTTCACATTATTTTATGAACATAACAAGAATGTGACTATCCAAATTTTTGGCCATTTTTCTAATAACATATAACCAAAGAAATAAATTTAGTAAATAATTCCTCAGGAAAGCATCTTTACAATCTTAATAATCGCAAATATTAGAACCCGTCATTATGGCGGGTCTCGTAAACCTAGTGTTAAATATATTTATTTATTCATTTACACAAAATCTGGAACTAGTTATTTGACCGGTGGTCGTAGGTTTAGTGTGAATATCGTAATTAGGTGCAGACTAATAACCTATTAACTTAATTATGAAGCCGTGAATTGCAATAGACACAGAAAATAACCTGTTTCAAAGAGGTTAAGAAAATTAACATTTCATCTTTATACGGTCCTCGATACCGAAGAGTTTAATTATTTGAAAATAAATTTGACCTGTTTCGATTACAATACACGAGAGTGTACGATTAAACACGAGTGTGCAAAATCAAATGGGATATTTTCGAACGAAACTGAAGCATCATCCAAGTAGAAATAGAAATAACTCAGCTTTTATGATGTTCGGATAAAAAGCAGTATGTTGCAAACAGTCTTCCTAAAAAGCTTAAAACACGACGAACTGTGTCATCGTCGAAATCGTTTTTTGACACACGTCAAAACAAGATACTAAAAATAATACTTGTTGGGGAACACTTTTGATAATCGACGACAAGCTGAAAATATCGAGTGCAGAATAATATTTCTGTAAAATCTACCTTCCCAATCGACGACACCTAACGAGTTAGCCATTTGTTGTACTGAAATCACGCGATCTTTTTTATAATATGTGGATGGATACTGCATACAACATTACAGAGTCCCACGGAACAGATGATGACAGCAGACACCTATGAAACATAAGGAACCAAAGATAAACTGACTAAAACAGCACATACAGCACACACACATTCACTGATAAAACAGGGAAAATGGCGGAAGACTTGAACAAGGATTATTCCCACGAAACGATGATAAATATATTCTCCATTATTCCATCTTTCTCCGCGTTTCGAGAAAAGAAAACGAAACGAAGAGCCAAAGAGCAATCGTTCGAATATAATCGATAGATCTGGTAAATCGTTTGCGGACTGTTTGGTGCAGAATTTTTCTGGCGAGCTTGGAAAGTGGGCCAGGCCTTTATGTAATGTTACAAATTAAATAGAAATCGAGCACCTCTTCTGATAGGTTGTACCGTGTAATTCTTCATTCGAAACATTGTTCGAGGTAATTAAAAATTTCTAGAAATGCGAACGACGCGTTTACGCAAACGCAGAGCCGTAAGAAGATACGCGCGTATAGCTAGCGGTAAATAAAACCGGTTTTTAGCGGGATCTCGATACTAGTTACGATGCTGCTACTTGTGTCATGCTATCCTGATATTATTGTCTAGGAGAAGGAACTAGGAAAACGATAACAAGAATACGAGGTTCTAATCGAACCGTTTAATATTTCGAATAAATTAATAGTTTAATAACAAGTACGTGCATATGTACATAGATATTTCTAAAAATATAAAGAGAAAATATAAAGAGTGACAGAGATAAAACGTAAATTACTGGAATTGCCAAAGTTCCATTACAATTGTGAATGGTTAACGGATAACGAGGAGCAAAATCTGTTTTACCGTCATCACGAGATAAGTAGGTCGGTTCTAACTCTTGCCATTTGATGCTCGAAAGTACTTCCGTTTCTTACGTACAGCTTTAATTCCTCTAATAGAACCATTGCTGCGTGGACGTAATTATCATTGTCTTGAACAGTCATGTTTGGAAATTGGTCTCTTAACAGTCGTAGAATTATATTCATCTGGCAACTAGACCTACAATGTAAAATAGAAAATTTGGGAGTAGGCTCGTTTCAAGGATTGCAAGGGTGCGGGATGCGCCTTTTTTACGTTTACTTTTATCTAGCGCTTTTGACTATTGTATATATATACGTATATATATATATACGTTATCCCGCACCCTCGCGGGAACAACGTATCCGATAAGATAAATCATCGGGTTTAGCACGGAGAAATTTTCTTTTGTTTACTTTGAAAATATTCGTAATCTGGCCAGCCCCTCGACCAAGGGCTGTATCTCTATTAGGCAGAACATCAAACTTCCGGTTGTCTTCGCGACGTACAAGTTCGGGCAGATGTCTTTGAACGATTTCTCCTCTAGGAATGTTAAAAGTTGCTCTCCTCGTCCAGGATGGTTTTCGATTTGTATATCAACGGTCTTGTCGATCGATATACTTTTCAGTGCCAAAATATTCTGCTCCGTGTTGTTCGTAAACTTGATTCCGCTACTGTTATCGACCGTTTCCTCGAGACAGAGGCGGATAGTAGACAACGGAGTTTGATGTTGTTTTTCATCGACTTCGTACGAGATTGTACCGTACACGTCGCAATACGAGTTCTCGTTAAATTTTGGTAAATCGAGAACGACAGTAGCAACGACTTCTTTTCGAGGCTGAATGACGTCGGTCCGACACCAGAACATACTATCCGCCAATGACCAGAACGACGACGAACCGGAAACTTCGTTGGATCCTTTTAGATCGATATAAATTTGGGGATCGTACAATATTCTGAAACACAAAACATTATTTATTATTAGACTGCGGATCTTTATGCATTCATGAAGAAATTAGTTGGATGAAATATAATGCTATAATGTTGTTTTCAACGTAACAAGGTCACACATTAAGGGATGAAATCAATTTTTATTTTATTCCCGTTTCCCACAATCGATGCAGAATATTTTTATTTTGCATAAAGATCCGCAGTCTATTAATGTTTACGACAATACCGAAGGAGAAGATGTTCCCCGTCGGTAACGGCGTGCAGAGATCTTATCAACGTATATCAGATCGGTACAGGTCACGGTCGGTAAAACCGTGTTCAAGCGAGTATTTTATTAAAAAGCTCTATATGATTGTTTAAAACCTAGTTGTTTATAGAAAGAGTTATTGTCGTTAATTATTTGGCGGAAAATGAATGAAACTGCTTCGATAGCGAGGTTAGCAGACTTGGTCAGACCTATTTTCGCGCAGGCGTAAGAGTGTTTGGCAACAAATCGACCCGCGAAAACGCAGACCAATCAGAGGCAACGATCGAGTCGTCTAGCAGCAGACGACACGATACGAGGACACATGGAACGGTCCGGGTGCGAGATTCCGAGTCACTCCGAACTCCGAACTCCGACTCCGAGTGGCTTCAGTGAACTGCAGGATGCCGCCGTGATCGTGTGCCGTCTGTATCTTTCGGTCGATCGGTGAGGTACATCACGTGTCTGTCTCGTTAGTCGAGAGGATTCTAAAGGACGACGAAGACACATCAACACGATCCATTCGTCGAGGACCGAAGAAGCCGAAGAGACCGCAGGGAACCGCAGGACGTGACATCCAGGGAAGCCAAACGTTCAGTTTTGTGTCGGGGGTGCGATAGATGCATCTTTGAGTTCTGACATCGGGGCATATACATATGTCCGTTGGTGGTACGTACAAGCAAGTTCGAATCGTTCGATAAACACACGGCACAGTGCGGCGAGAATCACAAGCGACAAAGTAGAATAGTTCTTCCACGAACAGAAAGTTGACTAGAGGATAAAGGTGAAAGGATGGGTGTTATCTGACCCATTGACCCAGGGAACGCATGGCCAATGCAACCGCATTGCTCCCTCGCGAGTCCCAAGTCGCGACACTCTTTCGATCGGAACGGTGGTTGTGCAAGATTCGTGACTCGCTATGCAAAAATTAACGTGACTAGAATCACGACCTTGCCCTTTCCGGAAACGACGCTAATTCCAACAATCGAAAGGATACTCGCGCGGCGTAACTCGTCGTACGCGCTTATGCAGTTTTGCGTGTAGTTGTTTGGTAGGCGTCGTTTGAAGTTGTTCTTTTTTTTCGGAACGAAACCATCGGACAAGGGTAAAGGTGTAAGTCGCCGGATATTTAGCGACGACTTGGAACGTTTTTATTCATATGAAGGCATTGTGTAGTTTATTTTGTATTACTTGTGATAAATAGACTGCGGATCTTTATGCATTTATGGCCTATGAAAATATTCAAAAAAAGGCTAGAATATAAAATTCGATAGAAATACAAATAATTTTTATTTGTTTTAGATCTACAACGGCTGTTCCCATTAAAAATAGAATTTTATTTCATACCATTTTCTTAAAATTTATCAACAAAAATTGGAAAACGCATAAACATTCGCACTCTGGTGATAAATGATTGATTGAAATTGAAATGAAGACCTTTCTTCTGTATCGTCAAATTTTTCTGGACGGTTTTGTTCAAAAGCAAACGAAATATTAACGAAGTTTAATGGGAAATTTGTGGTAGCAAATTAATTAATTAATTTTTTTTATGCCGTAGCACAATAAAATCATTATTTGAACGAGGTTACTAACTAATGTTTTCTATGTCTTAAACAAAACTGATTGCAACACTTTTGATTTATATGCGAAGGGGAAACATCAATTTTATTTTTAAAAATAAGGTAATACTATTTCGATACTACGTGTTATTCTGATTAATTTATAAAAAGTTTGTTTTGTATTCGATTACCGGGTGGGGCACGGTAACTGGTACTTTTACCCTATCCATATTTATTTCGGAATTGGTTTTACGCGAATCAATCACAGTATGAGTTTAGCGTCTTTTTGAAATTTTAAGTCGCGCAACTAATCATAGATTATCACGAGAACATTTGTTTGTGACTACTAGACTGCGGATCTTTATGCATTTATGATGAAATTGGTTGGGTGAACTATAGAACAGTAAAAGATAATGTTGTTTTTAATGTAACGAAGTTATTAAGGGATGAAATCAATTTTTATTTTGCATAAAGATCCGCAGTCTAGTGATCATCATCGCGATTGTGTCGTTCAAATATTCAATTTATCGAAAGTAGCTGTACCGGAAGCGACCGCGCGTATATTCTAGCATCGCGTATGGCCGCATGTATGTATATCGATGAAAGGATCCACGGGTTCCAAAGTGTTACACGCAAGGCTTTGTAATGACCCTGAAACTCGGCTGAACAATCAATTATATGTAGTAGATGCGAGCGCATAAGAGGGAAACTCAACCCGACTATAGCAATGATCGATGGTATCGATCCCTTTCGATCCCTGATAATAGTCTAGCCGTAGCCGGTATATTATTCATTCGATAAATTCAAGAACGAAATGTTTCTTTATCCTTCGAACAAGCTGAAAAATTTCAATTATCACGATTAACCCTTGTGTAGTCAACCGGGTACTCATTCACTGAATTGCTTCCACCAATTTGATCATTTTTCTTCTAAGAATATTACAAAATTTCTCTGAATGTCCATTCTTTGCTCGGTAATATTGCCATACCATTTTCTTTACAGTTACAGCGATTGAAACGTCTTTATTTTTCTTTATTATCCATATTTTTTGTATGGCTACATTTATTTTAATGCTTAAATATTGATTACAAAGCGAATCAAATTTTATTTCATTTAAAAAGAAAGGCGTAACATTCGTATTTGTTAGACTTTGTTTGAAATCTTCATCACGAGTGTGACTCGTTAAGGGGTTAAAATGAGAATTTGTACAAATATGTTAAATATAAAACGTTTGAAAGAATCTGTACATTTTGGTTGGCTACATAAGGACTAAATTTAGATAACGATCCGTAGGACATAACTTTATATATATATATATATATATATATATATATATATATATATATACGCATTGTGGGGAAAAAGAAAAATGACTGGCGTGGGCGTTCAATGATAACTATCGACGGTGAAGCCGTCCTCCAAAAAGTGCGATTCATTAAAAAGCTCCAAGAACTTGACACTCCGAGCGTCACTGGATCGCTCAGGTGAACTCTAATCCTAAGGACGCCTTGTTGCCAGCGTGTTCGCTAGCTCGTGTTAGGTGCTCTGGGCTTTTTCTGGACGGGTACGCGTCGTATATTTCTTACAGATCTAATCTAGAGGTTGAGATGATAATGGGGCATGAGGTCGTATTGCAATACTGCGAACCGGTATACTAACACATCAATTTGTAAATGTTTTGCAGTTCGACATGAGTACAGAAGGAAGATTGTCCATCGGGAGAAGATGACACCGCGACGGCACGTATTCGCGGCGATACGTCGAGTGCTATTGGTCGCCGGTGTGATAACGTTACTGGTGCTGGCCCTGTCGAGCCAGGATGCTGGTAATAGCGTGCAGCAAGGCCTTTTGTTGGAGGTGAGTGCGCAATCTTTTATCCGCGCGCGCGGTAAGTGGAAGAGGAGGTGCAGGAAGGATAGCGAAGATCTCTTTTGTTTCTAGGAGGAGACTTGTCCTATGTCCAATGTCCTATGTCCTATCCCTATGTCCGGGTCATCGATTTGCCTTCAATTTTTCCATACAACCGCATTATGCTCGACCCACTCATTGCGTACTATCCTGCTTCTCCAGGTTCATTTCCTTCGATTATTTCGAATTTCCTATAAGTTTGAAGTTTTCCACTTGATTTCTTAAGGGATTAGTATCGTTTCCACGATTGCAATGGTGCGGGATGCGGCCTCTCATTTCAAAACCGCTAGATAAAACATCAATTTAGACCACTGTCTTTCTCAAAAGTCCTATTTTTACGTTTACCAGGGGTAATTTGCAAAATATTGGGTTGGCAAGAAAGTAATTTCGGTATTTTAAGGCGAAATAAAACCGAATTTCTTTATTCAAGCGATGAACTTTAATGAATAAAGTATTTTCTTATTTATTCATTTTGGTAAAAGATCATTGAACAAAAGGGAAAGTATCTTATTGATGAAAGTTCATTGATTGAATAAAAAAAATTGGGCTCTATTTCACCTTAAAATACCGAAATTACTTTCTTGCCAACCCAATAGCTACATGCTGCAGAATAATGCAAATTACGCCTCGTAAACGTAAAGGTAGGACTCTTGAGGGAGACAGCGGTCTAGATTGATCTTTTACCTAGCGCTTTTGACTACCGAAAAAGCCCATCTTCGCATTATCGAGAAATGAGAAGACGCATCCCGCACTTGCAATTCTGGAAACGAGACTACCCCCTTAAAATATGTTGAAAATGTCAGATTCCGAAAGAAGACCAGCACCAGTAGGATTTCCTTCCAAAGAACAATTACTGCCGGCCCGTCGAGGAACACTATCGCTCCAGTTAGAGTGGATGTAGGTAGGGTGAAACGCGCCTTCCAGAGAGAGAAGGGTCTTTGTCCGAAACGCTGCTCCGCGTCGCGTCACGTCGGGAACTTCGGCGCAGTGGCACGTAGTTCGTTGTAGCTTGCGACGGAAGATATTCAAGCTCCATATGAAGATTTTCCCCGCGAAAACATCGGCTTAAAATTTCAATCGGGCACGGTGAAATTTCGACGATCAAATTCAAATGTTTCGCATAAGCTCTCGATGCTGCATACACACGCGTGTGTGTGCACGTACACTACTGTGCAAAAGAAAGAAGCACCCAGTATCATTATAAGATACAACGACAAACAATATCTTTATGTAGAAATTATATTGTACAATGATTGATTTATCGCGTTTAAAGTATTAGATAATCCGCGATAACACATATGTATATATTCTCAGGAATATTAAATTAAACAGCGGAATCCTTTTTCAAAACTTACTGTGTTCTTATTTGATTTTGTACGGTTTTCTATTAAATATGACCGGCTGCTTCTTTCTTTTGCACAGCAGTGTATATGCAATAGTTATCGGAGTACAGGAAACCGCTAGCTTTTTTTTCTCGATAGAAGGACAGACTTCGACCGGACACGAAACGGATAGAGAGATGAAACGAGAGGACAGTCGTACGCGTATCGATGGAAGATCGATCTCCGCCACGCCAGTGGCAGTAATTGTCCGGATCAAGGGGGTAGCGGTGAGCATCGTTTTGCATGCTTAAAGGGGCCGTATCGGGCGAGCGTGGTCGTGATCGTGTACGATGTACGATCGCGTGCCGCATTGCGCCTGGAACTCTGCCAATCTATGTTCGCATCTCTTTACGTAAGGCGATCGTTCCACGATCTAGCTATACACGTCACCGCGATGCAAGCCTTCCTTCTTCTCGGAACCGCTAAATTACAATTATCATTCAACACCGTTGCCGTTGCGTTTCTTTTCGTTGCGTTCCAACGATTTTATGTCATTTCAAGAAAACTCGTACCCCACGAAGATCCCGCTGATTCGATCGTGAAGGCCAAGGGTACCGGGCCCTCGAAATTCAAGGCTTGCGGGAACAACATTTCTTCCAATTACCAAGGCCTTGCTAGATGACCGGTCAATTTTGAGTTCAAGCTCTTTCTACAATATAAGATCAAAGTTTCCATATATACTTTCTCGATTGACAGAGAAACTGTTCAATTTTGTCGTTAAAAGTGGGACATCCGCTGAGTGGAAGCGTACACGTTATCTTGTCTTCTTGTTTTCTATGTGTATAATTACGTGCTGCGAAGCCAACAAACAATTACCAGGCGCGCTTAAGGGAAATAAACGATTCGGAGCTTGGAATCGTGAGAAGAGGTTTGCAGGCTTCCAGCCGATTAACCGAAGCTTCGGATTTCAAAGCTTTCCTCGTTGTTCCGACGCGACTTTCTTATCGGACAGCTAGCGATATACGACACACGGTTCGACCTTCCACACAACTGACAAGGTTAATTCAATTTCCTAATTTCTCCATAGAGTCGAAATGCTCGGTCGGTCGCCGCGACTGCTGGCAAATCGGAAACGCGCGCTTGTTTAGCATAACTCCGGTTAGACCCCACCCTTTCTCTGTCATAACTAGACTGCGGATCTTTATGCAATATAAAAATGTTCTGCATCGATTGTGGGAACCAGGAATAAAATAAAAATTGATTTCATCCCTTAACGACTTTGTTACATTCAAAACAACATTAGATATCCTTAACCCTTTACACTCGCAGCAATTTTGAATTCGAAAATCAAGACATTTCTTTCATCCCAGATCATTTTTATTCTATGTAATCGTTTTTACATGGTGCAAATCAAATTGAACCGGTTTTCTTATATAACAGTTGAGCTTTTTACAATTTATAGAATACAGACAAATTTAATAATGTTAAAACTGGTTTTTGAATAATGGTATGGCAATTTTCACTGGCGCCTCAGGCACGCCATTCGAGTGCAGAGGGTTAAATTTTTCTAATCCTTTACTGTATTATATTTCACCCCACCAGTTTCTTCATAAATGCATAAAGATCCGCAGTCTAGTCATAACTTTGCATCGCCTAAAATTTTCCAATTAGACAGATTTTGAAATGATGGTATGGGAAGACGGTACAGTATAATCGATTCTACCCTAACCTGAACCAGGGGATGTTCGCGGTACAGTAGTTTGATCCCTTTCCACTTCCGATTCTATTCTAAAAAAGGACCATGGCCAGGTTACAGTGGCGTCGCGATAGCCGGCCGGCCGGCCGGAAACACTGAATGCAGAAGCAACGGCTTCCGTTTATTGATTTCCGCCTAGAAGCTGACAATGGATACCGACAGCGCCGAGGTTGACGCCGACGCCGACACCGACGTCGGAAATATGAGACATACGGCTTGTGCAGGACGCTACCGTCTTGATTTTACCCACGTGCACCACTGTCCAACAAGGCCCTGTCTTTTACTTATGCAGTCATTTCATAATATCTACAGTGAACCACAGTAATACTCGGACACTTTCAAAAGGACGATAACTTTTTTAATGTCAGATCTTTTACAGAGATTTACAGAGAAAATACTACAAGTTGTTGCTTACAACTTTTCCATGGGGGCCTAAATTGAAAACTTAACAAATACATTTTGTAGGATTTCGAAATCGGTAGATCGATTTTGATGAAATTTTCAGAACATGTATAATCGAAACGGATTTAGAAAACGTATTTTTTAAATTATTTATCAATATTTGAACACGAAAAAATGTTGTTAACAACAACCTTCATTATTTTCTTTGTAATTCCGACCAATTGAAATTTTTTTTAAATTTCTTTTTCACGTCGTATGGTAACTTAATTGTTCTAACTCCTCAAAAAAAAATCCAAGATGTATGATCTACTATTAAAAAAGTTATTGTTCATTTAAAAGTATCTCACTGTATGCGCCGAATATTTCATCGAAGAAATCAATGGAAACGATCTATTCCATGTTATTTGATACAGAAGCAGAGCTAAACAGGATTTTGAATCCTTATTGTTCGATAGATTTGCATCGCCGATCTTTCGGTAAGCGTAACTTGGAAAGAAAAATGCCACCGTCATATACCCTCTTAGTACCACCGTGCAAATCTTTGCACGTGCAAATCTTCTTCATGAATCTTTGATTTATTTTGCACCTGTCTGCAATGTCGAATAATAAAAACTGTACGCGTTGAAGCGCCCGTGTCAACAAACAAACATTATATAACACTGTAGCGTTATTACGCAGCATTCCATGCTATCATGTTGTATAACTTCCTTACATTACCGCGTTATCCTGTTTGAGAATAGTTCGCGGTTGTTCCAATTGGACCAATAATCATTTTTCCAAAGAAACGCTGCCGTGATATTATATTCAGCGTGTTCCGCGAACAAAAATCGGATTAAACTTCTCGTACATATGGAATATTTACATTATTCTTCGATTCTGAGCACGGTTGCTTGCCTGGCTAATTGAAACTCGTGTTTTCTCTTCGCGGGTATTACACTCGAGGTTTCTAGCTATTTGCACATGCAACCAGTGAAATCGATGCCCGTCGATGTCGATTATACTATGTGTATGTATACGCCTATTAAATGTTTTCCCTTAGATGGCGAAATCAATACCCTCGCGGTTGCATCATTTCTTGATAAATCATCCTCGTGTTTCTCGCAGAGATGCGATCGATATTTTTCTCCTAGATAAAGAGATCTATGAAATATGAATTGCAAAGCAAATTGTTGGTCAACAATGTTGTCAAAACCGGATTCAGCGTGTATGTATGTATTTAAAAGAAAAGAATTTGCTTGTATGTTTTTAGGAAGACTCCAACCTGACCCCAGAAGAGAGACTAATGGAAGAAGCAACAAATGTTGAAACCGAACGGCGTTTAGCGGTCAGAAGGAAATTTTTGACCGAGAGATGCGCGGAGGAAGGTTTGGACCGACCTGGAAACGATTCTCTTCATAGACCCAATGCCTGGGAGTTCCTTGTAAATAAAGAGTACCATTTGATATGGTGCAACGTCTTCAAAGCAGCATCGACGTCGTGGATGTACAATTTTAATTTACTTGCTGGGTACAGTTTTAGATACTCAAACGGTTGAAATTGTCATTTTCAGTCTCATTAATATTGTCTTTGAATTACAGATACAGTCCACAGTTTTTAAAGGCCTCGAAGGCTGTACCAGTTTCTCTGGCCAGACACAAATATCCTAGATACACGGCAGAAGAATTGAACAAGTTCCTAAACGACAGTACCAGTTTCCTGATAGTCAGGCACCCCTTCGAAAGATTGCTTAGCGCCTACAGGGATAAACTGGAGCACAGTTTGCCACACACGTTTCATAGTAATCTGGGAGCTCATATCGTCTGGCACTACAGATCAAGGGTAAACGTACCGTACCTACTTTGAGAAAATTTGTTGCATATGTAACAAGTAGACTGAGGATCTTTATGCATTTATGGCATATAAAAATGTTCAAAAAATGCTGTAGTATTAAATTCAACAGAATTTAGTACAATTTTTATTTATTTTGGATCTATAAATGCTTTTACTAATGAAAATAGGATTTTATTTGGTACCACTTTCTTAAAATCTGTCTACAAAAATTGAAAATTGCATAAACATCTGCAGTCTAGTAATAAGTAAATTCTTATTGACGTTTCTTTTCTTTCGAAATCGGAATCAGGATCCAAAAACAAATGGACGATACGGTCCAAGATACCCATTGTTCGAGGAATTTGTACGATGGTTGTTATGCCAATGGAGAGCCGGTAACGAACTGGATATGCATTGGACACCGGTCGTTAACTTTTGTACACCGTGTCAAGTACGATTCGATGTGATAGCAAAATTTGAAACGCTTCATGTAAGCAGTTTTTGGTCGATCGATAATATAATTATAAATAGATTCAAGTAACATCTTACTAAGACTCTGGTTCGTATGTTTCATAAAGGAAGATCAAGATTACCTGATAAAACAAGCTCACGTAGGACACATTATTAAGCCAGAGTGGAAGAACCCGACAAGAGGTGTTCAAACAAAAGACGTAATCAAGAATTACTTCGCTCAATTGTCTAAATCACAGATCAACGATCTGTACGAGATGTTTAGGTGAGTTACAATTTAAGGTTTAAATGAGAACTCTTAGCACCTTGAAAACAACTCTGATAACATGAACCGAGCCTCGAGATAAGAAAAGTCGTAAATTCATTACTAGACAGCGGATCTTTATGCACAATAAAAATTTTCTTTAAAATAATATAACAGAATTTTTAAATTCGTCCAAAGCTTTTAATACTTTAAATTAAACCTACTCATTTTTGTCATAAATGCATAAAATTCGCTGTCTATTCATTACTATACCAAAGTGTACCAACTCTTCTAGATTAATAAGAGCCATCGTTTATGCATGCAATTTATACGTATGTGTGATTTCAGGTATGATTTTGTACTCTTCGATTATTCCCCTGATGACTATATTGCACTTGGGAGAGACGAAAACACAGAACTGATTTGTAAAAAGTAATGCCGGCTGTCTGGTGCATTGGAAGCAAGTGCATCCAAGTTCAAACGTTTTCTTTTCTTTGATCGTATCTGCAGTAACACACATCAAGTCGGTTACAACGAACGTATTAGATAGAAAGTAACGGTTACCAATTAATTAATTTGAATTAAGATTGGTGCGCCGAACGCGTGAATTATTTGCTAAGATAAGGAACATAGAGTCAGCCTTTCGAGTTGACATTACCTATACAAGCACTGTTATTGTATAAACATTTTTGATAATTGACAAGTAACAAAACTTGTTACAGTCTATTAAAAGTGTTAGGCTCGATGAGAACTATGAATATTTGTAAATTGTCGAGACACGATTTCAAAACATTTTTAAACTGACTTCACACACACACATAGTGAGATTACAGCATTGCTTACATGATTGACCTTGAAAGAATAAATGACCTTAATATAATTCATTTATCAGTAAATACTTCGTTTTGCAAATTTAAGAAACTATAATGTAATATGCTTATTAAGGTCGGGTCGGGAATCCGAATCCGATAAAATTGGATTTTACTCTTTCTTCAATCATTATTGGATTGAATAGTAATTACAATATTGCTGTTATTGTCGATGACAAAAAATCAGGTGTGATAAGAATATTCAACCCGCATTTAGAATATTTAAAATAAAACAGTTTTCATATGAGGCGATGCACTGTTTTCTTTTTCTTTGGAAAATACCAAAACATTTAAAAATCTGAATGATAATTTTCGGATATCCGCCCAGCCCTAATGCTTATAGTTATTTTCTTTTCTTTTCATTTAGTATAAAGACAAAATCAGTTGATAAAAAAGAAAATAAATCGATTTTATGTTCTATCATTTGGAAAGTACGAGTTGATATTTTCTTGAAATCTTTACCTGTGTCTGTGTATATGTATATACACATATATCGCTATAAGGATTTTTACGATAGTTATTATTTTCGATGTTAAGACGGTAATAGTACTGCCTAGAACAAATGTAGCATAGTAGTAAGATGTATCAAATTATACTTCCAGTTGCTACATGCAGAAATATATGTATAATACAACTCAATTTTTCTAATGTTTGTTCTTGCTTTCGAGCAATCTTATCAGATTGCTATAGATTTATAGTTTCGATCTCGTTGCAGTACTCGATAGAAATGTTCCGCTATTAACAGTACTTAAATCTATGATGAGATATTTATGAAGCAAATCAATATTTTCAATGTTATAAGATCTGATGTAAATAAATACGAAATTTTTTGTAAAGTGAATACTAACGAAACAAACGTTGCATGGAAGACTCTGATCCTTTACAATTTTATAAGTCGTTATTACGAAATGACAATAATTATTGTGAGAAATAAAAGCATTTAAAAGGAGCTGTCTATATAAAAGATTAACATTTTCCTCTTTTATTCTGATTCTTATCGATTATAGATTATAAAACAACAAATGTATGTATAAATTTGTAATCGCATAGTTACTATTAGATGATTGCATAAGTTCTAGCCCAATTTTCATAGATTTTCTGCATGGCGGAATGTAGAAGAAAATTCTATTTATATAATTATATAAAATTCAATTGTTTAAATTTTAAAGAATACAGCTTTATTAATCAATTATATTAATAAATTAATAAAGCCAAATTCTTATATTATATTACTATAGTATTTAATAGATTATTATTAAAGCTGTATTCTTTAAAATTTAACCATTGAATTTTATTTTCAAATCAGGTACAAACTGATGCAATCATCTGATATAATGTACTTACTGTGTTGAAGTATTTTGCAGAACTATACCAATGATCCATTTATCCCAAAGAACGCGTTTCCAGCTATTTTGTACAATTAAAATTTGACCAAGCTTTCCGATATTTCGTTTTTTCTTTTTTACAGTTGGTTGCCCATCGATGGTATACAACTACAACACATAGATAGTAGTCTGTGTTAAACTATAACAGAATAGTTATTTATTTTTCATTGATATTATTAGACAGCGGATTTTATGCATTTATGAAAAAAAAATGAGTAGAGGTAACTTAAAATAGCGTACACATTAAAAAAGGAGAATTCAAGACTACTGTTACATATATTATTTGCAATCTATTAAACGTAGTAAGAAAAGAAAATAAATTTCTATTTCACCCCAGTTTGTTGCAATTCAAGTGGAAAATTTTGATTTTGCATAAACATCCGCTGTCTAGTTCTTATGATCAAGAAACTCACGTCACTGTCAGAATCCGAGGTTATATTTTCTCCGTACAGAGCATGATCTTGTAAATGTTTTAGAATTCGACTTGTCGTATCTTGGACTTCTTTGATATCGTTAGTTGTTTTTTCAATGCGAGCTTGCACATCGGAAAGCTGTTTCATTAAATGCTCTTCCACGGGGTTGCATTTCGGTGTTTGTATCGGCAACTCCTCGTCGCTGAGAGCGAACATATCATCTTCGAACGTATTCATTTCATTGACAACGATGAATTATCGAACATAATTTATTCGTAACCAGCGGTTAGCAACACTATGGTACAGTCAATGCAAAACAGCAATGTTATGAGGCATTCGATTATAGTTCGGTACGACAGTATCAATCATATTTGTAAATGATCATTCCATTGGAAATGGTCGTAAACGAAGGTATACCTATTACACGTAGGAATACCTATTTTCCAAACATGATGAACAAAACGGACAACAATATCGTAAATTATCGCCAAACACCTACTAGTAAATTAAAAATTAGGAAAAAGCACATCAACGGATCAGCGATGACAACACATACGATCAACCCAGTTGGTTATTCTATTTGGGTAGAATCGGCATAAGGTGACTACATATAAATAGTAGTCTACTGCAACATGCTGCAACATCTCGTCTGTGGAAGGATATCCATGTAAATTTCAGATTTTAGAGTATTTATCTAATGACCGGTTTGTATTGGGCAAATAGAGCCCTGGCTCTACAACGCCATCTTTATGTAATATTTATAAAGAGAAGAATAAACCATAACCATAACCATAGAGTATTTATCAGTGTTACCTACCTCTGTGCAGAAGAAAAGTTTTTTGTGGTAACACTGATAAACATGCATATATGTACATAGGGTGCGTTCCGTTTCACGCATTATGCGCATAGACTGCATAGAGAACCGTTTCGTTTCATTCAATGTACGCATCAGAGCGCTCAGAATTCCCCAGATTCCCACCACCTCTCGCGCATCAGCCGTGCATCAGCTACCACAGTTCAGAGGTGAAGCGTTTGATGCGAAGTCGATGCATTAGCGGTAAATTTGAAAAAAGTAGATGCAAATGAATGTAAAGATGGACCGAGTAGAGTTTCCTGTAATTTTACAAGAAAGTAATGAGGTGTTGACACTCTTACTCGATAAAGAAAGTGTTGTAAGAGCAACTGAAGGTATAAATATATACAATCAATATATTTTTCACATTACATAAATTACAAAAAATTGCATAAATTACTAAATGAATTACATAATCTCGAAAGTAACGAACGATAATTTTACAGATGAACAATTTTTACGACAACTAGTAACCGAGTATCAAAGCAATGCTGAGCAAAGCAAAGCCATTTTTGATTCGCATCAAATGCATGGAAAAGCGTTCCGTTTCCAAGCGCGCATCATGCGCATTAGTGAAACGGAACGATATCCATGCGCGCATCACATTGAATGCGATCCTTGCGCTCGATGCGTGAAACGGAACGCACCCAATATGTATCAGCCTAACGCTTCAGTTTTGCTATGTTTCCAGGTTTTTTCTTTTGATGGGGAAATCTCTGCTGTATGAATGCAATCACGGGAATAGATTTTTTATCCTTATACGAGCCTATTTTGAGCTGCACAAAGGTTATTCGATAGAGAAAGGTTAAATGCACCGCGCTGAATCGCATCATGTCAGTCAAAAAAATCTTTTAGAGACAGAAAAATACATTGGAATCTGCGAGAATTTTTCTCGATTTTTGCTCTACTTCGGACACTTATATTATTAGATATAAACATAATATCGTTAAATAATCGGTCCAGCGCGGTGCATTTAACCTTCCTCTATCAAATAAACCTTTGTGCACCTCAAAATATGCTCGTATAAGGATAAAAAATCTATTCCCGTGATTGCATTCACATAGCAGAGATTTCCCCATATTACGTTCATGATGACAGATGTCCTCTCTGATGCAGAGCAAGTTTAGAGACAATATTAGTTCACTAGTTAGACGAGATGGTGTCTAGTCAGGACTGTCAACGTGGAATCATAGCAACAAAAATATAAAGGGCTTGAATCCACTCGGATCCATTAATAGCAATAAAGGTATTAATAAACAAAAGCAAAAAACGTGGAATCATAGCAAAACTGAAGCGTTAGGCTGATACATATTACATATGTATGTTTATCAGTGTTACCACAAAAAACTTTTTTTCTGCACAGAGGTAGGTAACACTGATAAATACTCTAAAATCTAAAATTTACATGGGTGTCCTTCCCCCTTAGGATGATGAAGTAGTAGAGCGCTGAGGCAGTTATATCTGGTTATATTAGCGGGAATGTATTGAAACAATTTCTTCCGGACAAAAAGACTCCTGGACGTGTCCTAAATCATACCAATTTTTTAAAATTCTGCGAGGTGCACAAGGTACCCCATTTTATCAAGAATCTTATTTTAGTGAAGTTGAAATCGCCGCGCATGCACGTGAAATCTTGCAACTATATTACAGCTATCGTACTGTCCTAATCAAAGCAACAGCAACTCTTTTAAAACCACGATACTCTGTAGAAGAAAAATGCGTCAAAAGATAGTTGAGAGTCTTTTTCAACTTGGTCTTATTGTAAACCCTGAAGATGCAGATAATCCTGGTTTACTGAATGCTGCAATTGAGAAAGAATATTTGACAACGGTTGAAGACTTATTGAAGTATGGTGCTGATGTTAACATGTTAGAAGGCTCAAGATTTGGAGAAAGTCTTGCTCCTCTACATAGTGCAGTCAAATGCAATCAAATGGAAATGGCCGAACTATTGATAAACTATGGAGCTAATGTTAATGTTAAAGGTAGTGAGGGAACAACTCCATTAGTTTATGCTATTGCAGACAGGAATACAGAAATGACCGAACTGCTTTTAATTAATGGAGCTGATATAGAAGAAAATCCTGACTTACTAGGTACTGCTGTTATGAATGGAAGTCTGAAAATTGTTGAAGACTTCTTGAAGTTTGGTGCTGATGTTAACATGTTATTCAATTCAAGATATGGAGAAAGACTTACTCCTCTACATAGTGCAGTCAAAAGCAATCAAGTGAAAATGGTCAAACTATTGATAAGCTATGGAGCTAATATTAATGTTAAAGATGGTATGGGAAAATCTCCAATAGTTGACGCTATTCAAAATAGGGCTAGAAAAATGACCAAACTACTTTTAACTAATGGAGCTGAACATCCTAATAATTTACTACATACTGCCGTTGAGAATGGAAATCTGAAAATTGTTGAAGATCTATTGAAATGTGGTGCTGATGCTAACATAATATACTATTCAGTATTTGGAGAAAGGTTTACTCCTCTACAGTGTGCAGTCAGACGCAATGAAGTGGAAATGGCCAAACTATTGATAAACTATGGAGCTGATGTTAATGGTAATGTTGAAATTGGATACATAGTTTTCAACACGTGTCCAATATATTATGCTATTAAACATAGTAATACAGAAATGGCAGAACTGCTTTTAATTAATGGAGCTGATGTAAAACATACTCCTTACATACTGGATTATGCTGTTGAGAGTGGAAATCTGAAAATTGTTGAAGGCTTATTGAGGCATGGTGTTGATATTAATCGTAGCGATCCGTATGGAACAACAGCATTACATTATACTGTTCTATGTCATTGGGAGGAAGAACGTAGATT
The DNA here is from genome assembly GCA_028455805.1 of Lasioglossum figueresi. NCBI lineage: Eukaryota > Metazoa > Arthropoda > Insecta > Hymenoptera > Halictidae > Lasioglossum > Lasioglossum figueresi. The sequence goes on along the minus strand of CM052189.1, from coordinate 6,310,710 downwards.
AAAGCCTAGCAAAGTGGAACACTTCCTTCATCCGTACTGTACCAATGATATGGCTGAACTGCTTCTAAGTAAGGGGGCTAATGTTAATGCCGCATCTAAAAGAGGTATAACGACACTTTGTGCTGCTAGTCAAAAAGGTTATGGAGACATTGTGAAAATCTTGCTAAAATATGGTGCAGAATGTGATCCTAGAGATGAAAAAGTTATAAAACCTCTTCATGCTGCTGCTATAGGAGGTCATCCAAAAATTATTGAGAATCTCTTAAAATTTGGTGCTGAAGTTGACTCTAGAGATATATATGGTAGAACAGCACTTCATTTTGCTTCTAGAGAAGGACATATAGAGATTGTTAAGACTCTTCTAGAATATGGTTCTGATGTCAACATTATAAGTACAAGAAATCATACACCACTTGAGTATGCTAAGTTTTTTGAAGATGTTGATAGCGATGATGATAGCGAGGGTGTTGAGGATGATGATTATCATTACAATTTGGATAATGATGAAAACTTGTCTTATACGTACGATTCTCCAACTACTAAGCTACTTAAACAGCACATAACTAAGATGAAAGCTGCAGGTTTACATGTAAGTGATAGAAATTTGCTGTGGATTAGTAATGATCGTGAAATTAATAATTTTCTAAATGATTGTGAAGCGGAATTAGATATCATGAAGATCAAAAAGATTCATAATAACTATGTTTCTTTTTACGATATCTTGACAAAAAATACAAGTCAATTAGCAAAAAAACGAAGTATAGTACTGGCTTTGAAATCAGACGATTATAAGACAAAATTTCCAATATATGCTAGTACGATATATAATCGATTTAGAAGGGGGGTAGAAAGAGAAGAGTTACTGGAACAAGTTAGAGATAAGTTCTTAAAAAGTCTTCCCATATTACCACTTCTTTGTACTGAAAAAATATTTAGCTACCTAAGCGATAAAGATATAAGAATTTTATTACTTGATTGTAAGCCTTAGGATAAATATATATTGTATTATATTGTATTATACATATATATTTGGACAACTTTATCTGGAAAAAGTGTACAGAATAAAATTTCTTCTATAAAAACCTTTTGTTGTTTATTAAGTTTCACGAGCCAAATTGCAAAAAAGGGCTCTGCACGAAGATGCGCAATAATAGAAAGAATATTTCAACAAAAAACTTATAAAAAAATATTGCTTCTTCGCTTCACGAAGTTGTAAGTTCATCGAAAAATCAAGTTGTTTCGAAAAGGGTGATATTTAGGTCGTATTTCTCTGGCGACCGCTAGAGTACGCACGAGCCAAGACTGTGCACTTGCATGTATCAGATTTACTCTCTGCATGTATATTTGACGCCAGATAAGAAGGTACGTATAGTTGAGTGCTTACAAGAAGGTCCCTGGCAGGAATGCAGTGAAGTAGGCAAGAATACGCGCTCGATTGGTTAGTTTGGAACGAGCGCGCCTTCTATTGGCCGAAGCGATCACACACACTGCTACTACGCTATGCAGAACGATAGACCCCTCTTGCCTCTATGCCCTCCCGGGGACCTTCTTGTGAGCGCTCAGCAGCACTTATTTCCCGCATGTCGTTGCGCGTCAGAAAATGGTCGCATGGTCGGCTGTGGTCGGCCGAGTACGGAACAGGGGATTTGCCAATGAACGAGTGCCATTACAGTCATTATGCGCAGTAGAGTCTCTTAGAGATCTCCTTACTCTTACTTCATGCTCTTACTTCATGGTCGATAAGTAATATATGGTCTAAGACCTTTTTTTTTTGAGGGTAGTGGGGGAATGCACTTACGCACACCCTCTCCTCCGATGGTGGTCTGAGAGGGTAGTGTGGGGCTTCCCCCTACGATGGTGGTTGGGGGGATTACATGGCCTAACACTTCCCTTGCTTTTTAGAGTATTTATCAGTGTTACCAACCTCTGTGCAGAAAAAGTTTTTTGTGTGGTAACACTGATAAACATACGTATGTGTCAGCCTAACGCTTCAGTTTTGCTATGATTACTCGGTTTTTTCTTTTGTTTATTAATATCTTTATTGCTATTAATGGATCCGAGTGGATTCAAGCCCTTTATATTTTTGTTGCTATGATTCCACCAGAGAGGATAGGAGAGTGCTCACGCCCAGGTTTTCGATGCCACCGGTATAGTGATGCCCCTACAAAGAATCCTAGCCTGGATCAGATCCCACACCCACGGTAGAGCGGATTTTCCCCTCCCACTTTTAACCAGGATCAGATCCCTGACCCATGGTAGAGCGGATTTCCCCCTCGGATTTTAAGATTTTAGATTTTCACGGACTAGTAAAGGTTCTGTTTCATGCTAAAACATGCTGCTGGAAATTTAAAATCTTAAAATCCGAGGGGAAAATCCGCTCTACCGTGGGTATGGGATCTGATCCAGGCTATAGCATTTTTTGTAGGGGCAGCATTATACCGGTGGCATCGAAAACCCGAGCGTGAGCACTCTCCTATCCTCTCTGATTCCACGTTGACAGTCCTGACTAGACGCCATCTCGTCTAACTAGCTGAACTAAAATTGGCTCTAGACTTGCTCTGCATCAGAGGGTGCGTTTCGTTTCACGCATCAAGCGCATTCGCATTCAATGTGATGCGCGCATGGATATCGTTCCGTTTCACTAATGCGCATGATGCGCGCTTGGAATCGGAACGCTTTTCCATGCATTTGTTGCGAATCAAAAATGACTTAGCTTTGCTCAGCATTGCTTTCCCTGACAACCACGCCTGCCACAGGCAGATTGAAGCAGATCCCGCCGAAGGCAGATATTGAGCAGAATACGGGCGAAGCTACGCTTCGACCAGCTCAAGGCAGGATTAGCTCAATTTCTGGCTCTGCGCCTGTAGGCGCAGATGTGACTTGTTCTGCCGGCAGCCTGCCTTCGAACCTGCCTCCGAACCTGCCTTTGGCGGAATCAAAGATCTTTGATTAAATCGATTTACTCAAATATTCGGATATTTAACATTACAATTTGAACATTTTTGAGAAGTTAGAAGTCGAACAATAAAGAAAAATAATTTAAATAAATGAAAAAATGTAATATTCATTATTTCCTGTTTCATTCATTTATTATCCCTTCCGGTATAAATTTAAAATTAATATACAATTTATTTAATTTATATATAAATTTAAATCTTTCTATTACATTATAGACTAGTCTAAATTTTAAATTATTAATATTTAAACATTAAATTAAGTGTATAGTTGTCATACAAAAAATATAAATTTTCTTCTCCGTCAAACGACACATTTTTCCATGAACACATTACAATAAATTTCGAAATGTAATGAATTGAAATTAAACTGTAAAGAAAATGGTATGCCAATGCAATTTTTATAGTTTCCATCTCTTGCAAGCGATGCCGACAATTTATATTTCGCATAAAGATCCGCAGTCTAAGAAAAATAATATAAATATGAGAATAAGTAAAATTTGCATGTTCACAAAATAAAATTCTGCATTCAAAAATCGATATTTCGAATTTTTCAGTAAAATGGACAAAATTTTAGTGCGATCTACATCGCTACATCAGTGCGACCGTGCTGCCAAAGCATGCCAAAGGCAGGTTCGGGGGCAGACTGCCGGCAGAACAGGTCACGTCTGCGCTTACAGATGCTCGGCAGAAATGAAATTTTTGGTTGTCTGGGTTGATACTCGGTTACTAGTTGTAAAAATTGTTCATCTGTAAAATTATCGTTCGTTACTTTCGAGATTATGTAATTCATTTAGTAATTTATGTAATTTTTTGTAATTTATGTAATGTGAAAAATATATTGATTGTATATATTTATAACTTCAGTTGCTCTCACAACACTTTCTTTATCGAGTAAGAGTGTCAACACCTCATTACTTTCTTGTAAAATTACAGGAAACTCTACTCGGTCCATCTTTACAGATGTTTGTCTTCACACTGTGCAGAATGTGCTTCGCTTGCATTCATTTGCATCTACTTTTTTCAAATTTACCGCTAATGCATCGACTTCGCATCAAACGCTTTACCTCTGAACTGTGGTAGCTGATGCACGGCTGATGCGCGAGAGGTGATGGGAATCTGGGGAATCCTGAGCGCTCTGATGCGTGCATTGAATGAAACGAAACGGTTCTCTATGCAGTCTATGCGCATAATGCATGAAACGGAACGCACCCTATATGTACATATATGCATGTTTATCAGTGTTACCACAAAAAACTTTTCTTCTGCACAGAGGTTGGTAACACTGATAAATATTCTCAAAAGCAATGGTAGCGTTCCCCCCTAAGGGTGCGCCGGAGCCAGAGAAAATTCCCTAGGAAGCTCTTGACAAGGATAGAGAGATCCTCGTCTCTCCTATGGGGCTGCGACGGAGAGGGAGATATGTCGCTCGCAGGAGAGACAAAGACAGAGATTACGAAGCAGCTTGTTTTTCCGATGAGCCCACTACAGATGCATTTAGCGAGGAAACAATATATTTTGATGCTCTTTGTGTTGTAATATTCTCTGAATTATTTTACGTTCCCGTACAGAGCCCTTTTTTGGAAAAAGTGTACAGAATAAAAATTGTTCTATAAAAACATACGATATTATTGTTTAAAAAGTTTCAAGAGACAAATTGCAAAAAAGGGCTCTGTACAGGAACGTGCAATAATTCAGAGAATATTTTAACACAAAGAGCATAAAACAATGTTGCTTCTTCGCTAAATCCAAGTGTAGTGGGCTCATCGAAAAAACAAGCCGTTTTGTATTCTTTGTCTTAACCTCTCCTGCGAGAAACATATCTGCCTCTCTATCTTTGTTTCTTAGTTCACCTTTACGCCGATGGTGGCGTATGTTCGCTCCGGCGCACCCCTAAGGCCTGATAGTACCTCTGATAGTACATAGTACCAGATAGTACGATATAGTACCCAATAGTACCTCGTCGGTGGCGTTAGTAACGACTCTGTATTGAGTGTGACGGATACAGACGGATTCGATTGAGGTTATTTCTACTTGAAGCGATTTGTCTATTTAAACTCTTATTTTCACTTTTTCGGAACAATTGCGAAACAAATATGACGTACGTACTCTACGTAATCAAGATTCTTCGGAAATAACAAAGAAACAATGTTCATTCGAAATAACACAAGAATTGTTGAACAACTGTGTACACACTTCACCAAACATATGTTTGAGTATTCTTTGTAATTTCCTGCGGCTTCGTTTCTTCAACATTTCAGGAATGGTAATGTTATTTTGTTTCAGGTCCAAAGTCACTTTTAAAATAACTCTTACTTCTGATCCAAAACTACCATTTAAAGTGTAAGTTCCATGTAATCAATCGTTCATTATCAATTAAGTGGACTGACGGATGTATGCTTATATCATGTCAGAGTTAGATATTCCGAAAGTATTGAAAATGTTTGATATATTCCTTGCTCTCCTGGAGAATCCTACTCTAAGAGAAGATTTAAAAGATGACAATGTTACCAAAGCTTTTCATTGTGCTCTATTTATTGAGTCCACAATTGCTAAAGCATCGAACATTGGCAAGGAAAATGTTCTCGAAAGTCATCTGCATAATTATTGGATAGAAGGGAATAGATCGAATTCGTATAAATGCTTGAACTTCAAGAATGCTTGCGATAAATTATTAGAAGTTTGTCTGAAAGACGTCACTGTTTCAAGAGATGTCATAGACGAATTCCTAAGATTGTATACTCAATACTGTGGTTCGGACAGGCTGAATGATTTTCTTAGAAGCACGATAATTAATGGAATATGTACTAACATGGTCATAGATTCGTTACAAAATCTAGGAGTATCAGCCTGCGATATGAAAAAAGAAGCTTTGATCATATCTTGGGAATTAATGCTTAACAATGGTAATCTACACGAAATTTCAGAGTGTATGCACAAAATGTTCAATGATGGTTTTCACTTAGAATTAATTTGTTTCGCTGTCAATTTGTACGATAGTAAAATTAAGCAGTTGATAGTTAAACAATTGTCCGACAGACTCGTGGAAAATGACGCAAAAGTTTGTGTAGCTTTCGCAAATATAGATAAGAAATCTCTTTGCACGCTAATGGAAAGTAATTCAGAGCTTTATGCGAACTTTCTCGATGCTATATTTTATTTTGCACGTCGTATGACGCTTGTCCACGATCGTTGGACCTCGAGTTCTGATTTTAAATACGAGCATCTTCTCAAAGTAGTCAGAATGTTGCTAAACGGCCCTAATGGAATCTCAGAAACGATATATAACAGAGTGCAACTAGTTAAAACACATCCCAACGGTACAATATGGAGTAGGGTTGAAAAAGATATCGGATGGTAATAGCATAATCCTTATGCATGCTTAATTGATAATGACTAGACTGTGGATGTTTATGCATTTTCCAATTTTTGTAGAGAAATTTTAAGAAAGTAGAATGAAATAAAATCCTATATTTAATGGGAACAGCCTTTGTAGATCTAAAACAAAAATTGTACAAAATTCTATCGAATTTTATAACATTTTCATAAGCCACAAATGCATAAAGATCCGCAGTCTAATAGTGACTCGGAGTCATGTAAATTCTATATATAAATATAATAATGGTATTGTGTACCTGTAATTTCAGACTCAGCGTACCAAATAATACTCCTTTCACTGCAGTGTTAAAATTTGCTGCTGAAGAATTTAAAGTATCGCCGTCCACGTCCGCTATAATTACAGACGATGGAATAGGCATCAATCCACAGCAAACAGCAGGTGAGCATACAAATCATTATAAACTAAAGAATCTAAAAGATGTGAAGCAAATATGGTTGAACTAATTGATTTAATTTTAGGAAATGTCTTTCTTAAACATGGATCCGAATTGAGATTAATTCCACGAGATCGTGTTGGATGTAGCAGATGATTTGCAGAAGTGTCTATGAAGTAAAATTATATTTCTCTCTTAAACTGTTCAACGGTATATAAATTATTTTTGTAAGACATTATAGCTTTTATTAATTAATACACCATGCAACGATTTTTTCGTACTCGACGAATCATTTAGTTGGGTAGTTTGTTGATCTTCGATTAAAAAGTTTTATAAACTATATATGTATACTAGGTTGTATATAGCTACATGAAAATTTCTACTAATTTGTAAATAAAGAAGACAACAGGGAATGGAATAATACATGTATACTACATATACAAGTATATATATATACACATACATATATATATATATATATACATATATATCTTTGATAAAAAGGTTTTATAGATGAAATACATGTAAGAGGTATAAGGTTGATACAAAGCTATGTTATTATATGATAAATTTACTTTGCGATCAGTCATAGCGCAAGATTGAATAGCAAGAAACTTGTTATTGCAATTCAAATTAGTTTCTCTGGGAAAATTATGTGCTACAAGAGATCGCATACATCAGGAGTGACTATAAACCTACTGTTGCGGTAAAAAGGAAAACTTACAGTGTAAATTGTTATAATATAATCTTATTGAGAAGTATTATAAGTTGAAGACAATCTTTTTTTTATCCTTCACTTCATTTTTTGTCATTGCTGTTTTGGTCATCGCCAAGAAGCAATATAAAAAAGAATCGAATGGCATGCAACTTATGATAACGTTTCAAGATATTATTTCGTCTGAATGACATATGTATTTATCTTTCTATGAAACAGTTATGTACGAAGCTGCGGAAAACGTAAATATAAAAAGAAAAGAGTAAGGTAACGAAAATATCCAACGATGATGTTTTTAGTTCTATAATGACCGACGGATAATTAGTTACACATTCAAATTCGAATGATAGTATGGACGACGCGAATTACAGCTATTTCTTCTCTTTTTTGTAGCGAAGTGTTACTTTGTTCCTCTTTCTATTTCTGATGCATACAAAACATTGTAAAAAACTGTGTGATCGGTATACAGAAAAATATGCACAACTTTTCTGAATGCAGTGCTTGGAGGTATTCTACTCAACGTGCAGGGAACTTAATGCGTATGCGTTTTGTGTTCACTTATTGTTAGTATGTATGAATCTTTTCAATACTTTCTTCGCTTGCGACTTACTGTGATTTACTGTGCCCACAAATATGACAAAACGTGAAATGGGAATGTAACATTGGACTATCGAATAAAATGCACGATCAACTGTTATCTAGTGATGAGATTCAGAATAATTAATTTCATGGATGCATTTTTATAGCACCAAATTATTACGTTTATAGCTAGACAGTAAAATTTTCAGATATCATTTCGCTTCGTTGTATAATGAAATGTAATTACCAATTACTTTGTCCAATATTATTAACAATTTCGCGAATGTCACGAGAACTGGTCAGATATCGAGATTAGTACAATTGATATGTATAGATTTAACATTCGTACATCTCAAATATAAGTTTTTGTACAAACAAATTAATACACGAACAGCTCAAAGATTACAAAGCGTCTTGATCTCATCACCGATTACGTCCATTCATCGTGAAAAATACACGTGACTTTACTTTCATTGGCAACTACGTATCTTAGAACTTGTTAAAGGAGCATAGCACCATTCGGTAAGTGTCTTTTTTTTTCTTTTCATATAAAGGTACTGCACTACGATGACGAAATATATAAAAGTATAAAGTGTGCGTGGTTCAAACTTCAAACACGTTCGAAATTTGCTTATCAAAGGGGAGGGAACGTCCATCCGTAACGGATCATACATATAAGTAGGAACACGAGAGTATTCTTAACAGTTACGAGAAACTATAATCACAGATAATTCGACTATGTTCATCGCATTAATAAATAATCTATCTAAACGAGTACGAGTAGAATATATTTATACAAAAATTTTGTATAATCAATTGCATACCACGAAAATGGGAAATTAGTCTCATATAGATAGCGAAAATACTAAAGTTTTATGGTACATCGGATAGAAAAAATATGCATCTTTCAATCAGAAACGTTCCATTTAAGCCACTGTCGTTCCCTGCCCTTCGGTAAACACGGAATACGCATTTCAATGTTGCAATCGCAGACGTACAATAAATTAAGAATCCATGTCGCCTCATTTTTTCTTTCTTTCTTTCTTTCTTTCTTTCTTTCTTTTTTTTACAAATATCTCGCGACAATTTGAAGAGTATAAAAGTTGGTTTTATTCGCTACATTCCGAGTCTGGAAAACGCTGAATCAGTCATCACCTTGTATACTGCGCCGTGTAACTTGCATCTCGACTTACAGTTTAATACGGTGTACGTTTCTATCTATTACTTGTTTTTTTATTATTTTATCTTGTATGTATGGCATGTGCGTGTGATTATTATGAATTATCGTAGAAACTCCTTTCTTTTCCTTATTCATGGAAAAAGTGTTGCTCGCTAATATCACACGTATGAAGATTACATTATAATAATGTATAATTCTAGAGTTACCAGTGATGCTCTGTCGTTCAAAAAGAAGATATGTTGCACTAACAAACGTGTTTAAGATATATATATCTTATTACACTATGTCATCGAAATTGATTTGTATAAATCATAAACACTGTCGTTTAACGGTAGAATCGAGCAATGTTTGTCCGGACACTTTGCTTAAATAACGATCGATAATAATTATTTTATACCTTTTCTATGTTCAATTTTTTCCTGCTTGCACAGAGAAATCTGTTCGAGCAAGAAGAAAAACAACACGAAGGAATTCTATGTTATCAATGCGATCATTGTAACAAATAATCAGCGTAGTATACGATCAAACAATGCCCATTTCTAGTTAATAATATACACTACTGTTTCCTTTTCACTTAGGGATCATAAATGCGCGTACACTTTTTGTACGCTTTTTCCGCAATAAATAATACAATCTAAAGCATTCCTTACGAATGAAAGGAAAAATAATTTAATACATTCGTTCTCATTCAATCATTTTGATCCTGCACTACAGACTTTTTCATGGTTACTTGAACATTTTAAAAACATGACACCCCTAAGTATTGTAATAAAAACTATTGTCGAATTCTGATAGTTTTTCGAGGGTATTCGATACACTATGTATATTCTCTGTATAGCTCCTACTGATCGATAGTTGTCCTATATAATTATTTGTTAATACCGAATTAGAGTGAATCGTAATCATGGCAGAGTTGACAGAACATGTTCGTGATAAAATGATAACTAAACTGGCTATCATTTTGTTTTCTTTTACAGAGCTTTTACCGAACAAATTTATTATTACGAAATCGAACATTTTCCGATGTTCGGTCTTCTTTTCTCAAATGAGAAAATAAGATAAGCAAATTAGCACAATTCAAGAAACCGTCCACATACCGTTAACTCTTTCGAAACGGGGAAAGTTTTTGGAAATGTTTATTCCAACTATAAGTATCTCTTACCACGTACACATTAATATCAAAGTATTTTCGCTTATGCCGTGGCTTTTAACTTAGAAATAAATTACGGCTTATCCAGCTACGTATAGATTTATTTTTATCTTACCGATTTCATTTAAATGACCTACGACTGCGCCATCTTCACTCGTCCTACAATTACAATTGATTTATAAATCATATGAAAAGAAATGAAAAATGCATAATTGTTCCGACTCGAATTAAACGATATTATACTGCTACTCAATGCGTTTATCATTGTAGAGACACGTCACCTACCCATTCGTGTTCTTCTACACCTTCCATGTGATCTTGCTCCAACGAGCACTGTATTACGTCTCCCACAAAGTTGCTCATAGTTTTCTGGAGCTATCGCACACGCGTACACATTAAACAGATAAAAACTGAGGTAGAAATTGTACAGGGTGTCATGTTATATGTCGCGGACACCATAGCGCGATTCTACATCCTCGATTTAGTCGAAAATGACATAAGAAATGCCCTGGAAAATTGACTTTAAACGTGAAAAACAAGGTAAGAAAAAATCAAATTTTTTTAAGATTAACCCCTTGACATACGAATAAAATGCGCGTTGACGCGTCCGTAGAATACCATTTAATTTGGTTCAATCCAATAATATTATACTGCCCGGTATTTGCCGAAGAGATTTCTTGACGTCTCGGAGACGTCAAAGTCTACCATGGCACATGAAATACATGACGTCTCAGAGACGTCATTGTATGTCAAGGGGTTAACAATGTTAACTCTTGAAAAAAATGTTGGTTTTTAGTTACCTTGTTTATCACGTTCCAGGCCAATTTTGCGGGGTTTTTTTAATGTCATTTTCGACTAATCAGGGGTCTAGAATCGCGTTATGGTGTCAGAGACATATAATTTTGTGACACCCTGTACATGAAGCGATAATTACCTCTTCTTGTTTGGCTTTTACGTCAGGATTCCATCCAAGTCTGGCAAAAGGTTGCGCCGATACAGAGAACGGTGTTGTCGAATGTTTTGCAGCGATTGGTGCAGTTACCACTCCTTGGCCTTGATTCTCAGTTACTGCATAAGTAAATATAGATATCGTAAATCGATGAGAACTTGGCTCAAATGCACGCTTCCATATTTACACCGATAAACTCACGGTTGTCCATGCCCGGTGGTTTCAGACTTATTCTGTATGCTTGTTTGTTAGCGCCGTTGAACCATTCGGTAGCAGTCATTGTGGGTTTCCATGTTACTTTTGTTGGTGGGAACAGATCGTCTTGGAAAAGTTCACTCTAAAAAGATAAATTACCGTTTCCTGTTCATATTTTTTATTAAGGGCATTCTGCAACATTGCAATCCTGGAAACGAGTCTACTCCCTTAATTATGTATAATATTGAGATTGAGCGTACCTTTATGCGGGGTACAGTGAAACTTAAGGGTTCTATCGTGTTGTTCGTTAGTCTTAAAGCGGACGCAAACTCTACACTGGCAACATCACACTTATTCTTCGGAAGAAAAGACAGTCCTTGATGCAAGCTACTGCATCGATGATGACTGAGCGGACAACAGTATGGAGCTTCTTCTGTCACCTCGAAAGCGTATATCGTAGAGTCACCCTAAAATCATATTTCTTATCGCGTTTCAAAATAGTCTCGCGCCACTGCTAAGGCACGCGTGACACACGATTGAATGAACTTACGCGTCCTGTTAAGAAAAGAGTCGAGCTGTCTTCGTCGTAGAATGGCATTAAAATGGCAGGCGACACGTCCAGCCCAACCGTGGTTAACGGATTATTAAGATTATCTGTTTTGAACACGTATATTTGCCTCTCGGATACTCTGTAATAAACCATACACGATCAGAAATGGTTAAACGGCCGACCGTTGTTCTTGAAGGTTCACATACTTGTCGAAACCCATCACAACCAGAAACTGTCCCTTCAACGCCCAAACAACTCGTGCACCTCTCGTACCAACCGGCCCTTTTCCAGACTTCACTGGCGAATCGCCGGATCTTGGCTTATAAATTCGCAATTTCCCGTCTTTGCACGCAGTGGCTAGACATTGACCGCAAGGCGACCATGCTAAACTGAAAATTTGATCGGTATGGCCGGACAACGTTGCTTTTACAACTGCTTGTTTGCTCGAGGAAAGCGGGGAGAAGTCCCAAATTTTCACGGTCATATCATAGGACGCCGATGCTAGAACGTCTACCGCCAATGGATGAAATTTAATTAAATAAATTTTGTCGGTATGAGCTGTGATCATGTGCTGTGGCTCGTTTGTCGGCTCCGATAGTCCAGACTCTGGAATCTCCCACAGTCGAATTATACCATCGTCGCAGGCTGCAGAGAAATTTTTGTTTCTGTTAATTTAATTATTTAAACGAAGAATACAATAGAATTCTGTGTCGACAGACGTACCAACTGCTAGTTGTTGATTATCGAACGGATTCCATTGGAAATCCATAACTGTAGTGCCGTGTACCAATGCTGGCATCACGCCATCGGGTAGCCTACCGGTTTTCTTCAATTCCAAAACTGCTATCTTCCCACCTGGACCACTTAACGGCACAGCCACACGGTCTGGGTTAGCTGTAATCGATTAAACAACGTCCGAATCGAAATCTACTCGACAAACAATAGATGGAGATCTTAACAAATACCGTAATAAGTAGACTGCAAATTTTTATGCAAAATAAAAATTGTCTACATTGAGTAACTTGAAAAAGTTGAAAGTAATACATCGATACCCTTAAAGTCTCTCAATTATCGTAGTACTCTTTCAAATTGCATCTGCCCATTTTTCCATAAATGCATACAATCCGCAATCCAATAAGTATATTGTAAATATTACCGTGAAAACCGTCGCATTCTCCGGATATTTGTCTGCTAATGTTCCTTATGTTCTCTATGTGCGTAGACTTGTGACCAGGCGTACCTTTCAAATGCCTGAACTTCGATACTCTACCTGCGTTCGTGTAAAAATATATTATGAGAAATCATAACAGAGTAACAGAGTAACAGAGCAATGGATTAGTTGTGTCTGTGCATTGTGCCATACCAAATACGGTGGACGTTCTTTTAGCGGTCGGCGTCGCGTTGTCTATTTTCTCGAGTCTCGGGTCCATGCTCTGCTGACGCAGCATTGGAATAACTTTCTTGACTTCGTCTTCTTTAATCACTTCGCTCTTCGTCTTGAAAGAATCTCTACGCCTCAACATCGTGGGCGACCCCATCGCCTTCTCCGCTAAGTTGCCGTCGGTCACAGAGACGGAACGACTTTCGTAGAGTCGGCGTCTCTCGGCGATGGAGTTTCTGTTAGCATTGCCACGTTCAAAATTACCTAGGTCTTCGTTTTCCGGCGACTCGTCCTTAGCTTTGATTTCAAAGACTTTGCGCCTCTCCGCGGTGCTTTGCGTTTTAGCCTTGTATCCTGAATCGCTGGAGTTCGCGTCCTCTTCCAAAGAACTAGTGTCACTCTTCCCGTTCTCCGTTTCCTTGATACGTTCGTTGTTGTAGGACGGAGACTTCTCTGGCTCCACGTTATTCTCTATCTGGTTATTTATGTCGTTCTGATAGCCGTTGGTGTCGCTATTAGGCGCAATGGGCACCGAGAAGATCTTGTCGAAGGAGAACTCCTGGCTACCTGACTTTGCTTGAAACGGCTTCGGCCCGAGTCGAGGCTAAAAACACGAGACAAAATATTAAAGATTACTTATGACGAAGACATTTCGATTGGTAATATGATTCATAATGATTCTAATGAGGTATACGAAATGAAAAATTTGCTGCATACGATATCATTGCACATACAGAAGTAGAACATTCTTTCCTTAAGACTATTAAGTTCTTTTTATAGCCTGTTTACAACCTTGTATCCCCCAATCGCATTAGGATTTACAGATGTAACTACTGATCCCGGATTCGGGGAAGAACGTGGCCGTGCGACTGGCTTCGGTTCATCCTCGGAAATGCTATTAGTTCGAGATGTTCTCGGTAAAGGCTTCGGCGGGATAGTTTGCCCTCCGTTTTGAACCTTGCTCTTATCCTCTTCGATTTCGGTTTTCTTCGGTTCTTCCGGTTTCTCCAGTTTCTCCAGTTTCTCCGGTTTCTCCAGTTTCTCCGGTTTCTCCAGTTTCTCCAGTTTCTCCAGTTTCTCCAGTTTTTCCAGTTTCTCCAATTTCTCCGGTTCGCTTTCGGACGACATTTCCTTCTCGTTCATTCCTTGACCTTTCGCGTAAGCCTTCGGCACAGCGATGGACATGGGCTTTGGCTGCTTCGCCGGTTGTTCCACTTTTATTTCTTGCTCGTTTTCTTTCAGAGTGGTTAAGTTTCCCTTGTGTACCTAAAGGTACGGTAAATATTCCTTAATCACGCAAATCGTTTCAACCAACTATCAAAGTCCGTATTTCTATTCACTTTCTAGATTCTAATATTCTACACGTTTCAAATTTACAGTGAGACACTAATGACGCACAATTTCTGCAAACTTTCCACGCATACATACACGTAACGAAATTTGTACTTGGACGAATCTCTTAAGGAGATGGTAGAGATGGAAGTGCATAACAATTATTTGAAATCCAATTTCACTCTTACATACGATTTATAAGAAATTAAAGACTTTGTACATATACAAAGTGTATACATACACAACAATGGCGTCAAAGTACTTTCGCTTAAAACACATAGAGACAGCTAGAATTCACGCTTTCCATACTTAAGATTACTTACGCTGATAGAATAAGCTACAGAACATCAATTGCCATATAAATTACACGTGCCAGGAATAACACTTTGAACGGTGCTAATGCATAAACTATAAAATATATATTGGGTATCTGAAACGTGAAAAGATATACACAGAACATGAAAACAAAAAACAAAATGGAACGATGCAAAAACAAAACAGTATGCTATTAGGTAAAACTGAACTTTCTCTTAAATAAAGAAAAAGAATAAATGTTCTGTATAATACATTCGTAACACAAAATTATGTTCTACTTCTATATTACTTTGCAACATACCTTTAAGATAGCAGCGTCTTAGAAAAGGTAAAACAACTTTTGATATCCAAGTAATTTTCGTCATGTACGTTTTACATTTTCTAACGCTTTGCTATCTTTATCATTTTTACTGCTAGCAAAAACGGATTGTAAACAAATAGTCAATAGATGAGATAACGATATCTTAAACATCACACAACACATGTAAAGGAAGGTTTCTAAAAATTTTGAAGTTGGTAAACAAATGCCAAAAAATACAGAATCATAAGAATGATAATGATAATAAGCGTGCAATTCGAAATAACAAAACTAATATATTGGTTTATAAGTCTACTATGAAGTACAGGAACTTCAAAACTTGGACAGTTTTTACTTACAGTGATGGACTCTTCCCCTTTATTTCTTTTGGCAGGATCTAATGATATTTTTGGAACAGGCATATTATGGCCCTTTATCCATGCTGCTGCATTGTTTTGAGCAATGCATCCTGTTGTGTCAGGGTATATGTCTGCATGGAAGTCTCTGTATGTCTGCAGAAATGTTTAAATTAGCATAACAACATAACAGCATAACAGAATGGAATGGAACAGAACGGACAAATATGCTTACTTTTCTTGGAACCTGGTACATAATAGGAATCACCATATTGGAAGTGAGCTGCAATAGTCTATTAACTTCCGCTTGCATAACGTTTAGCGCTCGCTTCGGCACCAAACATACACCTTTAGTTTGCTCTCCGCTATGGCGAATTCCTTCGACCAAGAATGGATCTTTATCCATAACTTCCACGTACATAATAGTGGTTTCTCCTTTTCCAGCAAGGAAAAGCATGTTCGTGTCGGGATCGAAAAGAGGCATTAAGATTCTGCAAATCAAAAATCTTCTATGTTATCCGAATCCATTACCAATCGAAGTAACACATTATTCTCCAGTCTTACCCGGTACTGCAGTCCAATTCTATCGTTTTCACAGGTTCGCTCAAATGTCTCAAGTCCCTTATATAAACCTGCCTGAGCCTCGCCGCGTCGAATCCTGTGGTCAATATCCTGTCGCTATTGTTTAGCCAAACAATTCGAGAATCTTTAATACTTTGATGACTTGAGCAAGAATTAACGATACAAGCAGCGGCTCGGGGATCTATGATCCTCACTTGTTTATCTTTACACGATGTTGCCAAAAGTACACCGTCTTGTTTCCAACTTAGAGATTGAATCACTTCTGTATGCTCATTGTTGGCTGTATAAAAACAAAAACAAATGTCTTAGATACATTACGAGTATTATCATACGACAGTAACGTTTATAGAGAAATTTCCATTACAGAATAGTTCTTGCTGCGAAATCACATCCCACAGGGACAGATTTGTATATGACACTGTTGTAAGAAGGTGTTCGGCTGCGGGATGCCAACACACAGCTTCTACTCTTCTTTGTCGGTGGGAGAATGTACATTCAGGATTGCATAGAGATTCTTCCAATCCAGTTTCTGGAATATGCCACAGTTTCACCTACGAACCAAGATCATTGGAGTATGTACAAAGACAAAGTAGAATAAACAATGTTTGTGCAATAGCAACTTACAAGACAGTCTTGAGAACCAGTGGCTAGTAAACCGTCGTGAAACGGAGAAAAGTCCATGTCCGTTACTGTGTCGGCGTGAGCATGAAGTAAAGGCATAGTTTTGCTTTTTCTACCGCAGTCTTCCAATGGTAATACAGCCAAACTAGATCCTATGAAAAATACACATTTAAAATGAATCGATATGTTAACAATAATATAGAAGAGTCATGTAATTAAGAACCATACCATTATGATCTACATTAAATGCCATGAAAGCAGCAGATGCCGTGATGTTGTTGCCATAGGTCTGGTAAGATCCTACCGATATATCCCGAATACAAGCCTCCGGTTTAGGTACAATCGGCGCTGCATTTTTATATTTAGATGCTTTGAAACGCCAAGCCATTTTGACGTTCTCACGGATATAAATTTAAAGTTGGTGTCCACTTAAATCATGTAATCTAGGAGCAAGAGGATCGAAATTTAAACGTACGATTTACTTGTTGCGTTAATTAAATAAAATTTAATAATTGAACAATGTAAATTATGTATGTTGGTATGTTCTAAATCGAAATTATAGATTTCATATGAGAAGATAAATAGGAGTAGATAATGTTTTACGAGGTTGTTCGAAAGAGAACGCTAAGAAAGGGTATCGGCACTGATGTAAAGCTGTGCATGACTAATAATTTGGGGGTGAGAACCACCCCACCCTTAATCGTCGTATACCTTCGTAAAGTAATAACATTGACAGTCGAACTGTGTTTTACGAGCGAAAAATCGGAAAGAAGAGATCGCGTTACTCACTTGCCGCTGGCAGGCGTGTCTCCACACGCTTTTCACTAAATATTATCCAGAAATGCAATCGAACGGGTACGATCAGCCAGTATAAACACACGATGGCAGGTAGGCGTCTCTGTCTCTGATCTCAACGTCTGACAGGCGGAAACAGGAAAACCCCCCTCCCAGACACTTCTTCTATCTCTGTTGGTCATAAGCGCAGCATTTGTCTACCTATGTATAGTGTCATCTCAAACAAATTACACGTAATCTCGTTAAATGAAATTACGAATTTTTATTTCATCCTAGACACTTTAAACATCGTTAAATTAAAGAAAATTTACTCGTTGAAATTTCGCAAATAAATTCTTTAAAGAAACATCTTATTGGTAGTGAAGATCGATTAAGATAGAAAGTGCATATATAAATGTATACGATATTTATGTATAGATTACAGCAATTTTTCTGTAAAAAAAATAGAGGCAACCGAAGATATTTTTATTAAAGAGTATATATATTGTTAGGAGTAGCACAGAGGAGTAGTTACATTGTATTATTAAGTCACCCTGTATATGTACGGCTGCGATCCGAAATCAGCTGCGAGTACCAAGAAGTCTCGTTGTCTCAATTTCAATTACAGGTGGAGTTAGAGAAAATTGACGATGATTTTAACGTCTACACGTTGTCCTTGCCAATACGAACAATTTTTCCATCAATTCCCTGTATAAAACGTTTTGAATGCTTATTAAGTTGTTCCCCTGAATTTCCGCATCGAGAGTCGGTGAATCAGAAAGTAGAGATTCGCATTCGTTTGCGCAGACGCGAAAGAACGATCTCTATTTGAACAACCGAATGTAGAAATGTGTATTTACCTTTAAACATGTTCTTACAGATAATCGTAAAGTTTCCCAGGGAAATTTAAGTTTTGAAATGACTACGAAACAACTACTGTACTTTCATTCCCTCAGCAAAGCTAATTGCAATAGTGGAATTACTTTTAAAGAAGATAAATCTGCTAAAACAGCCTGTAAAAAAAGTCTTTTCTATTATTATCTATTACAACATTCTGATACAGCCAATTAATTTTGAAATGTCCTACCTCTACGCTTTGCAACGTATTGACTTGCATCAAATTTTCCCTTCTAAAGCTCAAAATGCTCACCGCGAGTAGGGCGATGATTTCTAAAGAATCGTACCCGAGAATTAAGTCCCATAAATAGAGTAACTGTTCTGGGGGAAGATGGCCACTGAAACCTCGCATGATCCATTTGAAAACAACTTTGATTCTACGAAAATGAGGTTTATGTAAGTTTCGATCGTCGAATTCGCGAGTCCATACAATATAATTGAACTTACGGTTGTATATGGCAGTTTCGAAAATAAATCCAAAGAAGTGGCTCGTAACACTGGAGTAGTCTTTCGAAAAGAAGACATAATGCAACTATACCTTGTTCATGATTGGACACGGTATGCAAACGGAACCAATATCGTAAATAAAACGCTCTGAAGGTAAAATACATTGCGCAGGGATCGTCATACAGATAACAAAATGGAGTAGCTGTAAAATCGATGATCAAGGAATTATTTCAATTGAATTGTTTCGGGAATTTGTCGGTTTATCAATTTACTGCGACACGACATTTTTCACTCACACCGTACATCGTGAATCCATGAAACGGAATTACGCCACTCGGCGGGAATACTAAAGTGTTTTCCAAAGTGGCTGGTTTTCCTTGTAAAACCGCATGTATCACCTGTCCGCCCGCGCTTCTGTCGGTGGTTACAGGTGCTAATACCTCCGAATCGCGTGAAAAACATAACATCGTTTTGTACAAAACATCCTCGAATACAAAGTACTGGTCGTCATTTCTGGCTGTCAACTGTACATCCTAAAATAACAAAAAGAAAAATATCAAAAGTCGATATTCGTTACATGTTAACGGATAACAACAATTTTGTAGCCCCACCTTTATTATTAAGTTATCTATAACTATATCGTACTGTAGCACCATGTTTTTTAATTCTTCGTAATATTCCATATCCTAGAAACAATGTTTGTTTTGATCTCTATCTAAGGATTAGTTTTACATTATTATTTTTACATTCTCTTTCACTGTAGATCCCAAGACAAGAGACCAAAGACGTCCGCGAAGCGATCGAGGAGCGCCACGCTTCAAGAATTCCTGCGCGATCGGAGCATGATTCGATCGCAGCACTTTTTCACCAAGATGAATCCTTTCCTCTTCTAGATTCTCAAAATTTTCGGAACTCTGCATATTTGGATTGATTCCGAGCATCGGCATTCCCTTGGCAAGCTCCACGTACACACGCCTCTATCACAATCAAATATTATTCATTTTATAACAACTACCGACCCCCAAATGATCTGCTATTAACATTTATTACTAAACAAACGAAAGACCAACCAACTGTGCGAGAGTCTTTACGCGAATCTGTATATGACTGAACTCCCAATTTAATTCGTCCCTGAAACAACGTTAGCGCGATTTCAAGCAGATTCATTCCACTCATCAGCATAGTAATAATAATAATAATAATAAACATGTACGGCTGTTTCTTGAAAGCAGGATTTCGTATGGCAAATAAAACATCCAAAAAATCTTTTGGAGCGTACAGTGGCCTGAACTGCGACAAATCTAGGAAAGATAATTAACTATGCAACGATGTTCGCACGGTAATTTGTATAA
The DNA here is from genome assembly GCA_028455805.1 of Lasioglossum figueresi. Classification (NCBI taxonomy): domain Eukaryota; kingdom Metazoa; phylum Arthropoda; class Insecta; order Hymenoptera; family Halictidae; genus Lasioglossum; species Lasioglossum figueresi. Next base: position 6,290,310 of record CM052189.1, on the reverse strand, counting down.
CGAAATTGTTTATTTACCGATGTCGTAAGTGCTTAATTCGTTCCATTTCTCAGCAAGTTCTTCACGGTCTTCTCTCGGCCGTATACGAGCCAATGCGACATTTAATTCGTTGCACGTAGAATTCAGTGATTTCTGTATGCGGCGTTCCCATTGAACCTGAGCTTTTCTTAAATAACTCAAGTCGACTTCTTCCGCGGGTGGTAGCGACGACAAAGACAACGAGGTCTGGAAATATTTGCTTTATCATTATTTGATAGATAAAGACGCAAACTCAATCCAGTCTCCACTCTATCTACAATGAATTCAACGCGAAGCAACGGGTGTATTTTAAATTTTGCCGCGACAAACTTTACCGACCGAGCCCAACCGACTCTGACCTAACGACCCAACGTAATATTAAAGAGATATTCTCTCTGATAATATGTGTACGCGATGCAAACAAAGAATGCAGTGGTTTTGAATATTTTTTTTTTTAAATTCAAATTACGAACTTGCGATCTTGCCCAATGGAAAACCGTGTTTCGAATTTCTGTTTCCAGACCGTTACGCTTCAAAGCTTCCATCAACGTGTTTTTGAAGTCTCCCCTCTTGACCGCTGCCGAAGCGACGAGTTTCTGCAAAAATTAGTTTACCGACTAAATTCGAACATTTGATACGATTCAAATATTGCACACGATCCGCAAATTCAGCGATCGTTTACCTGAATTTCGATGTACAGGTTTTTATAATTAGCCATGCTTTGTATCTCTTCTGTTAACCTTTCAGCGGATTTCTTCTGAGTCGCATCTTTCGAGTCCTCTGTATTCTCTGACATCGCGCGATGAATTTTGAAAGGCTTTTCAACAAATACAAAAACTTCTGCTCCGAAACCTGACCAACAAACGCCATTTGTAAATAAATTCGTTTCCGCGGCGGTGGCGGCAATCGGAGAGCGATCTTGAAACTTACATTTGTCATATACAGTTGCCAACGAAACTTTTCAAATTCTCAATCCACGTTCTTTTCTCCGAATTCAAATAAAAACTTTGAATTGATCCGAAACTAGGAATTGAAAAAGCAACTTTCCGCGCGAACATCTCTCTGCTAACACAATGTTCAAAATTGTTTCCCATTCGCGAAAGGAGTTTTTCGCACAGACAGAACACCGGTTCTCTGCATCTTCTCGTTTCGCTCGTACGATTGGTGGTTTTCGATCAAAGAATAGGGATATTTTCTTGGTCGCGCCGTACTTTTTTCGATGTGATTCGAATGAGCCCGTGCCGTGCCAAAAATTCAGGTTGACGCGCTTGGAGGAAAATGGCGGCGCGATAACCTGTGTTTTGAAACGTTTTGTTGAGCCTGACCGCGGTAAGTGTACACGTTGACAATGGATATATCCAGTATGCTGGAAGTACAAGTGAGCGAGGTGAAGGAGGCGGACAGCAAGGAGAATGGTGAAATTATAAGACCATTTTTAGACAATTTCTCGATTTTCTCTGTACCCCGTACCTAACCTTATTTCGTTTTCCAGTTACACCGAAAGATCTGCTTCCAACCGCGAAAAATACATCGCCATCAATCTCGCAGGAGGAGCAGAACTATTATAAACTTATGTTTGGCAATGGTAAGCATCGAACGTGCCGCGATACCTTCCTAGCCTATGCATTTATCATTTTACAAGGAATATCCATCGTGATGGGATCTGGCATGTTCGTTAAACTTCATTTTTTCTCACGTGAACTTTTTCCTAAAAAATAATCCGAAGAGACGTACAACCGTATTCCGAGATTCACATGCATAAGTAGAAAAATATTTATCTAGTCAGAGGTACAGCTCCATCGTTTCTACTAGCCTATACACAAGGTTCACTCGACTTTTGTAGTTTCTGCGAATTGAATTGAATAAAAGAAAGAAAAGGATACCTATAATTCTGTATCTCTCTGTCTTCGATATGTGCACTAGGTTTTGCATCCTCATAATATGGGATATCGTGTCTTTCAGACCTTTCGATAGTGAGGTTTCGAAGGTTACATTGTACAGCCTGCGATGTTCACATTGGATCGGCACCAAGCGATTCCAATAATATGTTCGAGCATCCTATACTGCATACATTGTTGTGTTCCAACTGCCGTGATTTCTATGGGGATGGCACTTTTGAGCAAGGTTTCTGAATTTTCCAAGTATTCAGACTATACCATGGAATATCATGTTACATCCTTCATTATTTTCTTTTACAGGTGATGATGCTACAGACATGTTTTGTAGGTGGTGCGCAAACGGCGGAAATTTGTACTGCTGTTCGTTCTGCAGTAATACTTTCTGTTACAAATGCATCAAGCGAAACATCGATCCTGTACTGAGGAAAAAGATAGAAGCGGACGAGCAGTGGAAATGCTTTGTCTGCGATCCTACAGACCTGTATCCTGCTAGGGCAACTTGTTGGGCTTTGTTGGACTACATTCAAAAGATTAATCGGTAACTAACGGAGGATATCTTTGAATCGTTGTATACATTGTATTGTAATTGGAACCGCGTTCGCAAAGACCTCTTTAATTTGCAGATTTCTTCAAAATGAGCGTAAGCTAAGCCAACAAGAAGTGGACGAGAAAATGAGTTTAGACGAAACGAATTGTTGTCCACGGAGAAGAAAACGAAAGCGTCGGAGAACCGGCTCAAACTCGGAAGAAGACGATGTAACGTACGTGCCGAAGCAAGTCGCCATAACCACGGCCCCAAGAGGAGGCAAGAGAAGAGGACGTCGTAAGAAAATCCTAAATGGTAATAATACATCGATATCCGATCAGTCGTTCAGCGTAACAGAAGAAAACTCGATGGATCAAAACGAGATACTGCCGTCCTTGCTTTCGTGCGAACAAACTATGGTGGAAGGTGAAAACGAAACGGTCGAGGTGGACGGTACGATCGTCCCGCAGCCACCGCAGAACATACTGCCTAGAATAGAGGCCAATGTTCTTTCGCAGCCGGTGTACAACGCCATCGTGAACGTAGTCGCTTCGAATTTCTTACAGTCTACCTCTACTTTGGTACCTATACGTCACGTGCACAACCCGTTGGGTCAAATGAATTTGTATCAGACGATGCAGTGCACACAGACACCCATGGTCACGATACCGAACCAGAGTGCCGACATGTTGAATCGATTAAGTTTTCCTATGGTTCAACAACCGCTGCAAGCCCCACCCAAGCCGACTTCGAATGTTATAGAAATTGAAAGCGACTCCGAAGACGTAGCTGTTGTCGGTCCGTCGCGAAACTCGCGTTCCTTCAGAGATCATATTGACAACAACAAAGCGGTACCTGTTGCTTTGGTCAGCTCTAAAAGCACCGGCATCACCGTAAAGAAAACGGACCTTTTTATGGCAGATAGGAACCGTACCCCGAAAACCCTTAACCAGAGATTACTCCCTCACGGACAGGAGATCGATAGCATCCTGTCGGTCCTGAAAACCAAGCTCCATAATTTGTTTGAGACGTCCAAGAAGGAAGAACTGAGACGATACGACCTAAACGAAGCTCGCGGCGCTATCAAACAGTTCCACCGCGAGATCCGCGACACGGTATCTCAAATGGCCTGCATTAACGATAGAATGGTGCGCGAGTACAATCGGTGGAAAAGATTCCACATGAAGTCTGGCGCCTTTCCATCTCCCGAGAACCAGAAACTCGTTGACAAGGCAAATGCCGAAGACATACCCCTCGACATGATTTGCGTCAATGAGTCTGGCACCGAGAGCGAGAACAGTGATTATGAGAACAATATTATTATCAGTCCGTCGGAGTTTATTGGCACGACGAACGTGGTCGGTGGCATGAAATACTTCAAGAAAAGAGGCCAAATGTCGCGGGCCGTAGGTAATGATCATCCCTCGTTAGTGGATAAAGCTGTACAGATATTTGACATTGAACTGGATGACTACGACAAGAGCATAAGGCATTCTTCCCTGAAGAAGGACAACCAACGACCGGAAAAAACACGCGAACAGTTCAAGAATTACGAGGAACAGTTTATTTATTATTTACAGAATCGGACTGATCCGGAATTTACTCCACCCGAAGAGTCCAAGGACCTGCCCGATCCAAATGAGACGCCATTGAAGGATTTGATAGAGGCTAATTCGCCATTCATTTCAGAGATGTTAGAGACGATGGACAAGTCTGTCAATTCCATTGACGCTAACAATGAAAACTCGTTGGACAAACAGAAGCACAGCGGTTCAGAGGAAGTCGTTCTTCAGGAAACGAATTCTGTTCCGAGTCCTCAGGAGGAACATGAATTTGTGAAAATAGGAGACAGTATGACTAATGATTTAGGAAGAAAAAAGGATGCGAAAAATGATTCTGCGCCTGTTACGGATACACGCAAAGAAACAAAACCGTTTGGTAAACGTTTTTCTAGAACTGATGAAATTTTCGTGGTAAACGTGCCCGAAAAAGATACGGGCACGACTCACTGTACCTCTGAGGTAACTGCGAACATCAAAGAAGATGATTGTACTATTATTGACGATTAAAAACTAGTTTATAATCATTTTTATCAGTTTCATTGAAACGCTGATCTTTTTTTAAATCTTTTTTCGACCAGGTTTGTTAAATATTTTCATTTATTTTTTGTAACTAACTGGAGAAATTCTTGCTGTATTGTGTATTATAAGAATGGAAAAGACAAGCATGTTAGTGCGTATGTAATTACACAATGTTAAAGTCTATCGACTTAAAATTTTTTAATTTGTTATTGAATTTTCAATCGTCCAAGATCTTTCTTTCCAAGACTATACATACGTTTCTTTCAGGACGGAAATTTGTTTGTTAATTCCTTGGGGTAACTCTAACGAGAAGTATAAAACATTCATGTAAGGATAAGACAGTGTACGTGTCAACGAGACTATTCTTTTCTTTTTTAAATAAGTATGTTTAACATTGTCATTATTTTTTGTACATACAACGCATCGTCTAATGTAGAATAATGTAAAAAGTTTATAGAGTTTAGTTAGTAGAATCTCCTGATAATTTTAAATTTCATTTTTCCGTGTATGATGTAAGCATTGTTTTACTACGAACCTTGTTTTTTAATGCTCGTTATTCGTTCTTTTATACAAAGTTCTCTCTGTAAGACTGCACAGTTTGGAAATGAGTATTTCCTGAGGAACAGGATATGTCATCGAACGTATGCTGAATCCGATGAATTTCCAAAATTTATAAATAAATATGTTAAATACGAATACTTAATATTATACCTATAGCTATTAGGTAACGTCTGTATAAATGGTTGTGAATGAATGACTGCAACCGTAAAACGGAAGTGATTTACGGCCCTAAAAAGTACGTTGTTTTCTATGATCTATGTTAGATAACTTATAGCCTAACAATTATATTTTGGGCTATAGTGAGCGAACATTTCCATGATAACCGCAAGTTTGTCTATTAATTTCAGGTGAATCAAACTCTACTCGAATAAATTTATTATATAAACTGACGAACGCCTTAATCTCTCATTGTACTCTAATCTCTGTTGAATGGTTGTTATAATTTGTCAACGTACAATACGTAGACATTTTTTTCTTTACAATAAACTTGTAAGACGACTGCGGAATTTGATGCACGTACGTAGAATGTCTGTTCTATACTACGATCGATTCATTTATTAAAATACAAATTTGCATAAATTTCCGCAGACTACTCAGAACCGCAAAATCGTTCAGATTGATTTATTTATTTATATATTTCACATTTTCTTTGTTCCTTGTTTTGTGTATACATACAACGATCTCATAATTCATTATTATATATATATTAATTTCCCTTATTTGTCGAGCGAAGTTTCATCCTACGCAGAGATGAACATTTCTTAGTATACATATATTATATATAATATTATAGATACAGTACAACGAGTCCGTAGAAATTTTTCTTTAAAAACAGTTTGAACACGCAACATTCTCACGTGATCGCAGTCTAGTGTACGAAAGAATACAAACGCAAATTACGAAGCATTCAAAATGTGTTACGCTTAAAATCGCTACAACGATTATTTACTATTTCGTTACTGTTATCCGAAACGTAGGAAGGTACAAAGTACTCGAAAATTATGAGCCGTTCGTTTCATCTTTCTCCTGCACGTCGGAGAGAGGTTGACTTTCATTTCAAAGAAAGAACTAAATTACTTATAAATTATCTGTGACACGCAATAGATACGAATGTTTCTAAACATTCCAATAACTTTCAAGAATAAAGCAATTCTTGCATTGGTCGTTGCACTTAGAACTGTGTTCTCTTTAAGGTAGTTAACAAATAAAAAAAGAAAAATGAAACAAAAAATATATGAGAGCTTGGCTCGAAAAATTTGAGTACTTACAGCTCCATTTACATATAATCTCATATTGGTACACGCGAAAGCTCGTATGAACGCTTTAGAATAGATTTGAGCAAATAAATACTTAGTCGCTGCTTGTACGAAAGAAATTAATCAGACAGTGTCAAAAGATGGCGCGAGTCGTGAAGGTAGAAAAACGTCGAAGTCTGCGTCACTAGATGGTGGAAAAATGTTCTTTCGCAACGCGTCACGTAATAATAATGATTTCTTTTTTGTCGTTTAGAATTGGAACAAACAGTCTAATCACTAGCACCGTAACATGACATTTAGAGTGTCGTTAACGCCCTTCTCTCTTTCAATATCTTTCTTTCTCTCCAATTTTAATCCTCAATACCGGAATTGACCTTTTCTGCCCATACCGTTGTGGTAGACCCTGAGCGGTGTGTAATTCCCATTTCCGTTCATTGCTGTGCATAGAAGAAACAGGGAGAAAGGATGAAAACATAACTGATAGAAAAAGATAACAAAATAAAAAATAAAAAGTATAACTGCATAACAAAATAAACAAGAGCAAAAATTCGTGAAAAACCTAAGGTGACAACACCAAGAAAGTTCAGAACGATTTTTCACAGATTTTATAAAGAAAAAGAATTCCGCAGCGAAAAGGAAAATGATGAAAAAAAATATATAAAAACACACATGTAAAGTGATGCACAATCAAATCATACAAATATTGGTCGGCTGATCGCGATGAAGCACAGTTTTAGAAGCGTCAATTATGTACAGATATTGTGACATTTCTGCAGGGTTATATCTATAGTAGATCCCGATATTTTAACTTCGATCTTTTGCTGTTCGCGGCATGCATGGAGTGGTGTTCGGACAATTCATTCAGTGAACATACAATGAAACGTTACTGTTTCAACGGAACTTAGTAAAAGGATATTATTTACACAAATGTAACAACTGAAATATAGCTAGTGTTGGTCGTGTCTCAGTGCATATTAATTCGAATTGCTCTTTTCAATTCTCAAAATAGCAAATGCAATTATAAATATGGCTCAAACCGATCGAATGATTTCAGGATACTCACTCAACTCGTACTCCTTAATAGCGGCTTGCGTAAGAAATGCGATTCGAGTTAGTGGCTTTGTTAACGAGCATTGTTTCCTCAATCGCATTAATGTTATAATTATGCTCACCTTGCACAACTGTAGGGGGCTGTCGGGGACCCTGTATAGTATGAGCATGACAGCGCGGCTTCAATAGGCCATGGTACAGGACAAAGTATAAGGCGGCGACTGCTGCAGCCGCGACTGCCATGTAATGATAAACGAATCTCAACGAGTCCACTATGTCAGAGTCATCCACGTTTATATAAGCACCAATCGCGGCTCCGATACACCGACCTGCGGGGTAGAAGGTAATTCTTATAATTACAGCGAGCTCCATTATCCGAATTTTCAAATTTTTAAATTTGACACGCGTACCGATGCAGAAATGAGCGATCACAGGTAGCGCTTGAGCAGTCACGGTTAAATGTCGTGGGACAAGATGTCTAAGATACAGGATGGCAGTAATCCACATGATTCCAAGGGTGAACACTTCGAGAGGCTCCGAAATCAAGGACCACCAAGGTCTCGAGACGAGACTCAATCCGGTAAACCTGAATATAAGTTTCACAAATTTCAGAAGCTATTGTCTTGGGCCGACACGGCGCGTTCATAGTACATCGGGGTGTAATATTATAACTTACCTACCTAATAATGTACACGGTAAAGGCAGTGATGAGAAGATTACTATGACCGCAATAGTCGACCAGATGCTCAGACTTCCAAAGGAACAAGAATGCAGGCACCGCTCCCACGGTCATAGCCACGCCAATGGGAAACTCATTGCCCCCTAAATTTTGTAAATGCCTAAAGCAATTGATTCAAGATTCAGACAGAGAAGAGATTTCGATATTGGGAGGATTCGACGATGGAGGAAAACTCTCTTACAATGGCAGATAACTGTCCATGGCGCTCCAGAAGGTGCCCATGACGATGAGGATGATCACCAGAGCGACGGTCTCGCTACCGTACCTTTTGATGGCGCTCATGGGAAGCGCCAGCATACCGCTTCTGGTGTGCCACCACCATTCCGGTGGGCTCAAGGGCATACCGTTGGCACAGACGGCAACAAGGGCTGCCAGAATCATCATAATCGCGTGCAGCGCGATTGGCAGGTAATAGAAGGAATTCAGGTTTACCACTAGAGTGCAAAGATAGCCGGTCAGGGGGCCAAAAATGGCAAAGCCCAAAGAACCGAAGGCTAATTGACGACCCACGTCACCGCGTCCACAGGACGTTTCTCTCGTCGCTATCACCACCGCGGCATCGATCAAGCCCACGGCTGTCGTTGGAAAAATGTCGGCGATCGATCGAATGGTCAAGTACGTCCAAAAGACTAGATACGACCAATCTTCCGTCCGCTGGCACTGGCTCTCTATGAAAACACTGTCTGCGAACGATATAAAATTCGATTATCCTCGTACGTGAGAAATAACAACGCTGAAACGCTCTAGAAATAAAGACTACCTGGAAGGATGTACGCGTCGACCAAGTCGCATTCGATGGAACAGGTCTGATCAACCTCAGCCATTCTAGTTTTTAGTTCGGGCGGTATGCGACAAGCAAAGTACTCGGACAGAGGATAGGCACACCATTCTTTATCGCTTTCGTTGTTTAAAGCTTGACCTAAAGTAGCGTTGACGGACAGAGTACCGGTGTATTCAGTGTACACGTGACACACCACGTTGTCGCTCTCGTTGAAGCACAGGTGCGGAGGCTCGCTACCGGACATTGCAAATCTCCGGGACTTCCGGCTATATTCTTCTTGCTCCTGGAAGATGGTTATGTTTATGCTTATGTATGGTTTCTTCCTCTACTCCTTTCTGTCATGAGTTGTAGTATGATTAGTGGACTCACCTGCGGATACATTTCGTTCTCCAAAGGAATGACCGTGGTGTCGCCACTCCCGTCTACAGAAATACTCGGATCGGTGGTTTCGAGAGTAGAACGGTCGTCGTCGGCGCGCCATCGCTTCGACCCAGTCGGGTAACAAGCGTAAGTGCAGTCCTCGAGAAGCAACTGCCCGGTTCTGGTCTCGTCGGACCACCTGTGACAAGAGACGTGGTCCTTGCAGCGTTCCTGTAACACCACCGCTCCCTTTTGGTCGCAGTTGAACTTTAGCCCGGGTCTCCTTCCTCTGGGCAACTCGACGTGGTCCACGGTCGGGATGATCAGAAGGAACGTGTAGAAAATCGCGGACAGGATACAAGCAATCGCGATCATCACCCTGAGATAACGACCCGTCGAGGTCTTGTTGCTTCTACCCTGATGACCCGCCAGCTTGTCGGCGATGGGACTAGCGATCAGAGGCCCCACGATAGCTACTACCGGCGAGATCATCGAGATCATGCGTATCTGTTCGATGCTCAATCCCATTTCCATCATGTGCAACGGGAGAAACGGGAAGAGACATCCCATTCCTGAAATTGTTTCAACATCGATCACCCCTCTGCTCGTTTCTTTTCAAACGTTATTATTACTATTGCGATTGCGATTGCGTTCGCTGATGAATGTTTTTCATACGGCGCAATTCTAGGGCAATTACTGCAGTCGTAAGCATTTATCTTAATTTCTGTACCTCCAAAAAAAGAGGAATAACAGGAGCTTCAGCGATAGAAGATTGGTGTTGACGAGCTTTTTCTTCGGTAAGTCTTTCGTGGTCTCCATCCTCTCGGTGGACGCCGATATCGTCATATTGAATATATTGCGGTGAAATTTTCTTTAGATTGGGACAAGAAGAGTCGAGGAATTCCCACGAGGACGACCCACGGTCGTCTATTACACCGACGATCCTCCTCCTATCGCCATCTTTTGAGCCCGCCTTTATCTATATCTAAAGAAACGAACAAATAAAGAGTATCATATTTATGCGGTTCGTGTGCTAAGTTCTACTAACGGGATTGTAGATTGTAGCATTACACGGAACAATTATAATGCGAGTTACAATTCCACTTACTCCATCGGCGACGACGGCCAAAGACGAATGGTCGGAGCGACAACGCTCGGCTTTAACGCTGGACTTTCAACAACGGTCCCGGATGCTAAAACCATTCGAGGAACGATTAATACATTAATAAATAAACGAAGAAAGGAAATAGGCGCGATAACATCGCGCGCTGCTTCGTCCACGCTCATTTCTAAGATACGGATTTGATTTCTTCCTCCATGCGTGATCTTTCGTGCACCAATTGTGAAATTAACTCACAGTGTTTATTGAGCGTGTAGAATGCGTACGTATTAAATGCCGACAAGAATCGGGAGTACCAAGAATCTCTCACGACCGCAACAATTCGTGCCAAGGCAAATACTCGCGCGTTACGCCGGAAAGATGCGCCGGTGCCGGTAATATGTACATATCATGAAACCTCGCTCCATCATCTGGCAATTCCAGAGTCCAGAGACGTATGTATTCGTCTTCGATGCAGATGCGCATCAATTTGTCACGGTCGCACGCGGTCACAGCAACCCGAGCAGCGTGCACATATTTTGCTGTTTAGTTATTTACACGTACGTGTGCGGTACACGCGTTTTGGCCCTGCAACGGGACATTCGATCCTTATTAACCACTTGCGGTCCAACATGTTCCCGCTCTTTTGCTTGAGAACTTGCTACAAACCGATACAATTCAATTATATTCCTATGGGTATAAAAGACACTACAGTTTTACTTATATACCATTTAATTATTAGGGGTGGGCGGATATCCGGAAATTTCGGTTCGACATAGGACCGCGAAGGATTAATAGACCCGAGTTACAATCCATCCCCGATCGATACCTTGGCATCAATATCTCGCGCTCGATTGTCTCCGCCGGTTTGGTTGGAAGACATCTAATTATAAGAGAAATTAATACACTTGCTTGCTCGTATCCTGCGATAAGGATCCAGTTACGATTAACATTACACGAGTACGACCGTCAAGATTTCCTGACCGTCTGGTGGTTCTAGTGTCAAGCATGACGCTCCAGAAGCAAATTAGCGAAATTAGTCTCCTGAAGTATTTACGGGATCCCGTGGAAGAGAGGAGATAGCGAGGTCCCAAGTTTATTCTACGCGCAAAGGTTTCCCGAAGCTCGAAGCTCCTCTCCGCAGAAAAATCCGTTCCACTAAGAGTCTGCTTCAACGAACGCGGATCCCTTTAATTCTGCATGGAAGATTGGAGAAACGTGTATCCATAGGCACAAGGGCCTCGAGTGTTTCATACACATACACGGGTTCAAGCGTCAAGCGTTCGCTCCGCTTCGGGGGATGGGGGTGCAACGAATGACCAGACAAAGGTAGACGCGACGAATCTATAGCCTTGCCCTTTACAACTTATTCCCGAATCTATTCGTATATGTATGTGACCCACATATGTACTCAGAACATGGTCACCTTCGTCTAATTTCTTAATTTGTTTCTCTCCCATTATTCTACCAGCAGTGTTTGGGACTTTGACCAATTTTCTTTCAGACAGTGATCTGAAAAAGTTGCATCAACTTTTTTATAAGTAAAATATACGTTGGGGTTTCTTATAACGATGCCTAACAAAACGTGAAAGCCACCAAGAATTAGACCAACGGAAGAACACCTTTACCTGGATTCCACGATCCCAGGGGCGACTTGTCGAGGGACCGGGTTTCATATTTGAATATTCGTCGTTACTCCTTAGGTTTCCCTGAACTGATTATGCGCCGGTGTAATTGTCACCGAGAAGAGAACGAGAGGATGACGGCATCGTATTCGGTCACCTAGCGCATTCGGTCGACTCGCTCCTCCTACGCTCATAATTAAACGTCCGCCTGTTTCGCTCAATCGGTCGGTTCCACCCTCGCGGACGTTCCAACCGGTTCAGTAACCGTCTTCGCGACCGGCTTGATGCTTTCGAGAAGGAAACGCGAATTACCGGCGGCGGTCGTGTAGCTAACGATTCGGTTCCCACTGCCCCTCGTCCCTCCCTCCACAAACCCTTTAGCTGTCGCTCGGCAGACAGACATTCCCTCCTCCGAGACTCCTCTTCGAGTCGTTCGGTCACTCAAAGTTTTCTCACTCGATTTCCGTGGACGCGGTGACGATGCTGATTGCACGGTAGACCAGAATCGCAAAAAGTTAGACAAAATTCATGTCTCTTATCGATAGACCGCGGACTTTATGCATTTATGATAAACTCGGATATAGATCATTTTTATTTTGCAAAACGGTTTCACCAGGTTTAGGGGTTTCTGAGGTTGTAGAATCCAATTCTTGTACTATTTATTTGCCAGAATGAGAAACTGTCTCTATGAAACTTACAGATGTTTCAATCTAGGATATTGAAACTTGGCTAGTTGTTTTCGAACGTGATTTTATTTATTGTCAGTCTATCCGAATCAAGTATTAGCTTACGAAAAGACTGAATGAATGGATCTCACCAATTTTCTGGAAACGGCCCACTGTGCAAGGGCTGGACAGTCGAGCCCGCTGGAAGCGCTTCAATTATTCCGGGACGGTGTCCCGATCGAAATGAATTACTCCTGAATTATCGGACAGGTAATCGCGGACGACTCGAGTGAAATATTGCCGTCGCTCCGTTTTATCGGGCGGAATTCAGTAGTTGTACGCGCGACAGCTCGATTATTACGGCAAGCGAGGCGAGAGCCTATTTGCCACCCTCTTCTTCCCTTCTCCAGCGTAGCCACACTGTTTTCTTTACGTTCGTCCGCGGGTCTATTTTTCGACTAGAACATTCCAAAAATTTATTCTCATCGATGAAACTATCGACAGGCTTTTTAACGACTGCTTACACATTAAATTGCCGGTAGATAAAACGTTAACGATTGAATTGCGATCATTTCCGTAAATGTAACCACGCGCGTTCGCAGGATTGAGCGATCGATCGTGCTTCAAGTGAAATAAAAGTACAAGTTATTTCTTCATTTCAATGCGTTCACGTAATTTCTATTACTCGTCTATTACATACAATTGTCGTCTATTAAAAAACTTTTTGCCGGCCACCGATTCCAGGAGACAAGAGTCGCGCTGGACTGGGCCAGCCGCTTTCCAATTATCTTGGAATCGGCCTTCGAGTGCGGAATGAACGCGGCACGGCTAAGTGTACGCTGTGCGTGCACTGGAATGGCAACCCTAACTGGGTTAACGACAGGTCACGGAAGCCTCGAACGTTTTCGCTGGCCGCGACGAGAACAGGCCATCGCGTTTCCCGTTTTCGCTCGCACCGTGAAAATCGCGCACGCTCTTCCCCGCTGCGCTCGATCCAGATCTCCGATAAAAACAAGCCCCTAACGAGCTCCGTGTTTCACGTTTCGTGCATCGACGCGATGCGATCACGATCATGATCACACGATCGCAACAGAACCAGGAAAAATTGAACCTCAGGATAGGAAGTAGGCGATCGGTTCAAAGATCCCGAACTATAGCCATCCGATGTAGCAGTTGATTAAAACGTGAGAAGGAAGTGTCGAGCGAGTCTCTTACCACCTCCCAGCTACCGGATGCGAGCCGGTGTCACGCGTGCAAATTGTTCGCTATCGTGATTCCAGGCGGCATCTCTTTTCCATCGAGAACTCTATAAATAGTTACGTGCGTACGTCGCCTTTTAAGCCAGCAGGATTCATTAAATGGTTAGCCGGTCCGCGTTACGGCTAACGGAAGTCGTGATCGTGATCACGATGCGCCGCACCGCACCGGTAACAAATACAGGAGCGAACCGAGTGCTCAGAGTAGTCCGAGTGTAGTCCGAGTTATTCGAGAGGCTTCCGTTCGGATCTTTTTCATTTTCCATCCAGCTTCTACTGTTAAGAAAGGGTATCATCGTTTATCAATCCTTTGACATATGTTTTATACAAGGATACGTAACTTTTTATTTTTATCAGATTACGGTATCTGGGTGTCCTCTGAGGGACTAGTCAGTTACGTCATCGAGAACAAGAACAGGTTGCCGATTACGTCAACATTCGTGCGGCGAGCACCTTGAAATCTATCCGCGCGCGCGACCGTTTGAAGCGGGTGCAATTAAACGCGACCGTTCCTCCGGGACCTCGTTACGAACGCAGGGAACCAGAGGATTCCAGCTTGCTGGATCGAGCACGAGGGCGAACGTGAAGCTTTGCCACAGTTGCGAAACCAAGATCCATCCAAAGTCCAAAGTCCAGAGGAATAATCTTGATACTTTTCTTCGCGTTTTGCCAGATGTAATCTGCAACGCTGACGCTACAGATCCTCGCGCAACAGATAATAATTTGCAAATCAAATTCGCTCGCGACACCGAGAGGATCCGGTCGAACTTTTCAGCTAGCGAATAGACTGCGGATTCTACGTTGCAAGAAACGGCACCCAGAAGTTTCTTTCTTTCATTGATAACTTCGACGAGTTGGGAAAACAATATCGTTCTTGTGACAAATGCTTAAAATCTGCAGTGTACTTACTGCCGATGAGAACTTGGAAACTAAGGGTTGATAACGTGCCCGATGACATCAGCACGCAACAGATAACAAACCCTCCAGTATGAGAAACGTGCTTGTCCTTCCGCCCACGCATCGCCCTAACACGACAACTATAACCTCGAGAATTGGGTTAATGAAATCGTGGAAGAGGAAGGCTCACTGTTACGCTTTGCCTCCACGCACGCTGTCGACCCCTAGACACTTTTATAGCCTGAAATTGTTACCGACTGCTACATCCTCGCCGAAAATTCAACCCGCTGTTGCGCAACTATGACTCTGACGCTGTAAAAAAGAACACTGTCCAGCATAGTTGTTTCTCGTTAACAAGTCAGCGGAAGACTAACGCTAAGTGTTCCATAAATTCCCAAGACAAGGTGGGAGGAACTGCAGCGGAAATTCTAATGATTTCACGTTTCCAGTTGCCTCGTCGAGAGGAAGAGAAAACTCGACATCGTCGGGATATGGCATAAACGCTTAAAGTTTCCCCTTAGCGCGTCGCAGAAGCGGGGAGATGGAAAAAAAAGCTTCTCGTGGGAATCGGGAGAAAGTTGAAGTACGAGAGACACGGGGAGAAATTTTAATTGTAATCGACAAGTTTAGAACGAGCTTCGCGACGTCGAGCCTGGAACGTTGGAACCGATGAGCCATTGGAATGGAATCACGACCACCCGACAAACTCGAGCCCTCGTCCACGGCTGCCCAATCATAGTCGAATCGTCCAACCGTCCAACCGCCCAACTGTCTCGAACAGCAGTCGCGACAGTAACTCCCAGAAGCCGGACGTTCCCAACGACCGGCATTTGCCACTCGAAACGCGAGTATTTAAACACGAGCAACTTAAACAATTGCCGGTTGGAATCGGTCACGCGAGCAACCAGAAATTACCCAAGGCAAAGTAGCCCCCTTCGATTCTTATACAACTCGTTACCGTTTCTGTTCGGGGGATGGAAATGGCATCTGGTTTGGAACCCCAGCTCCGGGTTAGGGAATATTTTCACCCTCTAAACGCGACCGGTGCGATGGCCGCTAGAAAAATACGCGTTACGGTAACACGCACACTTGTTCGCGTAAATATTATCGCAGTTCAGTCGAGTTTAGTCGAGTGAATAGCGATAACGGAATAAAATTTTAGCAGATAGATGCGAAAAAACTCTAAGAATAAATATTCGAGTTACTTGGAGAGGGCCACTTGTTAGCTTATCCTTGAAAACAAAACCGATAAAAATCTAGCCGTTCGATTCGCGGGCCGCCGTGCTTGAATCTATACAGGGCGATGACGTTAGGCTTGGTTGGGTCGATTTTTCTTTTGAATTCGCGCGAGACGATGTGTCGACGTAACGACGCGACGCGACGCGACACGGTGCGAAAGGAGAATCGTGGACGAGACAGATTTCGCGATCGATTCGAATTACTCATTCAAGCGGCCGCACGGCTCAACGCCTAATTCAACCCCATCTCCGCGAACCCCCGGCCGGGGGTTTCGTCACGGTTTTTTCTACCCCTCGGCACGCTGCACCGCTGCACCCCTTTCCCCAATGCAAGAAGCTGCGAGAGCAAGCTCTCGAGAGCACATTATGCAGCTACGGGGTGGTAGTTGCGCTGCCTCCACCACCCTACATACGGTGATTACACGTTTGATGTCCCTGGTTTTCGACGCAGCTGTCGCGTGCCTGTTTTCCCGATCGAGCATCTATTAATTGTTCCTACGCTAAACTATTTGCCTCCTTGTCGAAGCAACTTTGATCTTCTTCAAAAGTTGCCTCGTTTTTAATTTAAAGTCGAGCGAAGACAGGCTACAGCCACCGCCTCCTCAGACGAGAACCACTCCACGAATGGCGTATAGTGTAAGTACAATGTACAGTTATACTTGAAAACGGTACATCCGCAGTTGGCCGAACTTCGGGAGTCCATTACGAAACCACTCGTTCCCTTCTTCCGAAGGAAGAAGTACACAAGTATATACGCTATACGCGTCTAGGCACGACACTTCGATTGATTTTGCGGAGTTTCTCAATATACCCGACTCGCTGAAACACTCGGGGAGTCTTTATTATGATCTGCCATAAAGAACAGACAGTAGCTCTGGGCAACATCCGGAATAGGTTCACGAGAATCTAACGCATTGCCTACACGAGGGTTGAGAAGGAGATTGCAAGCCAAGAGAAGATTGAGAAAACATCAATGCTCCAGAGTTCCAGGGAAACGAGATGCGACGGCGAGCAGGTTGACGGTGTCTGCGCGGTATCAATAACGCTAGGATCGGCTTGTACTTGTTGTTTATTTTCAGTGCTGGCAAAAGGAACAAGACGCCCGATGTGTAGGTTCACTGCGAGGCGGATAACGGAACCTCGCGAGCGAGCGAGCAGGCAAGCGAGAAAACAGGACACGTGTCTCTGCGTGCACGCGTTGCTCAAGAACGACCGCGAACATGCGAGCAAGAGGAAGCCGTCGTCGAAGACATCGTCGTCCATCCGGACTTCCCATCAGATTTTTCAATCGGAGATTACGGTATTCTTCCTCGCGTCTCAATGATAAAAGTAAAACCGGGTTCGCTTCGAGCATAGCAATGTCTCTATATGCAGGGCGAATTAGTATCGTTCCATCGATATACATATGTATCTAATCCCGAACCATGGTTTCTCATGCTGCTCGGCGATCGAGCTCTAGGTTCTTCAAGGGGCCATTCTAGCAGGAATAAATTTTTCAGAAATATGACGCACATCTTTCTCATATAATATCGAGACATTACTGTGTACCACAATGAATTTTGCCCGCGCCATGTTTCCCGGCAGGGTTAACGGTAGTCGATACGGTCTTGAGCCGGTCTATCTGGGAAATTGCATCGGAACGATTCGATATCTGCTTTTAAAGGAAATCGGATCCCAGCCGAGAACCCTACCAGCCAATTAATCGCTCGTCGCCAGCGAAATTACCGATATTCTCGGCGATGTCTGCGACGAAGAACTTCGACGCCCGAGGAGTCTTTTCTTGATCTTCTTTCGCTTTCGATTTTTGGGGCTAATCCGCTTTCTCTCTCACATTCTCCCGCACCTCGATTTACCTGCTTTCAGATTGAATGCTATTAATACGGCAAGTAGACCGTCCTACGCTTTTCTTTCGCGTTATTCATGATCGTGTGCGACGTTGTCGGTACTTACTGCAAGCTATTCGATCTAACACTCTCAAGACGAACCTTTCGTAAATCAAATTTTAAGAATCGGTATCGATTGACGCCGCGTCGCCTGTTTTGGTGCACCGCTGTCTGCTATACTCGTGTTAGTGTACCACCCGGACCACTAAGAATACCCGTACTTATTTGTTCCCTTCTATATTATCCATTCGTTTTGAAGAAAAATTAATTTTAGCATTCTTACACGTCTAAAAAGTAGAAAAGTTTCAATGAATTGTGCATTTATGGTAAAAATGTGTAGATGCAAAGTAAGAATGAAATGTTTATCTGAAGATCCGCAGTCTACTGATAATGTACCTTCTTTCGGCAAACGTGTCGTTTTGTACTCTGCTTGGAACACACAAGAATTTCAACAGCTTCCGTTTCAACAATATAAATTTCAGTTGTTAGAACATAATAAACGTAGCTTGAATCAGCTAATGTGCCTTGTTCCATTGTAGAAAGAGAAAGGTGCACGAGGAAGACTCGGAGTAACATTAAAGCGTTCACCTCGACGAGCTGCAATCTTTTCAAAAGACCAAAGAGCACTTCCGAATTAACGAATTCCCTAGAACAGTCTAGAACCCGGAGCCAGACTCGTACAAACAAAGCCTCGCAGCTGCGCGAGTTTCGGAAGAGCTTAATAAGTCGCCTGGCAAATGCCTAAAAGTTATTAAAGTTTCTCTGGTGTCTTTACCTCGATTCGATCCACTATCCATTTCAAAAACCGTTTGCAGAGACGATTCGCAATCGATTAAAATATCGTTTACAGAATTCTTCGACTCAAAGAAAACGAACAAATTAATATAAATATTTGATATCCACTTTTAACATTTGATAAACATTTTTACATTTCCCTCCAGATATGTAGTATTATATTTATCTTGATTTTCCAAACGCTCGTTGAAAACAAAACTGCATACCGATGGGTACATCGACGACAAAAGTATTTACAAAATGTTCGACAGTACGAGCTGAATCAAATTAATAAATGTCATAAGTGCGCGGCTACCGTGCATGTCTACATTGTGTACCGACTCCCGAAGCAGAGAACGATCTCGTCGGAAACTGCGTTCATCGAAATTAATTTCCCTTCGCCGATTTAGTTTCCCATCGCTTCTGGTTAGCTACAGGAGGCGAACTGTGCATTACGAACTGTGCGAACACGCCTCGACCTAAAATATACGAAACAATAATATATATAAAATTTTAGATCAATCGGACGTCGGGAAGACGTGACACATCGAATGCGAAGTTCGGAAATAGAAATAACTGCGCGTTAAATGTGAAAAGTACACTGAATTCAAGTTAAATATTTTAGACCTCCAAAAATATTATTATTCCTTACATGCATTCAAGCACAAGTTTACTTTCTATGAATTGTGATTATTTCAAGTTCGTTTCATTATCCGCCATCTTCCCGCTAACAAATTAGTACAAGAACACAATTAAAAGAAAATACAACAAATAAAACGTAACATTATATGTATATACGTAAAAAAGACATGAGCATTAGTTTTTTAATTGTGATATTGAAAAAATTACATTGCCGTAATATTATCATAAATATTTTTGCACAAGAGGAACGTTTAGTCATAATCAAAAATATTTTCTTGCAAATAAAATTTCGTATTTATCGCAACTTCAACTTCATATTTTGCAAAAATGATTCTCTTACCCAATCACAAAATTTTAGGGGGCGACGTGAAAAAAATATTGCAAAAAAATTTATTCAGTTATAGCTAAGGTCCATCGTACTGTGCACGATGGTCCTTCACGTGTTCCTAAATCGGCCTTTATGCTTGGAACCGCATGGTACCTAGATTTCGATCGATGTAAAATCACAAAGGTTAAATACGATTACGAATCAAAGAACGTACCCGGTTGTTAGTAGATCTGGTTTCCGAGCTACGTACATATGTTTACAACTTTGTCTCCATCGATAACTGTTACGTACTCTATGTTGCAGAAGCAGCAGTTATTCGAAACTGCATAAATAGATATACGCATTCGCTGAAACCTAGTTTCGTGAGAACGTTAGGGCTTCATAAATTACGGTTAATCTCGACAGTCACTAAGAGCCATCGACGAGTACGACAATTGATTCATAATCCCTTGGGACTTATGAGAACCGTAGGATGATCATAATTCGAGAGTTATCGCTTGACGGAAATATCGATCGTGGAATCATCTTTATAAAAAGATTCGACGCGGTCCCTATGAACGCGTG
Organism: Lasioglossum figueresi; assembly: GCA_028455805.1. Taxonomy (NCBI): domain Eukaryota; kingdom Metazoa; phylum Arthropoda; class Insecta; order Hymenoptera; family Halictidae; genus Lasioglossum; species Lasioglossum figueresi. The sequence continues at coordinate 6,270,069 of CM052189.1, read as the reverse complement.
TCTCCCTCGAAAATAGGAGAAAACACGTTTTGATGAATGACTTTCGACGAATGACCTCGTCCACGGCTTCGATTGAAAAAATATGCGGAGAAATTCGCTTGATCGTTTTACGTTTACATGGACGTTCCGATACATTATCGCGTGCGCGCGCGACGTTGTTACGTTTTCATTACTTAGCTTGCAGTTTTCCGGGCGTTTCGCCGATCGAATCGGTGAGACAGTTCTCGTCCGCGTGTTCCAATTGCAACCAAATTTTTCGGAACAACTACATATTACACTGTTCGAAACGAGGTGTTATCCCGTCGTTGAAATTACGATCGATGACGAACAATCGACACATGCCCTCTCGCGCAAACGATACAAGATGCGTTCGAGAGAAAGAGACGATTGTAAACAGCGCGGGTCGCGTCTCGACTAAATAAATGTGAACCGTTTTATAACCTAATCGAAGTGGTTCCGTGAGATTCTCCGATACGCATATATGGCTGGCTAAATTGGAAGAATTCAATTAAATTAAATTCGATTCGGTTCGGTTCGATGCAATGGGCAACGGTTGTTGGTGACAAAAGACGGGATTTAATCGAGAAACGATTAATATACATAGAACCGCCCGGATCCGCGCGTGCAAACGCAAACGAGCCACAGGATAAATCACGGACGTCATCGGTGCTTCTGTCAATTGAATCCAGACTCGGTCGCGAGATTAATAAAAAGAACGGCGTGGAAAATGCACGATGTATAGATAGCACGCCACCGAAGGATATTGTCCGTTACAAACAATTGAGTTTGATTTCAAGCTAGAAACGAGGTCACGTAGATCTCGAGTGTCGCGAGAGAATCGACGACAGGTCGCATGCACCGAGATACACTTCGATCCTTTCGCGTGTCGAAAGGATTGCCACCCGGGTCAACGGTGGTCACGGTGGTGACAGTGTTGACGGTATCGAGGAGAAGATAGATGCACTACTCACCCCTAGGAGACCAGGTTCGTTGCACTTTTTCCTCGGTTGTTGTTCGGTAACAGGTACAAGACAAACGGGATCAGAAAGTGGCGCGAAATCATTACCTACGAAACGACAATTCCAGCACGAAGTCTGGCGAGCGACTGTTGCTTGCGTCCCGGTTCGGTTCGTTCTTCGTTCACTCGTCCCCTGCCTGCCTGCCTGCACGCCGGCTCGCGCTTCTCCGCGCGTAAACGTCAATGCGAGCTGCTCTGCTACCATCTACCCACCTTCGCAACTCGTAACACCTTTCCTACCCCCTTTCATACTCCCTTTCATACCTGCCCCCATGCAAATCTATCTAAGAAACGAAACAATAATTCTCCTTGACAGCGGTTCCTTACCGATCACCTGAATCAATCCATAAACCTCCAAACAATACCGGCTATCTTACAGAAGAAACTTGTGAAAAAAAACCAATTAAATATTCTATACCAATTTCGTGTTGTACTTCCGAGAACCCCTCATGCTCCGAATTGGTTGAAATATTGTAAACAGGTTTTTTGATAAAAATCGATTATTGCCAGAAGGATTTTCGGCGTCTCGAAAAGAATGTTGTACCATTCGAGTATCATTCCCTATGTTACCGACACAATTATAACCGCGGTTTATTAAATATGTATATTACGTAATCCCATCGATCTGATTCGGTGGGTCGGTCTGTCGGTCTGTAAATAATCGGCCGGTTCGAAGCTGATCCGTGCGCGTTTTTTGACTGCTATAACAACCTTTTCAAGTATATCGCCAGTGGTCAGGCGCAACCCGCCCGGAGGGCTTAGCTGCGGAGGGCGTGCCGTAGGCACACCGCAAGCAGGTAGTGTTTAATATTTGTTTTAACAAATTGTAAATAATTTCTTTTTCGAGACGTCGAAAATCCCTCGCAATCATCACTTCTGTTAAAAAACCTATTTACAAAATTTCAGCCAGAAAACCAAATCTTTTGTATTAATTTTGTTTTTAATCAATACTAATAAATAATTTAATTTATGGCTGTATACGGTGATTTGAGTCTACCAGGTTCCTAAGCATAAACACATCGTTCAACAAGTCAAGATTCCAAAAAGCGACGTGACCCGGGTTTTCACCGTTATTCTGTTTTTATCCAACATTGATTAATTATTTAAACAAAATTCGATGATAGGTGGAAATGCAACGAGATTCATTAGCAGATGAAGATTTGTGAGACTGCCCATTGTCGTTGTTCACGAGTGCGATAGGCTGCTTTTGTCATCGATGCATTGTGAAAGACGCTCGGGAGGCTATAAGGTACTTTTACATGTTTTATAACCAAACTTTCATACAGGACGCGAAGCCTGATAGAAAAGTTTAGCCTTTTATTTATCGAGTTTTATCTTGTCAATCTTATCGATCGAGGATATCATTTTCCATAAGAAAGTTTCAAGTTTTAATATCGTCTTTTTCGTATTCTATGAAAGGTGTTCATGGTGTTCCTCCATAAACTTATTTTTAGCGGCAAAGTGATAATAGAATATGTATCCTCGTTTGTTCTCGTTTAGTCGTTCGATCGATACTGATCGTTACGTCTGAAACAATCTGTGCAATCGACACGCGGTAACCCTATCAACTGTTCATTAACGGAGGCGAAATTGCAAGGATATTTTCGCGTTCGCGCCTAATTTTACACGATGCACTGCATTTCCTGTGTTTCACGTCCTCCTTCCACTTCCACTTCCGCTTCGCTAACCCCATTCGATGAAACGATGGAAGCGCTATGAAAGCACGATACGATGCTGGTCAAACATTCTCAACCAATGGCGTTTCTGCGCAAGGCAGCCTAAGATCGACGCGCTACCGATAGTCGTAATAATATTTCGGATAGTTCGTGCCTCGTATTTACGCCATTATGGACTCGTTAGCGAATTACGCTAGTGACGGAGACAATAGCAACAATTCAGACGATTCGAAGGTGAGTATACACCTGCAAATAGTATCCCGAGACAGCCGATAGCATCTTTGCCTCGGCATCCATGACGCTTCAGGAATTTTTTAGTATACACACACTCTCGACATGGCTTCTGGGATAGGTGTTCCATTTCTTGGGAAACATTTCGATAAATTCTCATCGAATCAATGCTTTCAATTCGTTTCCCGCTATTATAAAATATTAATTGATTAATTCGTGATCGTGTAACCACCACTTGGTTACTACGCCTCTGTCTTATCTATAATATGTAACCAATTTAATTGCAGCAATGCAATAGATCGCTGAAATATTATTTTCGTAGTTAACAAACTGCATGGGTGCGATACGTTTGTATCAAATTATACAGAGTATACATTAATTTAGTATTAAGCTGAGTGGTAAGAACAAATCAATAATTTGTCAGACGTTTATAGCTCATAAATTATTAATCGTTTCACAATGAATGTTGTTTTTCAAAGATGCCGTACGAAACGCACAATGATGCTAGCAAGAGAGCCAGCGATGCTAATTACGACCCGGTACAAATGGACATGAGTGAGGTACAGTGAAATCGAATGTTTGCAAACGCTTCTCCGTAGTATTAAGTACAAAACATTACAACAACTACTAGGACCTTGATGACTTTACGGGGGCTGTATAAACATCTAGGGTTCTATACCCGTTACATAAAAGATTTAGTACTTAGTTTTTGGAGGTCATATCAAAATCATCCAAATCAAACATAGTTCTACCGTAGTATTTCCATTGCAATTTTTTTTACATTAAATATACGTGAAAAATAATTTATATACCCTATATACGTTTCTGTTGGTCACTTTTGGAATTTGCATACTAAATTTTAAGTCGAATATTGTCTTGTTTGTATTGCAATGCATTAATATTTGTACGACACTCTGTCTTTCAAATTTTGAAACATTTGAAACACAACTTTAAAGCCTATACATACAATCGGGTGACTGAAACAATGCGGATAAACATTGAAATATTAAGAATTTAAATAATAAGTAAACGGGACTAGTGCCATTTCGTGAGAAAATATTAACACGTAGCTCTGTTGGTAATACATGATACAATATCTACGCACCTCGGCAAGGTCTATGCTGTGTGAGGGTCTTTCAAGACTACCCCAAGTCCTATTCAGCAGAGAGAGGTGAGTAGAGGAAGCCGGAAGAAGGTAACACTAACAAAAAATCAACCATCAAAGAAACCACATGTACAAAACACATTTGGGTAATAACTAACTGCTAAAGCAGACAAACACGAAGGGCCCTTGTATCCCTATTTATCTTTTATAAGAAGTTGTAGAAGATAAATGATTCGTATATCGTATAGAACTTTTGTATCAAGTACAACCAAGGCTATAAGAAAACAACTTATTATTGTAAAAATTCTTAGTGTTAAACGCATTAAACATAACGATTTATTCGTTTGAATACGTCCGCAAAGTTCAATATTTTTGTAGACTGTAATTTTGTGATCGATGTTACGAAGGAGTTGCATGCTTATATATCGCAACCAAGGGATATTCAAAATTACGGTGCTCTGAACATTGAATTTTGCTAAAATTGAGGGTACTGAAAGACATAATTGATAATACAGAGTTCTTGCAATATAAATCAAGATCTATGTTTCGTTTACTATGATACGTGAAAAGTGTATACTAACGTGGATCGTTTTTATCTCTATAGGAAAGTAACAACAACAATTCGTCCAGAGAATCCAGTAGCGAACGTGCGAACAGTCCAGTGACGCAGTCAAAGACAGACTCATCCCGAACATTACCTTCCCCCTCAGACCAGAGGTGAGCTGGTTTGTTTATAAGCATATTTTCCTAAAAAAAAACAAAGAAAATGATTCGCTTTCTTTGATGCTGCTTCTATACGTATATATTTCTAAGAGAAACTTGCAACATATTTACCACATAAATACATACAGAATAATAATACGAATCTGTGTGGTATACCCTGCAGAACGTAATCGTTTTACAGGCGATCTGATCATGAAAATCATTCAGCAAGTTCGAAAGACGAGCACAAACGAGGAGATCGGTCCGACCGTAATCGACACATGAGCGATAAAGGACGCCGATCATCCTACGACGATAGACGGCAACGAGAAAATAGTCACAGGGATAGTAGGGACGCGAAGAGGAATCGAGACGAGGAGAGAAAGTCTCGTGACGATGACAAGAAAAAGGAGAAGAGCTCGTTGGGCTCTAATAGGGACGAGAAGACGGACGACAGAGAACGAGAAAAGAACGACAAAGATCATCACTATCGTGACGATAGAAGGGACCGGAATCGAGATAAAAATGATAGAGATAGGCGCAGAGACAGAGACAGGGATCGAGATCGCAGGCATTCTAGGGACGACAGATCGAAGGACAGGCACCGGGACGACAGATCTAGTTACCACAAAGAGAAGGATCGTACACGATCAAGGTCAAGATCCAGGGACCGTGCACCACCACCTTTTCGTACGATGAGCTATAGAGAGGAAAAGAGCAGGAACAAATTGGCTCAACTAGAGAAATTAGGAATCGAATTGAAAGCACCTGAAGGAGGAGATACTCCCACACCTGGTGTTCAGAACGAACAAAATTATTATAATCCTCTGGCAACGGCAACGCAAGGGAAATACGCTGAACAGATACAGAAGAGGAAGCTTTTGTGGGCAAACAAGGTAAGGTTTTTCTCTATAATCCACGATATTGTAATAATTTTCTTTACATATTCTTCCAACGAATAGGTCTTATAGTTTTGTGCTGTTTGTGTTCACAGTCAAAGCAAGACGAAGGCAAAACGTCGACGGCAGCTTCAACTGCGAACACATGGGTGGGTACAACGTTCACCCATGATCAGGATGGAAAAGTGACTGCAAAATTCAAGCGATTAATGGGTATTAAAGACGATTTACCAACCCCTACGGCGGCAGGCGCTAAGCCAGACATTGTGAAAAAAACAAGAGGAAATGTTTAACAATATGGAACAACAGTATGAAGTAGCACGCGCTACCACTCACACGCAACGCGGTGTTGGATTAGGTTATGCTACTGGTGGCTATCAATTTCCACGATAAGTACAATGAAAACGTTTCGCATATGTGGTCACTATTGACAATGCCGATCGCAGACGCAAGCTATAAATTCTATCGTTAGTCTTGCAATTCTCTCAGGACGATTGCAATGACCAGAGTATTGATTTGAGAAAACGTGTTATAAATAGTGACTATATAGAGATGATTGCTAGACTTATGAAATAAGGGTCCGGAAGATCTTGTTAGAGTTATATGTAATTATATTGTATACATTGAAAATAAATTTGTTAAGACTCTGAAGAGAATTCGGTGCTCTCGACCATGATTATCCCTAAGTATTAGGTCGGTGCAAAAATAATTGTGGTGTTTCTTCTTGCTCTAAACTTTACTTTATTTCTATTGCAACCTTACGTCTTCGAAACATTTAGATCTGGAATAGAGTTGTTGAAACCTTATTAATAGTCCCTTGATCAAACGTATCCTAATCTGAACTCCATTTTCAATAAGATACCATGTCGCAAAGTCTCTGAAATTTAAACCGATGAAAACTGCAATTAATTTCACATCGATCTAACAATTTTTGGTCACGAAGAACCGAAGAAAACACTGTAAATCTGTTTATACTACGAATCCACGTTCCCAGCGCTATTCAAAACTGCTGAAAAACACGAAAATTTGTCAAAATGCTGTACCGATATCGAATCGGAGAGGTTAATTGTATGTATACGCTGTACAAATACACAAAAACATTGACAGAAATGACTTTTCTTTTTTTCTCTTTTTCGAAATAAACATCGCGGAAATCTTGCAATATATTCTTTTATTTATCCTCGAACCTTTCTCGTTTCAAAGTATGATTTTTTGATCAACCGTACAATTTAAACGATTCAAGAGAAGAAAAAGGCGGGCTTACGGGAAACACCTGCGCCTCCGAAGCTGCCTCGATGTACTCGTAGTTATAGCAACAACAATTTTGATTGGCCGGGAAATGCCCGACTTGTTACGACATCGTCCGAACGCTGAATTTGAAACGTGTTTACCAATATGGCGTACCGACGTTTGAATTTGATAGTTACGCGAAGGCTCGTTATAAAGTTCGTACAACGCCTGTGATATTCAACGAGTTACGGGATATATTTGAGCTTACCAAGTTGGAATAGGACATCGATCAGCCTTGGATTCTACGACCATATCTTCACCATGGAGAATTTCATAAAGATCGAGAAAATCGGTGAAGGTGATTTGACGATGCTTTCTCTGCTGGTCATGGTTTCCCAATTAATCTTTCTTCTGTTACCAAGTTTTATAAACTGGTCACGGTCATCGCTGTTCTGTCAATATATAATAGATTATTTTTAACACATTGAACGCCGACTAATTTTCGGATGCCGTTGACCACGTTGCTTGTTGGTGTTATATATTTTGTTATATATTTGTCTGCATTTATTATGTACTTATATGTCGTCTAACAAAAAGCAAACATACGTCAAAATCAAAAGAAAGATGCGATAACAGCGATAATAGCGTTAACGCAGGGCCGGCGTGCAATGTGTTAATTCGCTATGAACTATGGGGTCATAAACATTTTTATACGACCATGTCTTTTAACTGAGGTTGTCGAAAGATAAGTATTTAAACGTAGGTACTGTTAGACTCATCTCTTGGTTTACAATACAATGAGTCACAAGTATACGCGTATTCCTAATGATATAGTTTTACTTATCGTAAAGCAATATGAGAAACGGTATAGCGAAGGATTTTTCATAGGAACTTATGGAGTAGTTTACAAGGGAAGACACAAGAAGACAGGGCAAATTGTTGCTATGAAGAAGATTCGTTTGGAAAGCGATGATGAAGGAATACCGTCAACGGCGATTCGAGAAATCTCATTGCTTAAGGAATTACCGCATTCTAATATCGTGAGATTAATGGATGTGCTAATGGAAGAAACAAGGTTGTATCTTATTTTCGAATACCTCACTATGGATTTGAAAAAGTACATGGAAAGTTTAGGTAGTGGAAAACTGTTGGAGCCTTCAATGGTTAAATCTTATCTATATCAGGTCAGACAGTATGACAATATACATATCTGGAGCCTCGAACACTTCATTTTTCTGGGGCCCAGATATTAAATAAAATGTAAAGATATCTGAATGTATGTTAAAATGCTTATTCTGATTATATTTTATTTTAGATCACGCGTGCCATATTGTTCTGCCATAAACGCAGAATATTACACCGTGATTTGAAGCCTCAGAATTTGTTGATCGACAAAGCAGGAGTCATTAAAGTAGCAGATTTTGGTCTTGGCAGAGCATTTGGTATACCGGTTAGAGTGTACACGCACGAGGTGGTCACTTTATGGTACAGAGCTCCAGAAATACTTCTTGGTTCTAGCAGATATTCCTGCGCTATTGACATGTGGAGCGTAGGCTGCATATTTTCTGAAATGGCAACAAAGAAGCCGCTGTTCCAAGGAGATAGTGAAATCGATCAGCTGTTCAGAATATTTCGGTATAGTATATTTATAATCTATTCTTGCGATATAGTTTAAAATTAATAATAGTGATTAAATAATAATTATGTTGTAGCATACTAATGACACCTACGGAAGCAATATGGCCTGGTGTGACTCAATTATCGGATTATAAGGCTACATTTCCGAATTGGATAACTAATAATTTAAAATCACAAGTGAAAGAATTAGATGACGACGGGCTTGATCTCTTGCAAGCTATGCTTATTTATGATCCGGTGCATAGAATATCTGCACGAGCTGCTCTGAAACATCCTTATTTCGATGATTTAGATTTAACCAAATTGCCAGCGGAAGAAAGTTAAAACAAACTGTGCACACATGTTAAGTGCATATTATGCTATATAGAGAATATGTCTCAGGGTATCTCGACAAGCTAATTTATTCCGGCGTAAGGACGCCTCCAAGTTTCCGTTTAACGACTACACTCATCTAATTCCTGGGAAATTTATAAAAGAAAAACGTATTTTGTATTGCATTGCGATTTCGTTCCGACGATGTTAAATATTTTCATAGAAAACAACAACCGTCATGATAAGGAACTGAGCAACAAGTGTAGTATAACAGTTTGGTGCAACAGAGAACAATCTATTCTCGTACAAAATGTTTTGATATAACGATACAACAATATTGTGTATTTATTAGCACTTACTATAACATATTTTTACATTTCCCGTTTATCGATTTAAGTTAACATTTTATTTAGTACGTTTGAGTGCCGTTATATTATATAACAAACGGCTGAATTACATTTTTCCTATTCGTAGTATGTAATACATTCTGTTTTTATCCGAGACACATGGTATCGTTAGTAACTGAATCAAAGATATTTTGTTACTGCCATGTGTATATATCGCTAAAAATTTCATGCTCTCGTTGAAGCATCTCTTCTGTATTTTCGTAGTCTAATAAACAACGAAAATTTGAATATGATTATCTTTGAATTAGTTCTCTTCAGGTCGATTGCAATACCAGAGATCTGATTTCTGTTAGAAGTAATGACTGTAGAGAGCTAATTGTTAGACTTATAAAATTGATTAAGACTCTAAAGAAAACAACGGGCTTTTAACGAAACGAGGTATATTGATGGAGATGACCTTCTTTCGTTTTTTTTTTCAAATAAATGTATGTATAATAATTCTTGTAATATTTTCTTTAACTTTTTCTTTCACAATTCCCATACAGAAATGATTTAAAAGAGACATCGACATTTCTAGCAGGATTTCGTTAATAATTAAGTTACGTTAATACTGAAAGGAAAATGAAACCTTTCGCGGTATTACCAGTTCTTAGAACAAGCTACTTGATTCGTTTATGGAGGAAGATGACTCATGTCGAACAGCGCTGTAGAAAAATGAACTGGTACCCGTCTCTTAATTTTCTTTGTTGGGAATATTTCATCAAGTTTTCCATAAATTATTATGTTATTTTTCTACGATTTAAACATCATCAGGTAATCGACAAATAATAATATTGATATTACTATATACTAATAATATTAATATTACTTTGATTTTTATTAATAGAAACGTAGGAGCCTAAATTCGAATATTCCCGTTTTTATACTGGTTAGTTAATTAATTCTTATAATGAGGAAGTTCCTCGTGTAATGCCGTGACGGTCGTATCCTTTAGTAGCTGATTGTCTGACTTCCTATTGTAACTAAACCCACAAGAAAATAATTGATACAAAAGGCAAACCGAAGAAATGAGTCAATTATTTCAGATTCCTTAAGAATAACGTGTTCGCTCGGCACTGTACCAGTCCATTCAAAGTGTGCGTGTCTCGCAATTAGATCAGAGTGGGGAACGTTTCATAAAATCCTCCTTCAGTCCGATGTTTACAGTACCAGTTCAGAGTTTGACAACACCACATCACCGTAAGTACGCTTGTCCCAGCTTTTTAATAAACTATAATATGCCTCCATTCATTCAATCGTACAAGTGTAATAGGTATTCCTTATTGAACAAGCACAAATTACACGTTTACGCGAAACATTTCATTACGAGAGGCATAGGAGATTTACAGTCGGGTTTTATCGAATTACACGAATGGGATATTCATTGTTCGGGGTACAAAAAAATAATCTCGGAAAGATCCCGTTGAAAGCAACGACATTGGGCTCCGGAATCCGATACCCGTTAGTCAGTTACATAAAAACACAATGTCACATATTTATGTGAGTCTGTAGCTTCCTCCTATGTTAATTGCTGTTCCAGATAGCATATTGCATGTCATATCGTCCGCATACCGATCATAGTAAATCTGTACAAGTTGCGCGTTTCTTTAGAAAGGAGGAACCTTCGCAAGGAAAGAACCGAGGTTATCAGAGTTCACATTATCATCGTTGCGTATTTTATCATTTTCTTGTAAAGTGTCAATAAGACGCGCGTCTCACTTCTAGTCCAGTATACTTGGACCATTTTGTAGATATAGAACATGATTTAGTTCGCTTACGAAGCAGTTTCCGGGAACGAGGCCGCGATTTCCAAGAGACGAGGCTTTTTATTTTGAATTCTCATTTTTATGCGTAGGATGCGAGGCAGGTCATTTGAATCGCTTGAAAGTAAACGCTGTGCGACGACGAATGTCATCTAATTTTTTAACTAATTTTTTAACGATATAATCGTGCGGACAGTATCAGAAATTATTGTTAGCAGTACACAACGTACACAACGTACACAACGTACACAGGTTTTTAAAAAATAGCGAAGAATAGAATAGAAAATTCTCCGTTTTCAATTGGTCAATGTACTAGTAAATTTCCGCGGTCTATTGTTAGAAACCTTTATCTTCCGTACGGATGACACTCTAATGTGCTTTATTTTCAGATGAAGACGTTATCTTGTTTCTTATTGGTGGTGGGATGCTTGGCTGTTGTCCGAGCCCACACATACCATATGGGTGATTGTCCGCTCGTCCAGCCATTGCAGGGATTTCAAATGAGTAGAGTGAGTCGAAGAACACTGAACATTGAACATTGAACTTTGAACCCGGAAACCGAAAATGAATGTCATGCGAATACAGTATTTATAATTTTTAGTTTCTGGGCGTGTGGTACGTGATTCAGAAGACAGAGACGGCTAGCAAGTGTATCATTTACAACTATACACGCGGAGAAGAGCCGGGCGAGTACTCCATCTCGCAACATTCGAACCACCCGATACTAGGTGAGACCAAAGAAAAGGTCTACAGGATTAAAATTGCAACCTTGTCCTTGAAAGATCGTCAAGAATGACCGGCAACAATTATCGCAGAACAAACAAGTTTCTCTTTGATAGTCACGGTCGTGGGTCGGTTGTATATGTATATTACTGGAAGCCTTTCAGTTAATAAAGAAGCACGTTGGGTGCCATCGGTGTTCATAAAAGCATGTCAATAGGATAACTACCTGGCAAGTGGGATGAATTATCTGTAATAAAATGTCATGATGTCTCTGTGCGCAGGTCTTACACCACTAAAGCACCAGTATCATTACACCGGCGAATTATCCGTTCCAGACCCAGCCGTCGCAGCTCGGATGCAAGTCCGTTTTCCTCTGAGTAAGCGTTTGTAATTGAGCTTTTATCACCGATGCAAATTGCAGAACCACTTCTGGGAATCTCTTTTTCTTCCTTGAGAAAAACATGATTGTTAGTAATCTATTGATTCGCATAGGCTCATTTACGGAAATTGGAATTGGAATTCCACTGCAATCTAAACAAGATGAAAATTAACTTTTTGTATATGTATGCATATGCATATACATATACCGGGTCTCCTATTTAAATCGATCCCCTCGAATATCTCTGAAATTATTTCTGATGCCGGAAAATGTTTCAAACAAAAGTTGAACGGTATCGAGGGGGACATAATTTAAGAAAATAAAGTTGACCGTCATATGTCCTCTACGCCTTCATCTACGAAACAATCGAGGGGTTCAATTTACATGGGACTCTCTGTATACACAATCAACATGTTACGGAAAATTCCTAAATTCGTCCCTGACCACTACGTATAGTGGTCACTCCGGCGATTAAGATCCTAGAGGGTAACAAAATAATTTTCTCGTAGGTGTAGCCGGAAGCGCATCCCACGTGGTGTTCGCCACTGACTACGAAAATTACGCGGGCATTTTCACGTGCCAGAAGTTAGCGTTCGCGAATCGACAGAGCGCGACCCTGCTCTCTAGACACAAAGAACTGGACAAGAGCTATTTGGACAAGCTGCGGTTACAGTTGACCAACTTCGGAGTTGACCCGTTCGAGCTGAGCATTGTCTCGCAAGCCGACTGCCCTAAAGGTAACAACTCTCTGGACATCAACGTGGACCCTAACACCTTCACGGCGGAGAACTTGGGCAGCGTGGTCCGCAAAGCCGGCGAGAAACTGGGTGACGGTGTGCAGTGGGTGGCTAGCACGGGAAGCAAGGTGTACCATAAGTTGGCCGGAAGCGAGGAAAAGAGCACAAGCAATCCGGAGGATAACACCAGAGCAGCCATTACCCGGAACTACGAGAACAACGAAGTCGAATGGATACCTTAAACATTTAGGCTCTACGGTATCTTTTAGTTTTACTCTGATCTCAACGAGTTACACCGCCTTCCTACCTTTTGACCAGAGCTTATGAGCATCGAAATCGCGACGACATCGACAAACAGACTTATCGATTCTGATTTCATTCAATAAATCACTTGGATCCTATAGAATATTCGAGACTCCCGAGTAGGCAGTCAACGCGTTAACGGTAGATGTAGAACGAGAACGAAAGACTACCAATAAATTGATATTTTTATATCGACGACTATATTGAGATAGAATGGACCAGTTATCAACAACGACGATCGTCGAACGTCGATATGAAATAAAATTTTTTGTAGCGTACCAGATTGCGTTATATTCTTTCTAATCCTGTCGAACAACGATCCCCGATCGTCAATCACAATTTCCTTGCTCGAAAGTTTTCCGAAGAACTTCTCTAACTAATGTTCCATCTAACTTTCATAGAAACTTTACCGGACGAATGGCTGGGATACAGCACCTGCAAAGTAAAATGAAAAACGCACGCGACGTCTATGGTCGAAGTTGTTCGGCGCGCGTTGCGCGTTGCCTGAATTGATCTAATCTATTTACAACCGGGAGTTGTACGTTCCACGGTTCTAAACATGCGGCGGATCACGTGATTCAGAATCTCCCCAATGCAACGCATCTGGATCGTGGGTTCATATATCTATGCCCCTGAATATTAGTATCCTGACGATACGTTTCAACGATCAGTCCGATAGCGACCGTTGCGACGAGACAAAGCCAGACTTCCGACGACATCCATACCCTGTAACATTCCCCGGGCCCGTGGTAGGATATCCGTGCTCTCCTTCCAGTAGGAATCGAAGGTGAGTCGAATAGCAAATTATCAAGGCACGCGACGCTCCGTTGCTCTTTATTGTTTCCATACTAACGATACCTCGTCTCAGCTATTCATCCGCGAAACATGAAAACGATGTTGAATTCCGAGCATGTGTATATTTACGCATACATTGGTCGCAACATATTTCCCTGGAACGGTCGTACACGACAAGAATCGGTGAAACGAATGTCTCCGAAAACGAACGAGCGCAGCCTCAGGAATATTGAATAGTACAAACTTGTTCCGCGATGAAGAGAATACTGCATAGACGAAAGATCTCGCACGACGTGCTCCGTCTACCTTTGTTCCTTATTTTTCGAAGGAATTAGAATAGGAGCCCGACTGCTCCGAACTGTCCCGAACACTATGATAACTCGTCCAACCGACATCGATTCTTCCAACATCTTGTCCCGTGCATCGAAAGCATCGTCGCCGGCTTGATAGCGTACGCAGGACAACATAGGGGAGAAGGTAGTTGCCTACTCGCGAATGGTTGTTGCGCACTGCAGCAGCCCGAGTCGCGTTGCGGTCATCGGGGGGTGGATGCGCAGAAGTCGCGAGGGTGCTGGCGAGGGTGTTGCCGAGGGTGCCACCAGCTGGCGATTCCATCCACCTCTGTCTCTCAGTGAGCTTCGCGTGATACTATCGGTACGGGTGTCTTTTGCGCGGCGAACCTCCTGGCAGCTCGGTCCGTTCCCGGACTGATTTCGAATCGATCTAGGATCGCGGCTCGCGCGTTCTCTACTCGCCCGATAGTCCTCGGGAGCGCAGACGAACGCAGACGAGCGCAGTGTTTTTTTGGTGCACCGTCGACGCGCTTGTACGCCAACGAGCTCCGACGAGACTCTCTCAGGGTAATTTGATCGATTTTTAAAGCGGCGTGCGGCATCAGCATTTCCTAACGAACAAATTTACCTGAACACGGACGATCACCGACCGTTTCGCCGTTAATTCGATAATCGGCAATCCTGTGATATCATTTTCCGCTCGATTGATCCGCTGCATCCGGTGCTTGGTTATTCTTTGCTAAAAAGTCGTGTCGTACAGCAGCGGTTTGATCAATTCTCGTTGAAATCTCCAACAAGGCACAGTATTACAATTACAATTACAATTGGTTTGATAAATTTCTTTATTCAAGTATACGTTACCACAAAAAATCGCAGAAAATCTAAATAAATTCAGGTTTGTTATTTTCATAAGAGATAACATATTAGGCAATTTTAATGTTTGGTAGGTTTAGTGTCACTGTTAAACGATGAGAGTACCCGATGACAGCGGGGAGAGACCAGAGCGATAATGGTTCGCGATGACCGGCCCTCGGGGCGACGGAGGTGGGTCAGAGTCACTGTGTTGATTCGCCACGGTTAGATAGAGCTGTCCGGTCAATGTGGTTCACAGGTTCAAGAGACAAGTTCGTCAACGAGGCCCCGTGACCCAGATTCTCGATATCTGTGCAATATCTCTCAATTTCGCGGAGTGTTTCGCGCGACGCTTTCAGGATCAAACCCTCCCATCGAACTGGGACACTCGGCCAGTAATCGGGTTAATTCAATTAAATTTTCATCGATCCGACCAGCGACCACAGTGTTTCTACAGCCATCTCTCGTTCCCTCATCGTGAGCTTTCCTCGGGGCTTCTTCCAAACATTCATCACGTTACGATGCATTCTCAATTCGCTGCGTTGATCCGCTTTTAGTAGATACACTGAAGTTTGGAATTTTGTTTCCACTTACGCGTACGCGTTACCTGTTGCTCATGGCGCAAAACGTCGTTACTGGGGTCGACAACCCAGACAATTATCTTTATCTCAGCTGTGCTCTTCTCTAGATGCCTCTTATTTTTCTCTAGATCGTCGATTACTTCTTTTCAGAGTAAACACAACGGGCCCCGTCCTTGCCGAGTCGACGAGAGAACGGTTCCTTTCGATTATCCTTTCTGCATGTCGCGTTTCACCTTTGCGCAACTGCTCAAAAACTCGATGACACAGAAATCTCATTGTAAACGGGCTTCGATCGATCGATTTTATCGGTGTCGATCGTTTCCGAAGGTCGCGCGAAAATCCATTGAAATCGAGACCCGAGATTTACGATCCACAAGGTCGCAGAGACTTTTGTCTCCCTGAGATCTGCTCGCATGATTGAGCGTTATTCGCGACTCCTCCGACTCGGAGGAAGGACAACCGGTGCGAAGCCTCCGGCCTTTGTTTCTTATCTACTGGCAACCTTGAATGGATCTTTGGGAACGGTTCTCGGGAAAAGTTAAGCGAGCATCAGTCGGATCGCGCGTCTCCGAGTCATTGGTTCGGGGATTCCGGGCATCTCCGTCGATCGTTCGACCGTTCAATCATTGTCAACTGGCGGCTATCCTATGTGAGTCTTCATCGTTTTACTATTCTCAAAATATTTGTGATCAATTTTCTGTTTGGTTCTTCGGAGGGGCTTTTTATCTTTCCGATAAATTGATAGTTCGCAGAGTCTCTGCGAGAGAAACGATCCCGGTTCCTCGAGGATTATCGACACCCGTTTGTTCCCAGGGAGTTCGGCGATGTCTAGGATAGAACAGTCTTCTAGTTTGCGTTTATTTTGCTAAATCAGCCGTAAGTGTTTCAATATTTTTCTCTATCGGAGGAATAGGTAGATAATTACTAGTTAACGCTTCGCTTCTTTGCGGGAACGGAAACGAACAATACGGAATTGTAGAAAATCCGAAACGTCATAAGTGTGTTATTCAAATGTGATGTGATGCGAGGAACAGCTTGATGTCCGTGAAATGAAGGATTGAAATGAAAATTTATGCTAATAATGGAAACGTATGTCCGAGATATTAATGTCGCTTACATAAAATCATTTTAAAACTTGCTTACCGGCGAGGACGACCGCACGCGATCGATGTCTAACGTTCGATCGCCTTGAGACGAGACTACATCCTTCGAAATTTCAATAGATCGCTTGTCAGATTCGCGTAGATCTGTTCCGAAGAGATCTAAAATCTGCAAAAGTCTCGCTACATTCTCTAACGTGTAATTTTTATAGATACATACCGTGTGTCAGATAGTTCCTGAACTTACACCAGCCTAATTTATATAATAACTATCGATCTAATAGATGTGGAGGGTTGAAATTCTTAATCCCGGACCAGCGAAACGTTTTTCCCCGATATGGCAGGTTTAATTCGGTTCAAGGTCAGTTTGGAACCCCTTATCCGGTCTAAGCATTTCGTTGAAAGCGTGATTCATGTTTCGACTTATCGAGCACAGGTACGATGAATCGTTCGACGAGCATTAATCGATCTACCCCCCCAACTAGCTCGTTAATAAAGCGACCGGAATTCCTGCAGGGCAATCTGTCTGGCATTAACGATAGATTAAGAAAGAAAATGTCATGCTGTCCTGTGACGTAACGCAATCAGTTTTCATTAGGCCTCCCGTAGTCCTGGAAGGGAAGGTCCCCCTGGACTTTCGTGGGGTCGCGGCAGCGTTTAAACTTGCACGGGCCTATTTTTAATCCCTATTTACAACGTTGGATTAACTAGCTGCAAGAGATATTGTACAAAATGAGCTATCGGAAGAAAATGAAGCGGCCGTGTGTCGCGTTATTCTTATTTCCACAACACACATACACAGATAGGTACCTGAATTCACTTTTCTATATAAGAAGATCGGCAAAACGCATCGTGTTGGCTTGTTTAACGGTGAAGTACCGTCGATGCATATTTGTAGAGTCCACGCGACGGGGTTCAAACATTGTGTAATATCTGTGAATCGTTGACCCAGTGTCCTCTTTGGGAATATTGACTTACTCGATGGTCGGTCCTTCTGATCCCGAGAGATCGGCAGACTCTTCTTCGATGGGACAGCAAAATTCCAAACAGAAAATCCCGTGGCCTTTGCATTATAAATGAACCGAGTGACGCAATTGGCGATCGTCATGGCAATGAACGCGATTAGCATCGATTTAGCGCCTTCTGTACGATAAAGTAAAGTAAAGACTCTCCGAGGATGTTTGAGTTCGCCAAGAATGAAAGTTTGATTCTGACGCAACTAACGCGAATGAAATATGGACTCGTATAACACGAGTCAAAATCTTGACGAATTCTACAAACAATTCTATGAACAATTTAACAACAATAGCGTGATTGGAATTTTCAGATGTTGGCGATAACGTTGATGATCGTGGCAGCGTTGTGGAGCCACGCAAGCGGGAGCAGCGTTCTGGTAGCAGACATGGCGATGTCCAAGATGGTAGAGCTGAAAACGGACGCACCGTTCTGCGCCCTGTACACCGATCGCGGTGTCATACAGAAGATGGTGCTCAACGCCGATCCCAAGAAAGTTCGACAAATGTCCAACAACCTGGTCGCTGACCTCGAAGAAACTTGCAAAGCGTCTCGGGACAAGGGAAAGGTAGTACACGGCCTTGCTCCCAGCCAGATCGTCCACTCGGACACCTCCGTGGAATCGATTAACATTTCAGAAACATGAATATCTCTCCCTCTACCTCGTCGTAATGTTTTCGTGCGCTTTACTTTCTTACGACTGCTCTTGAACTCTAAACCGAGAACAAGACAGTTGATCTCTATGCTGATTGCTGATATTTACGATCGTTTTACGTCGTGCAACCTCGTAACGAGTTGATTTGGCTGTGACGCAACCACGGTCCTTGCGATTGGAGTCGAACAACCGTGTTACCCTGCAATTGAGACTCTCAAACCCATTGCATCGAGCTCCTTTCTTGCAAATTACTTGATCTGTAATTCGCTTGCTTCACCGTACTGCGTTCTCCAGATTCTCCACGCGTGCTCGCTCGGAACATTGAATTGTAGCGCCCAATCGAGTAATCGCGAGTACTCGAATAGTCAAGTAATTGAAAGAGAGACATGGTCTGGGTCGAGCGCCACGTAGCAACTCGCAACGCGTTCAGTGCCAATACTTTTCGGGTTTACTCATCCACCAAGTCGATAATGGTATACGAATGGTACTTCGAACGATTCCATTAGCTTTCGGATGACCTAACCAGGTCTGGATTGCTCAGTTATGCATGGAAATTTTCGATTCCGCGACCGATATCCCATATCCGATATCCGATATGAAGCGCACTCAGCGTGTCCCAAAAGAAGAATCCCGGTGTCAGGGCTCGATAAGATACTATACAATAAATATATCCGGAAAGTTCGTGATATCCGGGTACCTGAAAATTTATATTGTTCGGAGACCCGAATATCATATATAAACTGCGGATCTTTATGCATTTATGGTTTGTAAAAATGTTCAAAAACTGCTATAGTATCAAATTCGACAGAATTTAGTACGATTTTTATTTATTTTGCATGTACAAATGTTATTACCAATGAAAATAGGATTTCATTTGGTACGACTTTCTTAAAATTTCTCTACAAAAATTGAAAATTGCATAAACATCCGCAGTCTAGTCATAGATTTTCGGGTGTCCACCCACCCCTAATAAATACTTACAATCGGTTAATCGAGTTAGGAATGAATAAGTAGAGCAACATGATAGCTAAAGTAGAAGTAGAATAAAAAGCACGAACGGCCAAAACATGAGAGAAATTGTTGACAGAACCAACCCGCAGGCGGTGGACTCATCTATCCAGGAACTAAATGGTGCGGTCCGGGTACTTTGGCCAGTTCATACAACGAGTTGGGTCACCACGCGGCGGAGGACGCCTGTTGCAGGGAACACGATCAGTGTCCGGTGACGCTGGGCCCGCACGAGTGCATCCACGGGATTTGCAACAACTCGCCGTTCACCAGGTCGCACTGCGACTGTGACGCCAAGTTCCGCAGGTGTCTGCAGAACTTGAACTCCGAAGTGGCCAACACTCTTGGCGCTCTCTTCTTCAACGTAATACAGGTCACCTGCTTCAAAGAGAGACGTCCATGCTCCGAATGGCAGAGGTAAGCTTGCTCGCCAATAAACAGGCCTGTGTGTCTTGCGTTCGACCCGGGTGCACCTTTCAGGAAATTACCGTTCATATAATGAACAAATTCGAAACCGACTTTCGGTTGTTTCGAGTCTCCGAAAGATTGTTCTACGATAATATAGTTAACGATTTTGAAACGGGTATAGCTATAGATGCCCGTTGGAGTGGGAAAACTCGGAAAAGTTCGAGGTGCCGATGCCGCGAGACCATTACGCCAAAAAGGTTCTAATCGTGAAGATGTTCCTGCAGATAATGCGCGAGGCGCTCAAACAGAAGCAGCGGTATCTTCTCGGCGGAGCAACGTAAAACTGTAATCTCGTAAAATTTCCGCAGGGCTTTGGTGTCGGTTTAGTGGTGATGGTTTCGTTGGCGTCCATACAGCTTTTCGTAACATATCTGAAAGAATTCCATTCCAGTAAGATCGATGTAAACGCATTCTTGTCTGTTTCAGGAACGGATACGACGAGTCCGTGTCGAACCGATTATGCTCCCAGTACAATTTCCGACCCAGCGACAAGTACATTCCGCTAATGCCTCTAAACATCAACTAGCTATTGCGAAAACGCAAGAAGACCGGACCAGACAGCCTTTAAGCAGCTGTGACAGTTAACAGAGTCTGAGCGAGCGGAACAATTGTACTGTATTTCATTTCCGAATCTGAACTTACATCAGAGGACGTCCGGTTGCGTGTTCCCCCTGTACGGTATGCTAATTTTGTGTATGCTAGGTTCGACCACAAGTCGGCGAACCTGGCCTCGAATTCGCGAACGGGTTCGAGGGCGACCGCACGAATTAGTTGACAAAACGTGGTACACACCTGGAACCGAGACACATTTATGCAAATTTAACAACAACCCCACGTTCGTTTCACGCGTCAGTCGGTATGTCGGCCTTGCGATCCTGATGCATTGCGCTTGCAACCGCTTGCGAACGGTTGCAAACGCTTGCGAACGCGTTCGTCGAGGCCGACCGCGTGCAGGCTCTGTTAATTCGGTCCCCTTCTTGCGTCTTTCCTTCGACGGTTTTCCAGACAAGCGCGTCGAAGGAGCTCGATCAACAATTTGCCAATGATTTTTCAATAATTCTAAAGCAAAAAGAAGCGATTCAAAAAGTCTTTAGCCTTTTCGAAATACAAACGAAGTTAATCGAATCGTTTTAGCAAATCGCACCGAACGTGCGTCGTCGATAACACGATTTTACAATTATTACTGCTCAATTTTACTCTTTAATTGTGTGCAACTTTAACGCTAGAACTACCGGTTGAAATTGAATAGTATTGTGCATTCGATGAGAATTGCAACGAATATCGGCAAATGTACCCTCGCGATTTTTATATATAAATTCAGACGACTCCCTTCGAGTCTCCTCGATACTTCTAGCGTTGAAGATAATTGCGGTAAGCCCTCCTACGTTGTCAACGAGGGCTTTATCTCAACTATACTATTGCAACAAGGTCCGCGTTTCTTGCATGTCACTCGTCGCATTTGCTCTACCGCGAAATGTGCATGCGATTGCATAATCGACTAGAGGCATCTGCAACGATCCCCTTTAGATTAAGATAATCTGTTAGATTGATGTGCCAGCGATACAAACACCTTCTTAACTTCTTCTTTTCGCCAAGATTCCATCGGGGAAAGATTACAATTAGGAATATTAGGATACCGCGTTGATCGCCGTGCTAATCTACAAGTTTCGGGAGCAATGAATGGAAGCCAAAGCTTTATAAAAGTTTACTAAATGATTTTGCTGAGTGTTCGAATCATGTTCAACTTTCGCGAAATGCCTCTTCCGTTGGATTTCGTTTATTACAATCACATCATAATTACAATTGAGAAGGTTGCACGGAGAATCGCTCGCGCATCAATCTAATAAATTCATAAAGTACCAATGAATTCCTCAAGGTTTACGATTTTCTAATGTTTGATAGCTACGAAGGTGTTTTCATCCGATCACACTGGGTTGAAAGCGTTTCAATACTATACGCAATGTATATTAGCTCGTAGCGAATAGCGTAGATGCTCTCGAATGCTGTTCAAGATAATTGGGTACGCCTGATTGTTTTTTTGTGGCAGTTCGTAGACGGAGAAAGAGGGAAAGAGAATGAAAACGATGTTTGCCAATTACAGTATGCACGAGCAATCGATGACGGCGAACTCTGCACAATCTCTACTGTGATTCGAATAATTCAGACGTAGAATTGCTACAGTTTTACTCGTAGTTGTATATAAGTAACCGTCCGTTATTTGCGGCTCTTCAGTCCAAATAATCGATGCGACCAGAAAAGATATCCGGAAAGCGAGGTTGCGACACCTACACCGTGTTGTTCGGATTCGCTAATACCTCCAAAAGATCGGCCGGGTAAACGTGCAATCGATTCACCGAGTCACAGTTAATAATTTTCAGAAATACCTCAGTGACATTTTTGTTTCCGAACGACCTTCGGTCGATCTTGGACGGCGCGGTACCGATCTCGATAATCCCGAGAAAAATCTCTGTCCAGCTTCGAATAATAGTCGTCGGGCTGCGAATCATTCTACATTCGCGGCACTCGTGATCTTGTAGAAGGTTCTATTTACAATGAAAACCTTCGGCTCCGAAAAATCAGGTTTCCTCCAGATTCTGTTTTTCATGAGATAAAGATTCGCAGTCTAATAATCGTTAATTATTCTATATTGAAGCCAAGACGAGCAGTGAAAATATATTTTTGAATATTTATTGTATTGTACAGCGAACAGGGTTACCGAGATTATTACCGTGCGTCGAACGATTTCGAGACGAATGCATATCTATATAAGTACACGATTTTTTAATTGCACTACATATCTACAATACTAGAATACATTAGTTTATTACAACGTACTACTATTATAACATTACGTTCACACGTAATACTACTGCTTGTACCATATTATTTATACGTATACTTTTTATTACAATACGATATTCTTACTAATTATAATTATCAAAATGACAGTTACTATAAACGGTGCGAATTAAGCCACAAACGTGGGAATATGCATGTACATTTACGTTTTCGCTCTTACAATTAGTGTAATCCGTAGACGCTTCGATAGCGCAACTATGATATTTCTGTTTGAAGAGGGACAAGATTCAGATGTTATAAAAACGAATATACCCAAGTTATATTGTTTTAAAGCAAATATCAGATATTGTGAGAATAAACGACTACCTCCCAGCAGAAGACAGATTTTTTTAAATTATGTATAAGGTAGTCTTGATGCAGACTTGCAGTTTGCAAACATTACTCGTACCGCATGTATACATATTGAATATACAGTCGGTGTACAAAGTATTCGTACACATTTTAAAAACGAATAACTCTTTCAAAATTGGACCCAACAGCTTAAGTTTTTTTCAGACGTTAGAAGGATTAGTTTACTGTAGTGCCGTTTGAAATTTCGCGGCAGTATGTTGTGCGCGCCATCTGTCGGGAATAGCGCGCAACTCTGTGCGCTCTATACTCGGTGGTTGAGGCGCGGAGTGGGAGCGTGTCAGTCCTATCTAGATGCTGTGATGGATGAAGTTTCGTCAAACGGTACGTCTTTTCCGAAGAAAGTTCCGAGTTGCATTTTGATGGAAGTGAATGGATTCACAGTGTAGAAAGTGGAATCGTTTCTAACGTCGTGTCGTAACGGGACGATCGATCGTGAATTTCGCGTGATACGTTGGACGCTTCTCGGATCGCGTGGGCGTCCTGCCATCCGAGTCTCCTGGCCCACGCTCCTCGCAACTCGCAACTCGCAACACTTTATTTACGCTAGGCGAATCGTTCTCCTTGGTCGCTACGTTCCCCGGTAACATGATCGTTAGCGTGCCACGGTATCAGAGACCCATAATGATCCAGGTGACACGTTTCATTAATTGACAATTAAGGAAACCCTCGTCCGAGAACTGTATCGTTTATCGTCAGCTGGTTCATATATGTAACCAGCTTTCCCCTGATGCTTACCTAACGTCAACCGTGAATCACGTTTCCTTCGTACCGCGTCGCGTTCGGTTTTCCGCAGCATCGGTTCGCGGATTTGTTTTCGCAGCTGTCGCCAGCTCGATGTATTCGAAATTCAACGCCGGATTTACCCTTCACGACATCGTCGGACTCTCGCAAAAAAGTACACGCGTCTACGTGTATGTAAATATACAAAACAGAATCAAGAAAAAAAACTGTGTAGACGGTCGTGCTAGGTAACCGAACGCGATATTTCGGAGATAATCAAAAATCAAAGAGATGAAGATTCTTTACCGTTCTGTGTACTTATTCCAAGAACTTATTGTCAATATTTGAATTGTAATTTTATCTTCGATCCATGTTAGACCAAGCAAGTGGGGAAAGTAGAGGGACGATAACTTGTGCCGGTTGTCTGAATGCAATCGACGAAGACGAGTTCATCCAGGCTCTAAACCAGATATGGCACATCGATTGTTTTCGGTATGTTATTCTTACGGAATAGTAGATCTTACTCCTTGTCCTCTAAGCACGTCGAAACGCCACTAAAACATACTCCCACATTTTTAGAATTAAGAATATTAGAAAAGAAGCAGAATTCTCTCTTGTTTAAGTCTCCTTTACGAAATGACTACTGCCTGCCATAGGTAACTCAATCATTTCCTTATTTCAAGAGTCACCGGATCTATAGATTCTTAGGAACTTGAATAAATTAGATCTCTAAGGATCCGTCGGTATATTAAAAAGATGTTTTATTTTTGCAGGTGTTCAGCTTGCGATGTCGGCCTCTCGTCTTGGTACTTTGAGAAGGATGGTTTGCTTTTTTGCAAGGATGATTACTGGGCCGCTTACGGGGAAGCCTGCCAAGGTTGCGGCCAAATCATCACAGGTCCCGTTATGCTGGCAGGAGATCACAAATTTCATCCAGAATGTTTTGCCTGCAACTCGTGCGGAGCATTTATCGGAGATGGGGAAAGTTATGCGTTGGTCGAAAGGTCCAAACTGTATTGCGGATGTTGTTACAAGAGACAAATGCAGCCGATCAATAGGACATCCAACTGTCCGTTCGCTAGAAAACCACACAGCATCAGACTAGTAGAAATACCTCCCAACTGTTCAGATCCGGAGAAGCAGAGAGGAATCAAACTGACATTAGACACAACTCCTAGTCCTAGAAATTGTGGAGCTTTGCTTCGTATATCAGAGTACGTATACAAACTGTGTACAATTTACTTGTACATTCTTGTATTATATTTGTTCTGTTTACATTCGGTATTGTTCGTCGAGAAATGTTAAACACAATTTGCCTGTTCGCCTTGTTTGTGTTGAACGTTTTACGAGTAAATTTTAGCTATCGAAAAAAACACATGCGTTACAGTTAAAAAGTACTTTAAATTGAACACGCGAGAATTGTCTACTTCGATAAAAACCAAAAAAAAAAATAAACGAGAGATTTGTATATAATGAGAGTAGGAAATTTTCAGTTTAGAAGAAAAAGAAACAATATTTTGTACAACATAAAATTATAGTTAATAAAGCTTCTCTAAAATATTTAACCTTGCATGAATAATTCTGTGGTATTTAAAAACCGCTGTAGATCACAGCCTCTAATAACTTTGAACTAAAACACAGGTTAATGAGAAATGTTCGTGGAAAGATCAGTAAGCTGCTGGCCTCTATGATGGAGGTTCTATTTAGGCTATGCTGCCACTTCTCTAATCATAGGTACAGCATAACAAATAAATAATATGCACTAGATATTGTGTCTTTTATTAATTAGGTGTGTGTACTTGGTAGTTGCTACATAACTGCACGCAAAATACATATCTTGTGCAATAAGGTATCTTGTCCAAAATGTCAGTCGTTCGTTTATTAATATACATACATTACATACTTTTGTAAGCATGTAACATAGTTGAGAAGAAACTGTACTTCATGTACATATATCATTTTGCGCTGTGTGGTGGTACTATATACTGTTTAGAAATCATTACATTTTATGTATTGTATACGTCACACGTTACATCTATCTTCAAGGATAGTTTTATCAACGAATATCAATGTTTCTCATTATAATACGATCGTACATATTCCTGTACCTATTAAATGCACGCAAAATATTGCATGTATTGTTGCAACAACTGTTTATGAATATCGGTAAAGTCACGCAAAACGTGTTACAGACTGAACGTATCCAGTGATCTCATTTCCTTGCACATCGGGGATCGAATACTCGAAGTGAATGGTACACCGGTCAAAGATCAACCCATAGAAAGCATAGAAAACCTTATACAATATTCGGACACAGTTTTACAGGTAATTTTCTGCTTTGTAAATCTTTACTTTTAACATTGAACACAGTAACGAATGTCATTCGAACCCGATTGAACTCGGTTACAAACGCGCTCATTTATTTTTTTTTAGTTGACCATCGAGCATGATCCGGATGCAGTGTCGCGAAGACCAGCCTACTCCTCACCGTCCGCGACAATGTTGACATCGATCGGAAGTCCAAAAACCACTGCAGAAAGTAAGGAACGGTTATTCAAACGACGGGACGAAGGCTACATTAGCGGTACACGAAGCAGACAATTAAGGAGAACGCGAGATCCTATGCACAAAGAGCGCAGCAGCTCCATGTCGAGACTGCTCGATGGGTATGAGATTTATTACTGCCAGAAATTTATTTTGCGACAGCGATAACAAACAGAGATGCTCAGAGTATAACGTATTGTAGATCTTCAACGAATCCCACGTGCGACTTGAGCAGGACTAGGTCATTTCGAGTAGAGCCAAAGAATCAAAGGATATTTCGTGCAAGCGATCTAGTGAAGGGAGAACTGTTAGGCACAGGATTCTTCGGGCAAGTGTTCAAGGTGACGCACAGGGACACCAACGAGGTCATGGTACTAAAGGAGTTGTACAGAGTGGACGAGGAAGCTCAGAAAAATTTCTTGAAAGAGGTAGCTATCACTTTGCAAATAGTATCTCAATTAGAGGTGGGCAGGTACCCGGAAATTCGGTTTCGGGTTGGGAATCGAAAATCTATGACATTCGGGTCTCCGAATAATATAAATTTTCCCACCCCTAATCTCAATGTAAAACAGATACGGAGATACATATGTTTCGTCTTTTTATTAGGTAGCAGTACTGCGTTCCTTGCATCACAACAACGTTCTCCGATTCATCGGGGTTCTGTACAAAGACAAGAAGCTCCATCTGGTCACGGAGTATATAGCAGGTGGAACTCTGAGAGCTTTGCTCCACGACGCGAATGAAATTTTGCCGTGGGAACAGCGGACATCGTTCGCGAAAGACATCGCCGCTGGCATGGCGTATCTACATTCCATGAACATCATTCACCGAGATCTGAACTCGCACAACTGTCTGGTGCGCGAAGACAAAACTGTGGTCGTCGCTGATTTCGGTCTCGCTAGGATAATACAGAATGGTAATTCACCGGAGAATCGTAAATACAGCAAACATTCCGATGGGGAGACGAGAACGTCGAAGAAGGAGCGGAAGAAAAGATACACGGTGGTGGGAAATCCATATTGGATGGCTCCCGAGATGATGAAGGGCAACAAGTACGACGAGAAGGTCGACATATTCAGCTTTGGCATTGTTGTGTGCGAGATCATAGGCCGGGTTCAAGCTGACCCGGATTACTTGCCAAGATCATCTGACTTCGGTCTGAACCAGAATGTTTTCAAAGAGAAATTCTGCTCGAATTGCCCGGAAATGTTCTACAGGATAGCTTTTCTTTGTTGCGACTTGAACCCTGACAAAAGGCCGCCGTTCGAATCGATGCAGATCTGGTTGGAAGGATTGGCGATGCATTTGGCGGTCGGCGCTGAATTGCCAGCGGACCTGGAGTTCGACATTAGGAACTACACCGGATCTAGTACGAGTACCAGCGAGTCGACTACTCCGGACAACCTCGCGCCGCAACTGAAGCCTATCAAAGAGGGCCAGATCCATCAAGAGAAGAAACGGTGCAGCGGATGTGACGATAGCACTCTCGAGCGCGAAGAATCTGTTCAGAGCGGCAACACGCTCCAAGTGCCTGACCTTAATGCGATCACCTCGAAAGGGAGGTACACGAGGCAGACCAGCAAAACGAACGAATCGCCGGGGAATACGGCTCGATACACGCGTCAGAATTCCAGGTCGAAAGACACCGTTGAGAAACTCGACTCGGCCGTGTCTCCTGAGAGCAGCGGATTCACTGGTTGTTTCGCTAGACAGAAATCGAATGAATCGTCTCCTCGCCTCTCAAACGACAAAGACAACAAAGCTCGTTGCGTGAACCAAGCTGATCAAACCGACTGTAATCTGAAGCGAATAGCCACGATCGAGAAGATCAGGTACGTGGGCAAAGCCAGTCCATGCTCCTTGTCGGACACTCTAAACTCGGAATACATTCTCGATAACAAATGCTCGTACAGGGTCAACAATAATATCAACTCGAAGTCAGAAATTGCGAGAACCAAGTTGGAGAGCAAGTTCAAGATGCCGGATACAAGCTCCGTCAGCGCCTACCTGAGGCAAATCGGGAAATCCGTGAGTACCACGGAGACGGAGGTGAAACCGGAGAGCCAAAGCGATAGCAGCGAGTCGAAGAAAGCCGGTGACGAGAGCACGAAATCGGTAGGTTCGTACTTGAGGAGGACAAAGATCTCGCCTACGAAGGAGTCACCAAAGAACGCGTTTTCACCGCAGAACAATAATCAATCCGAAGCTGGTACTTCGTTGCAATCAAAAGTAACTGTAAGCTCGGCAGAAATGAACGAGAACGAACCTGCGAACGAGAGAGTGGTAGTGAGACAGGATAGCAACGCCTCCGATATCGGCAGCATTCTGTCCAGGCAAGGAAGCCTCACGGTACTGGACCGCTCGGCCAAGTACAAGGACAAGGTCTACGAAGAGTATTCTCCTTACAACACTTTGCAGGAGGACGACCTTCGGAAGAACAGCAATCTACGTTACACAGACAGCCTCTACTCGAACACGAGCCTCTCGAAGAACGACGATCTCCTTATTTACAATACGCAAAACGAGACTAACGCCGAGACTAACAAACAAGACTGCGTCACGTCCATCCAAGACTCCTCCGAGTTAGAGTCTGATCCGAAGAAGTCGGTGTACGACGGTGGCAAGCTGTCCAGTTCGTTGGCAGAGTACAGCGGGTGTTACAAGAACGTTGATCTATGCAGGAAAGACAGCTTCGGCTCCGACAGCGCGGTCGGCACCATGAGGAGTGACTTTTTCGCAGATTTGGACTTCGTTCAGTTAAGGGATGGCAGACACACGCCGGATTTGTGCCATACTCCCGACAGGTGTTGCACACCTAACCGGGCGACGTCGCCGATCGAAAGCACAGCATTGTGAGTCCTCGACGGACATTCGAAGTAACGTTTTTTCGGAGGAAACAAACAAATCTCACCCCACTAATGCGATCTCTGTAAGCTAGCGGTTTAACTTTTCTTAGATCTGGTAGGATAACTTGTTTAGGTTTTAACTTTTAACACGTTTCGTAACGTCACTTTCAAGCCATAACAGGCGCCGTTCGACACCGTCACGCATATTTCTTGTTGGAAGCGTCAACAGCTAGACAAAGTATTATTATCAACGATTCGACGCGTTCAGCGTTGGCTCCGGCAAAGTCTCGCTGCTCTATCCCATCAGTTTCTACGATCTTCAAAGTATTTTGGATACTATGCGTCTCGATGGTGCATTCCTGCGTAAATCTTGCCTGGCGGTTTTTTCTTTTTTTTTTCTATGAACGCGAGTTTAATGTAATTTATAAGACTAACGAAAGCATTCCATCCAGAATTCTATTTGATGCGTTCGAGATCGGTAGAACAAACGCGTGCTCGGGGAAATGGTCCTAGAAACGCCGCGCGCCGATCGTGTCAATTCTAATCGGTGAACCCTCCACCGTTTCTCCCCCATTTTTTCGGAGTACGGAATTTCTTATTACACTACTTCGACGTTGTAAACATTCTGTAGAGTCAGTTTGTAGAGTAGAACATGTAAAAAATCATATCTTTTATCGGATACGAGGATGTATATCGTGCTGTAAAATATTCGCGTTTATTATGATGCAACGTGGTGTGCGTGTACAGAACATTGACATATGTATAAAAAGTCGAGACACGTCAATTATATCTTTGTTATTCGTCTCGAAGATCAAACTAGGCCAATTCAATATCGATTCTTTCGTTTCGACGTTTCCAAGTTACTGATCCTTCTTCTTCTTCTTTTATTTATTTCATTGGACGTAATCGGATATTCGCGCGCTTCTTACCGTAGCAAAGATATAAGTGATGTTCAACTGAATAGTATGATGTGTATAATACGAAGAATGTACATATAGTTTTGTATATATATATATACTTCAAGATTCGTCACGTTCAAAACACTGTTTACAAAACATAGATTTAATAGTAACAAAAAAAAGAAGCTTTATATTGATAATGTAGAGACGAAAAGTTCTTTTGATACTATTAAACGAAAAACAATTGTACTTCTATTCTAATCATAAGCGAAATGTTCCCTAATTTTATCGAGATAGAAAACAAAACCAAGATACACAGCATTTAAGCTATAGTTTACGGTTGAATTTATAATTCTTCTGCAGAGAGAAAAAGATATATATATACATATATATTATACACTATAAGACAAGTTTGTTTTTTATACAAAGTATTTATAACAAAAAAAACTCGAGAGCACATTGTGTTGCATGCGTTCAAGAAGTTATTGTTTACTTTTGTTACCTTTGTTTCTTTGCCGATTTGAATTCTTTCTGCATTATCTATATTGAATCAATGCGATCAGAAAATATTAGAACTTAGCTTTTTTTCGTTTTTCTATTTACTAATCAAGCCGATCGATTACACGGTTACTACAAGAAGTATTTCGATTCATTACACCAAATAAAAGTTTGTTATCTGTGATAAAAAGTGTTTTGAAGCTGTCTATTTGTAATAGGGTGGATAGA
Source organism: Lasioglossum figueresi (assembly GCA_028455805.1). Taxonomy (NCBI): domain Eukaryota; kingdom Metazoa; phylum Arthropoda; class Insecta; order Hymenoptera; family Halictidae; genus Lasioglossum; species Lasioglossum figueresi. The sequence goes on along the minus strand of CM052189.1, from coordinate 6,239,256 downwards.
TTGTCTGAGGTAAATTTAAAAAGGCCGTTGGCTGAGAAAAAAGAGAGCCCCGATTAATTGCGACGCCGTGTAGACGAGAAGAGAGCCAATTTGTTCAACGTTACTTCAACGGGCAATACGTGCAATAAACGATTTTGCGAATAACCCTTGTACTACAAACAAAAAAAAACAAATAATTATGGCTTTGCGATAAGTATATGCAAAAAACTATCTATTACTTAAAACGTGAAATATTACTCAAGTAAAGTATCGAAATATTCGAAATATAATTCTTCGATCGAAAGATGAAAAGAAACAGCGTGTTGGAGCGTTCGAATTTGAAATATCTCGAATTGCGTGGTCCTCGAGGAATCTTAAAAAAATATGTGCCACAATCCGCAATTTCAAAGACACAAGAAAGATTCGTACAATTCTCAATTCTCTGCGCATCTGCGGAACACTGGAATTTTTCATCCGAACTGTATCGAATCAGACGAGAGAATCTATATACTTTCTTAGTTTCGAAAATTCCCGGTTACACGAGAAGTATGCGTATCTAATAAATAAATAAAAAGAAAAGAACAAAAAGATCAGCGTAACGGAAAACTAATAATCGAGCGATGTATTTAATAATCACAAGTATATTACGTAAAACGGCAGAGACGAACTCGTCATAAAACGTTTTCAACGAACAGTATTAGACTCGTTATCGTTGCTTAATCATGACTGGACTGCGGATTTTTCGCGTTAACAGGGTGCACCATTGTTGAACACGTTAAACGAGGTTAACAATGTTAAATGCAGAAATATTCGCAGTCGACTCATAACGAACGTAGTACACAAGCAAGTACTTAGGTGGTTATAGAAAAGCGACGGGCACAAGAGAAACAGTGTACACTATTCTGTAAAAAGAGAATGAAAAACCCCCCTCGGAACGAAACGTTAGACACTAATTATTTTTATAGTCTCTGTAAGTCTGAACTGTTTGTAAATTATTATTTTTCTTTACTCGCCGAGAAGAAACAGAAGAGCGCGGAGATCAAAGCATGAGCCGCATATGCAATATGCAGGTACAGATAACGTGTATTTTGATCCTGAGTGGTAACTTTTGTTGGAAAACGACACGAATATCAAGAAATTCTATAGGTATAGGATTAGGAGATTTTCCAGACAAGTCTGCTATAAAATCGTAAAAATCATTGAATTCTCTACGGAAAGCAATATAAGTTGAAAATATGTTTACTAAATCACTCAAGATTATGTTGTTATCTCATGGCAATTGCTTAAAATTCAGATTCTCAGAGTAAGGTTGATTTTCCTACGAATCCAACTTTTTCAAATTAACTTTTCGTGTCGGAACTAATGCAACTAGGGAACAATATGTTTCTGTTAAACATTACAGCAAAATGGAGGAAGCAGAGAAAAGAACGGTTGGCATTTTACTCCTTACGCGACATTCAAATATTTACGTTTAGGAAAAATAACTACAAAAAAAGAATACAAAATCTAGGCAATTTATAATAAAGTATATACAATTTAACGGAATCGCATTATTTATTCATTTTATTGCCCAACAAATCTTGCGTTCAGTAACTTCTGTAACATTATCATTCCCGGTGAAACATAAGCGCGAAAAATATGTTCTCCAGTTGAGTCATCGTATCGGAAACTAATACATATTGACATCTACTTTTCTACGAGAAGAGACAGATCGATTGCATTCATATTTGTAGCCTGTCTGTAATATTGAACAAATAAATAACTGTTGCTTTTTGAGGTACAACTACCGACGCATTGTGTATTAATTATTACTATAGTCAAATCACTGATAATTAAACTGACCAAAAAATGAATCTGGTTCCCCATCCATTCCTTCTCAGAAATGAGCAAGAATTAGCCATTTTCACTAAAAATATTAGATGTCAGAGATTATTATAAACTTGAAACAACCAGAAATAATAAGTTTATCAATTATTACTAGACTCCGGATTTTATGCATTTATAACAAAAATGAGCAAGTGCAATTTAAAATGCAGTGAAACTATGAGTATTAAAATATTATTTTAACCACATTAAAATTATTAATGAAGACTAAATTTATATTTAGCTTCTGCGTCTCGCAATTGATGCACAAACTTTTTATTTTACATATACATCCGGAGTCTAATCATTACTATATCACTGCAATTGAGATCTATACTGAAAGAAAAATGATCTCTTTGAAATCAGCAATTGAACGTCGTAATCGGTAGCGCAATGAGTATATATCTGTGTAAAAATATTCGAAAAAATTCTCTGTGCTCATATCACACAGAAAAATTGATTTTTACTATTGTAGAAGAGAAACTATTAAATATTTATTATACCTGATTGTACGCGCAAATGATTTATGCCGACTTGCCCATAAGACATCGTGTAAGCAGCGGCAAGAATCTTCTGCTCCCTAAAATCTGAAAATAGCGCCATTCCGCGTAGCAGCAAAATGCTCAAACTGGTAGATAAAAGTTACCGACTGCCGATCCTCGGAAGGAATAAGGACTGGGGACTTTGAAATTGAACAGCGAGGGCGACAAAGGAATTGGGTAACGGTTTGATATTAGGATAGAATGATATGATGGCCCACACGTCAATAATAACGAATTCGATGAACTACCACCACCGACGAGATACTGTTAAAGACTGCCAGCCCCCGTGCTAACCCGCGGGACGGTAAGTGTGCGAAATGGGCGCAGGGATAACGGTGGAAATTACAGTGATCTGAAAGACCACATCGCTAAAAAGTTCCACCACCGACGAGATACAGTTTGTGGTTCAGCGCTCTCTACCTAAACAGATCATTTGTTCGTGAACCACGTAAAACTGCGTCAGTAGCGTAGGTAAATAGATTTAGTACCGCAGGTAATAAATAAACGTAGAATGCTGACATTACCCATTCTGTAATTCTTAGAAAAAAGATTACTTTTTATTGTATAATTTCATTATAGATGTAGGAAAAATGAAAGTAGTTACCACGTGATATTCTAAAAAAGTATTGGAATTTAAAATTAATTTGGAAATTATTGCGATATTTATAAAACAATGATTCGTAAACGAAAAATATACTGTAATGATCGTTATTTATTGTTCTTTATAATTCAAACAATTTATAAATAAATACATTTTAATAATTTGTTTCTATATTCATTATTGAAATCATTATTTCAATGCGAATGTATTGTTAAAATAATTGTTAAAATAAACAAATTTTTATAATGTATAGAGGGCCTAGCCGAAAAAGATGGTCAAACCTGCCCTTAGAGGTTTTTCAACGGCTATTGAACCATTCGAAAACTGGCCAAGATAAACCCCTCGGAGCAAAATTTCAGCCCTCTAGCTGGCCCGCTTTTCTGTGCATTTTCCGGTTTTCAAAGCGTTATAAAATTCTGAAAAAAATTTGATGTATTTTGGATCCCAAGGCGGATTTTTGAGGATTTTTGAGGATTTATTTGTTGCAAACTGTGGTCGTAAAAAATGAAAACCCCCAAAAAATCGGAAAAATATTTTTTTCTAAAAAATATGAAAACATGCCATTTCAGTTTTTGGTTCCCTGATGAACTACTATAACAGGCAGTGTTGTAAATTCTTTTTAGATTTTTTATTGTGGGACATCACTGTCAAAAACAATAACAACCGAATTTTTTCGACGTTTCTGCTGTTGGGAGGAAAGTTGGCTTTACTGTGTATGTGTAATAAATAATTTTTAGAGTTATTACATTGAAACAAGCAATTGTCTCACCTAAAACATGTGAGATTTTAGTCTGTGATACTAGTCGGTGGTTCCGCGCTCTTTACCTAAATAGAACCAGAGAATATATGACAGTGTTCACGCCCGGGGTGAACCAGCTTGAATAATACATATATTTTGTTCTGAAGGATGAGAATAGAAATAAGAATAAAATTGATTGAAAATCAACATATTTATTAAAAATGCAGCTATTAGCTCGATATTATCCTGTATTCATAAGATACTACAAGATTTTACAAATAGAGGATGATACCGATTGCCCAGGTCTCACCACGAGGAGGTTGCTGCACAAGAGACCCGGAAAAGATGCAGGAACGAATGCAATATTCCTTCTGGCTCACTTTTCTGCAACGACGAACTTATATTAAATTACGCAGGTATGTCGAGTAATTATTGCGGAGTGAAAGATGTGAACGAAGAAGAAGTATCCGATTCACGGCGGAGTAGAGGCGAATCAGACGGAACGCTCTGATCCTTTCAAATAGAAAAACTATAGAGAACCAGAGCCAAAGGCTCTGTTTCGAGGGTGACGCGAGCATCGGCCAAGAGGTGCCCACACTACAAAACCTTTTCTCCCAACCGCCTGCCGCCAGGGACGGACGTGGGTGGCAAATTTACGAAGATACTGGGGTAATGCATGAGTGCACAACGTCCCTCAACCCCCCCATTAACATTATCTGTCGCGAATTCCCGTACCAACCGTTCTGGTACATACTACATACAAGCAAGGTCCGACACAGTAGAAGGCTGTGTCGGAGTGAAAAGAAAACGAGCAAAGTGAAGTTACGGCAATAATTACTCGGTATATTAACAACGATGATATAGATTGTTAATAATTAACGCAAGCAAGCCGAAACTTAAAAATACATCGTCTTCGTGGTCTGTCCTCTTCGTTCAATGAATTCTAGCTGAAACAGATTAATAATTGTTAGACACAATAAATATTCCTGCACACGAGTGCGAATAACACAAAATGTCGACACCAAAAGAAAATTCTGCATACGAGTCCGAATACGAAACAAGATGAAAAGAGCAAACCAACCACCTGCTCACGCGAGAGAAAAATTAACATCGCACACGAGTGCGAATCTAACCAGCTCAAACGATAGCTCGACTAACCCCGGACACGAGGACGGCCTATAGGCGATTCGGGTTGCCCCAGGGACGCGAATCCCCGTACTCACTCACGGCCCCATACGTGAGTGAGCCCCTGAGGGACCTCCGATCGGAGGAATACCAATTTTAATACAGAAATAAAAATTGTATTCATTGAATGAACCAGTATGCCAAAACGGAATCTGTGTCTTTGGATGAAGGATGTCAAGGACATGCTGGTTTAAAATAAATTCTTATAAAATTCAATTAAATACATATGATTACATATTTAGCGTGTCTTAAACTCTACTACGCAATGTTATAGAAAAGTGTAACTGTGCAGCTATTAGCTCGATATTATCCTATATTCATAAAATACTACAAGATCTTGCAAATAAAGGATAATACCGATTGCCCAGGTCTCACCACGAGGAGGTTGCTGCACAAGAGACCCGGAAAGCGAGTCAGAACGATATTCTTTCTGGCTCCCTTTCCTACAACGCCGAACTTATACTAAATTACGCAGGTATGTCGAGTAATTATCGCGGAGCAAAAGGTGAGAATCGGAGAAGAAGTCACCGATCCACAGGGGGCCAAAGGCGAATCA
>CM052189.1:6218882-6233691 GCA_028455805.1 Lasioglossum figueresi | reverse complement strand
GCCCAGGTCTCACCACGAGGAGGTTGCTGCACAAGAGACCCGAAAGGGAGTCAAAACGAATGCAATAGGAGGAAAGAGGAGGAGAGAAGGTGCATGGTGTGACGAGACGGAAAGAACAAATTTAAGTACAGAAAAGATAGTACAAAGTAAAAGAGTGAGAGAAACAGTAAACTGGCTTAGGAGTGTGGAAGCAGAAAGGAAAGAAAAAACCAAAAGAAAAGAGGGAGAAGAGGCAGAAGAAGAGAGGCAATATTAGATGTAAGATAATAGGATAGATTAGAATAGATCAGATTAGATTAGGTTTGGTTAGACTAGATGAGATTAACAAATGGCATAGGATATGGATGAATGGGTGGAAGAATGGATGGATGGAAGGATGAGTGATACAGAAGATATGTAAAGCCTAGCTCAATTTCTTGGTCGCGAGGCCGAAATTAAATAAATTACTTACTTACTTACTTACTAAATTTCGCAGCTATGTCGAGTAATTATCGCGGAACAAAAGGTGAGAATCGGAAAAGAAGTCTCCGATCCACGGGGGGTCAAATGCGAATCAGACAGAAGGCTCTGATTCTTTCAAAGAGAAAAACAAAAGCGAACCAGAGCAAAAGGTTCTCCGATCGGAGAGATACCAATTGTAAATCAAATGTATAAATTAGATATATAAGTGCGAATCAAACGAGCTAGCTTAGCACAAGAGTGTCAATTTCACCAATAGATCGAGGAGAAAGAACTCAAGTCCAACTTAAATCTAGTTAACTGTCAACGCAACAATACCCGTACTGTGTCACAGCTTCATTCGCGAGAAATATCATCTCGAAATCAGAAATATATATTTTTATAATAGAGCATCTAAGATTGAAAGTTCCGATGGAAATTCCAATGACAACATTGGATATAATAATTGATGGTGTTCGTTGAAGGAATAGTTGAAGGACAGGTAAGTTTATTTTATTTTGAAAGTTGGTCACGATAGAACAAAGCAAGGATTGAAGAATAATAGAATATTACTTACCGGCTTTCAGTTGATCTGCTGTTGAAAGTGGGCCTGACGTGGGACTAGATGACCTGTGGTCAACATTTGGTACGCTCCAGGTCACCCCTGGAAAGTCCCTGGTCCTCCTGGTCTCGGAACCCAACCGCTCCTGAAGTCACCGCCGCGCCACACACAACACACACGACACACACGACACACGCGACACACACGACACACGCGACACACGTGACACGTTCGACACAACCGACACAACCGACACACACGAGTAACCACGAGTAACTGACTGTAACTGACTGACGAAGTGCTCTCGCCAATCACGGGCGGCATGTGTGTAGGCGATGCGCGACCATCCCCACCCCATCGAATATCGATCGATATCGATCGATATCGATCGCAGTGATAGCAATTATTGATAAATTTATTATTTCTTGCTGGTTAATGTTTATAACAATTCCATTTTACAGCGATGTCGACAAGCACTCCTTTGGCTATCTGACCACCTCATTTTTTAGTAAAAGTGGCTAATAGCATTCGAGATACGGAATAACTTTTAAACCATGAACATTTGCAAGTATTAATTTATACGACACAATTCACAGATAAATTTATTATTTCTGGCTGCTTAATGTTTATAAAAATTCCGTTTTACAGCGATGTCGACAAGCACTCCTTTGGCTATCTGACCACCTAATTTTTTAGTAAAAGTGGCTAATAGTATACGAGATACGGAATAACTTTTAAACTATATGAACATTCGCAAGTATTAATTTATTCGATACAATTCACACATAAATTTATTATTTCTGGCTGCTTAATGTTTATAAAAATTCCATTTTGCAGCGTTGTCGACAAGCACTCCTTTGGCTATCTGACCACCTAATTTTTTAGTAAAAGTGGCTAGTAGTATTCGAGATACGGAATAACTTTTAAACCATGAACATTCACGCTTTAATTTATTCGACACAATTCACAGATAAATTTATTATTTCTGGCTGTTTAATGTTTATAAAAATTCGTTTTGCTAATGATGTTAACGAGCATTCCTTTGACAACCTTGTGGGCGAACGTTTTGGCGGGAGCGCTCGGTTTTTTCGGGGCCGTGGCGGTCCTTTCGGTCGCTCGGTCGATGCTCCGTTTGTTTAGCCCGAACAAAAGGAATCTTTTGTCCTTATGATTTGCTTTTAATATTCTAAACCATAAACTTTTAAACCATGAACATTCGTACGTATTAATTTATTCGATACAATTCACTGATAAATTTCTTATTTCTGGCTGTTTAATGTTTATAACAATTCCATTTTACAGCGATGTCGACAAGCACTCCTTTGGCTATCTGACCATCTAATTTTTTGCTAAAAGTGGCTAATAGTATTCAAGATACGGAATAGCTAGTAAAGTCTTGATCTAACTCTTAATCATACTGTATTTCAACATATTTCTGTGCCCACAGATCGATTCTTTGTATAAAAAAGTGTAAGGTAATAATTCTCGTTTATAAATTATTTTGAAATTACATATTGTGGTATCTCATATCTGAAGTAGGAGTTTCTTGTCCTTGAGTTTTGCTTTTAATATTGTAAACTATTGTTAAATCTCTCCCTGTCGGTAATGTTTGGCTACCAGTTTGAGCGTTTTGCCGCTAAATATAATGGCGCTACGTTTATACTTTGATATGTAGATTGTTTCTTACGAATAACGCCGCAAGAATCATCAACTTCTACCGCCCGTTGAATTTCTATTCAATCATCTTCGTTACCCTGTCCATTTCCGTAACTATCCTTCTTTATAACTTTTTGATTAAACAGGTTGTCGATGTCGGCCTATTTTCTGATTCAAATAAAACCGCCATACATTGGCAGAAGTGGCGCAATCTGTCGTAACCACACTTTCTCGTTCACCGGCGTCAAACAGATATTTGAATTGGAAACATGGAGAGTTTGATTCGGGACCGTTACGTACGCGGCGTTACTACAATGAATAACTGTGTACGACGTTCGTACTGTTCGTACGAATATTGAAATCGTTTGTGATCGTTTATATTGTTCAATCGTCACGAATTTCGAAGGGCGAGAGGCTTGGTAAGTTACCATGCATCGTCTCAAGTCTGATGTCTGATCGTCTGTTGTATATACTATTTCTCTCGAACCAATTCTTATTTAGACAAAACAATAAATGATAATCGTAGAGAATGGAGGATCGTTACAAAAAAGGTAGCGAAAGGAAGTGTAGACTGTCCTCTAAATATGAGGCAAAAGAGGCGGAAAAAATGGAAGGAGCCGGGTGCTCCGCGAAAGAGGAGAGACTTGAAAAGAATCTGAGGACTTCTAGATGTGACCTGGCTGTTCTAAGAAGTCTAGGTAAAGAGCATGCATTTCAATGTATCTTATTGAGTCACGCTACTTCTGTAACTTGTACTGTACGGAGCTGGAAAAAAGTTCCATGCGTGAAATATATAGTTTTGCTGTTGGCCAAACAATATTAATGGATCGAATTGTACAATTGGTATTTGCATTTTTCAGCTCTAATTAGTACCTTGCTACACGTATTTAAATTAGAGCTACTACTTATGAGTAGACTCCGAATGTCTATGCAATTTGCAATTTTTGTAGACAAATTTTAAGAAAGTGGAATCAAATATAATCTTATTTTCAGTGGTAGTAGCCTCTACAGGCCTGAAATCAATAAAAATCTTATTAAATTCTGTCAAATTTTATACTTTAGCATTTTTTGAAAATTGCAGTTTATTTATGAGATACTCAGGTACCTGGGTGCTCGGGTGTCTCATGGGTAGACAGCAGATTTTATGCACTTATGACAAAAATGAGTAGGTGTAATTTAAAACAGTATACACATTAGAAGAATTTAAGAATACTATATTATATTATTTTCTACCTGGTAAACATATTAAGAAAGAAAATAGATTTCTATTTCACTGCAGTTCGTTGCAATTCAGATAGAACATTTTTATTTTGCATAAAAATCCGCTGTCTACTCATGGGTGTTTAGGTAGCCAGATATCTCACATACCCGGGTAGAAGGTATTAGTTTAACCTTTAGTTACTCGCATGAGGTCATGGTAATTTTAATGTCTTTATAAATGTGTAATTCCTGTCAAAAAATGTTAACAGAGACCTAACTAATGTAAACAAATAATTAATTAGAACTTAAATAGTTGGTCCATTTGAATTTTCCAAGCAATTTTGCACAAATCGAGGTGCAAGTAACTAAACATTATCGCAGAACACCTGGCGTAATGATTCGTTGTGCATTATACTGTCAATGGTATGTATGTTGCTTCAATTGCAGGTAGCGAAACAGCGGATCGCACATCCGAGACGGAAGATTCGTCGAAGGATCCGCAATTAGATTACCCCTCCATCTTCGAGTTCAAATTTCACAAACGTAATTCTGCTCAATTCGAGAAATTCTCCAAGGAAAAGGCTGAATTGGAAGGACAATTAGATAGCAAGAAGAAAGAGCTCCAAGAGAAACAGAAAATGATATTTAATCTTCAAGGGAAAGTCGGTCAGTTGGCTCAATTGGAAGCTAAGCTGGAAGAGAAAACAAAGAGATTGGAAGCTTTTAGTAAAGAAAGAGATATATTGGAGAGAGAATTGGTTACAACAAGATCGGAAGTGTCCGGAATAAAAAGAACGCTAGGTAAATCATTAATTATAACATGTGCTTTAATCCTAATATTCTTACAAACAAGTTTTAGCACACAATTTCAACTGGCAACCATATGTTTAATTTAAACATATATAGATCATGGAATTCTTTTTAATTGGCCCATGATTTTCCATTTCATTTGATATATATCGTATAGTTAATTAGTAGTGCTTTATCGTTAGACTGCGTATTTGATGTATCTATTACTGAAATTGATAGGTGAAATTTCAAACAATCCAATTATTAAGAAAACATAAAAGTATCTGTTTCTTGCACAGTATCTGTTTCTTGGAACAGATTCAAGTATCTGTTTATTTTCCATAAAAATCCGCAGTCTACTTATTATCGGTAATAAATTCTGATGTTTCTAAATATTGTAGTGGCTATAGTTTGTAAGATCGTTTTATATTACGTAAATACACCAAGATACAATGAGTGTACTGTGCTGGCAGAGTTGGAACGGCAGGAGAGGCGAGATTTAGAGGCAAAGGCCCTTAGCCTGATAAAAGACGCGAAACGAAAATGGGAAAACGCGGAGAGAGACAAAGTTGCACAGCTCAATAAACACATAGAAGGCCAAACCGTGAGGATTACCGAATTGTGTACAAGCAACAATGAGATGAGTTCGAGATTACAGAGGACAGAATGCGAGTTGGAAACTACGAATGCAGAGTTGCATAAGCTTAGGGTATTTCAGGTTTGTATCTTCTATAAATGACCAGTAACGAAACATCAATTCTAGTAATATTAATAGATCGTTGATTTGATGTTCCTTATCAGATGCAATATAAAGAATCTCTAGCGAAAACTAGGGAACTTAGCAGGCAAAGCGTACAAGGTGTTGAAACTAAGCTCGAGGAGATAGCGTCTCGAGCGCACAATCAGCTGGCTGAGTTAAGAGCAAAGTTAGACATAGAAACAGCGAAGAACACAGATCTAGAGGCTAAACTGAGAAACGAACAGGATTCCAATCACTGTCGTCAGTCGAGATTGAACGTTGCTTTGGAGCTGGCGCAAAATGAGTTGAAAGACTGTCAGGAACAGTTGCGCAGCATACAAGCCACGATACCTGTCCGGGATGTTGAGATAGACACTTTGAAGAAGCAATTGCAGGAGAGAGCGAAACAATTGGACAACGCTATGACGTCTGAACAAATGGTGACCACGCTGCAAGAGCAACTGGAGAGGTCGAAACTTGAGAACGAACAGTTGAAGCAGCAATTACAAGTGCATAATTAATACTAATTTTAATCACGAACGATAATATAAGCTTAAACATTTGTACTGACGCGAATATTGTTTTACAGATAACGAAGTCCGACTTAAGCGAGACTATGATGAATTTAGAGCAAAGCGAAGCTCTCACAATGAATCTGGAACAAGCTGCACAGGATAAGGTCGTGTTACAGAGAAGGTTGCAGGATTCGTTACAGAAAGAAGGTGCCATTCCTGAAACGAATTACGGTAATTTGTCAGCGAGTAAAACGTGATAAACATTTTTCAATCGCTTTCAGACGAACATCTGCGGAAAGTTGGTAACTTGGAAGAATTGCTGAGGCGATTGGAACAGAGTGTGACCAAGTTGGAAGCAGAAAATGCCACCCTGAAAATGGAAACAGAACAAACCAGTGCCAGCCTCAGCGTTGGTCCGAAAATAGAGATCAGTAGAGTCGATACCCATGCAGAAGAAAAGGTGGAGAAATTAGAGCAGGAAGTCCAGGCGATGAGGGACACCTTGAACGCGGAACGACAGACGACGAAACAAGCGCAACTCAGTTTATGGAAGAAAGAGAAAGAATTGTCGGATGCGAATTTGGATAAAAGAATCGCTTTGAGAGAAAGTAAAAGGGCGGACGACAAAATCAAACTCTTGCAAGAAGAGAAACAAAAGATATCGGAGAAATTGGATCACAAGATAAAGGAGGAGGAAGAGAGGTCTAAGAAGCTTCTCAAGGAATTGGATAGCGCGAAAGCATCGTTGAACGATATAACGAAAGAATCTTCGCGAAATAAAATGCAGGCTGATTCCGCTCAAAGAGTAAATATCTTTCAAGATTCCGTATTTCCGACTGCTATTAAATTAATACCATGCGTCACTTGATTTCATTAATGTTATTCATATTGTTTATATTCTTCTGTTTCGATATATAGGCCTTAACTCAGGCTAACCATCAAATAGAAGAGCTTCAATCGTCTAGCGCTTTGTTGCGCCGAGAATTAGACGCGGCGCGCAAGCAGTGCCGGACCAGTCAAGACAGAGTGGACAATCTGATCTCAGAGAACAGACATCTGTCGATGAAGATGGCCAAGCATGCCGAAGAAACGAGCGAATTAGAGACGAAAATACAGAAGCTGGAGCAAGAGATCAAAGGTAACGAGTTGAACACGCAGCTTCTCAAGGAGACGTGTACCGTGTTAGAGGAGCAGCTGATGGATTACGAGAGATTGACGAGCAATCACGAGACACGGGAGAATATACTGATCCAAGACAAGATGAAGCTGCAGAGAGACCTAGAGACAACGGAGTCGAAGCTCCGCGAGGCGATCGCCGCTCAGAACGAAGAGAGATCGTTAAGATTGGCCGCCGAGCGAAACTTGGAGAGGCTGGAGTCCGAAACCAGCGACATAGAGAGCGAGAGGAACGGCTTGGTCGCCCAGAGAGATCAATACAAGAGGCTTGTGCAGGAACTGAACGGTCAAGTAGAACAATTGACGACCAAATGCGACGATTTAGAGTGCAATCTATCAGAAATGAAACGTACTTTAGAAATAGCGAAGGCTGAGTCGAGAGTAGTCAAGGAAGAGAGCAGCCAGCACTTGACACGGTTCCACGAGCTAAAAGAGACAAACTTCGCGCTGATGAACGATCTGCAAAACAGCGTGGACCAAGGTCAAGAACTGAGGATGAGAATCTCGGAGCTGGAGAGCATCTTGGAGGAGATGAGACAATTCTATCAGGAGAGAGAGGTGAAAGCGGAGAGCACTAGACAGCAGCAGACCAAGTTGATAGACTATCTTCAGTTCAAGCTGGAAGAATGTAGCAAAAAGAAGAAGACGGTGTGCGATAAGATTCTCGGTACCAAACAGAAAGAGAATATACCGCCGAGTGGGAGTGGAATGCCTGTTGGCTACCGAGAGTTGGAGAACCAGTTGGCCAAAGAGCGAGCAAAGGTGAAAACGTTGACCGATCAACTGTTAGCGTTGAAAGCCGTGCACGCTTCTATTTCTGCACCGACCTCACCGACAGCACAGGAGATGAAAACTCCGTACACGGCCGATCAGCCGACCAACACATTGTCCAGACGTTTGTCGCCTCAAAGGATGGGTCACAATATTCCTCATAGATTCGACGTTGGTTTGCCGATGCGAGCAGGTAAATGCTCCGCTTGTCTAGACTCGATTCAGTTCGGCAAACGAGCTGCCATTTGCAGTGAGTGTCAGGTGATGACACATCTGAAATGCGCTGTCACCGTTCCTGCTACCTGTGGTTTACCCGGAGGCTTCGCCAAACAGTTCGGTAAAAGTTGGAGGAACAGCGACGAGAGCTTGTCCTCCATTTCTGGAAGCGTTCAAACTTTAGCTATCGACCAACCAGATAAACCTGACACAGTATGTTGATACATATCCTGTATAACTTAAACTATAGAAAATACGTAAATCTGTAACGATTCATGTAATTTTTAAGGATGTGTGCGACGTTCAAACTAAGAAGGACAGTCGCGTCTCCATGGAAGGATGGGTGAAGGTTCCGGAGCGCTCGAAGACCTGTTGGGAAAGGAAGTACCTCAGATTGGAGGGAACTTCCTTGTGCACCTACGAGCACCAGCCCTCTGTTGGTATGGCTTCCATAAATCGTCTGGAGTTAACTGAGAACGATGGGTTCATGGTTTCCGACAGTGTACAGCAACCGGACGTGATGGGAACGGCGAAATCGGACTTGTCGTTTATATTTAGGATAGAATCGAACTCGTCAACCACCTGTTGGCCTACTTCGCGGTTAGATGTAATGGCTCTAAGTCAAACTGATAAGAAAAATTGGTTGAAAGCACTAAAATCCGTTACTAGTCAAAGTTATTCGAACAACGGTCACAAAGGCGAAAAATATTTGACTATACTAAGACTAGAAAAGAATCAAGTAAGCGGTCTGTTTAGATTGGAATTGATACCTGTGTATTGTAGATTCGCTAATGGTCAATCTTTTTCAGTTGGACTTGAATTGTGCAGTCAATTTAAAGGAAGAGAATGTACTGTTATTGGGCGCCGAAGAGGGCCTGTTTTCCTATCGCGGCGCCAAGTCGCGGACACTTACGGCGATTAGGGGGGTGAAGAGGGTCCACCAGTTAACCTTGCACCCTCACTTGGGCATAGCTTTAATGATAGCTGGTGAAAACAGGCAATTAGTATCTTGTAGTCTAAGACAACTGAAGAGCAACGCGATGGCCGCCGAGTGCTCTAGGCCAGCGATCACCACCAAACCGGTTCTAACCGTTACCGACAGCTGTCATCTGTACCAATTGCAGGGGGATATGCTCTGCGCTGCAACCGCATCCCACGTAATGTACGTTGCAATTTCATAACACGATCCACGTTGTAAGACATAATAGCAGACATTAACGCCGACATTCACTGCCGAAATCTATAGATTACTTAAATGGTACTCCGAAGAAGATGTCGGAGAATTTGTTGGTGTCCGCGAGCTCGAGACTCACGAGCCATGCAGTTGTGCCATATTTACCCAAAACGTTCTCATCGTGGGATGCAATAAATTTTTCCAAATAGACCTTAAGAATTACTGTGTGGATGGTACGGAATATATGCAACTAGCTGTTCCTAATGATTAGACTGCGGATCTTTAAGCAAAATAAAAATGTTTTGCATTGATTGTGGAAAACAGGAATAGCATAAATATTGATTTCATCCCTTAACGACTTTGTTACATTAAAAGCAACATTACAACATTCTTAGGTTTTTAAAATCTTTTACCGTTTTATGCATAAATGCATAAAGATCCGCAGTCTACTAATGATAAACTGTTACTTTCCTTGTATCAGGACTAGATTTACTTTTACATAATTAGAATCAATATTAAATATACTTTATAATATTTATAATACTCGACATCGTTACAGAATTCCCCGAGGAAGACGACAGTTCGGTGAAAGCTGCGTTGTCCGGCGTAGCCAAACTGGGTATCTTCCCGGTCTGCGTTCTAAACGTCTCTCTTGTACCTGGAAAAGTGGAGCTGTTGCTCTGCTACAACGAGTTCGGAATGTTCGTGAACGAAAACGGTCAGAGAACTCGAGCCGTTGATCCCTCGTGGAATCATTTGCCTTTTGCTTTCGGTAAACTACATCGTTATTATTTTTTTCGACGACTTCGCGCAACTTCTAACTAATCTTCTACCTTTCTCGTAGCCTTTCGTAAACCCTACCTGTTTATTATTCACTTCTCATCGGTGGAGATCGTAAAACTCACTCTCGATTCGTATACCATGCCGACGAATTCTCCGGAGCGAACGTTGATCGAATTATCCAGTCCTCGTTATTTGGGGGTGGCTGGAACAAAAGGAATTTATCTGGCAACAGTGAACTCTTTCTTGGAACTACTTAGGGTGGATGGTTGTTCGAATCGACCGGAATTCAATGGCAGCCTCACTAGTGTAGACACGTTGTACGTGATTATATTTTATACTTCTAGAAATGCAAAACATTTTGCTCCATTTTATGCGACTCTTTGTTTACAGAGGTCAAGACGATGAAAGCAGTTCGGAATTTAGTTTCACGTCGAGCTTAATGGAAACTTTGGACGGCCCGGGGAAGAAAGTACATTTCGTCGGCGTTCCCAAATATTGAGATATTTTTTCTCCGCCAAACACAAGGGTTCATTTATGTTTTCGTACGTTTCTAGGAGTCGCAAAAAAACCGAGAGAAAGACTGTAACTATTTGATGACCGTATAGGACAGTGAATCACAGAGAACATTCGACAGGCGAAATTAATATAATACATTTAATTTAATTTAATTTAGTTCAATTTATACGTATTCGTTCATGCTTTCACCAACGCATAATCGACGTGTGAATATTTAAATATTTCTCATAGTCGTTTTGAGAGCTTCTTGCGTACTTACTTTGCCGTTTCATTATTTTTAATATCATTTCCATTTTGTCGATCACGAGGACGTAACCGCAGAGTTAGATCTCAGACATTTGCTACGACGAAGAATTCGTACGGTACCACGTAGTATTAGCCCACCAAATTTGATACTTCTGTAAGTACGCGTAGTAAAAGTAATTATTTTTCTTTACTTGCCACGAGCTTTTTTTTCGATTATTTAATACCGGTGCCTCAATCTAGGATTATATTAATTATATCGACAATATTATAGAGATACAATTACAACGATAATAATATATTCTTGACTGTGTCTACAAAATTTTGTAGTTCAACGTGGAGCACTTATTTATCCACTGAATAAAGATTTTTATGGAACACATCTCTGACTACGTACTTATTTAAAACAAATTATTTAGAAATAGCGAACAAGGTCTCTTTCTAGTTTACCTTGTACAATTAAATTTTGAGACACAATTCTAGTAACTCCTGAAGATGATCTGAATGAAGATGGAAACGTCGGAATTACTTTAGTAATTTGCAAGATTGCTTTGTAAATTAAATAACAAATGATCGCACCGGAAGCATTAACAATTTTATTAGCGAGTTAAAGGAAAAATATAAATTGTGCATATTTTAATAATATTTTCAGAAACACCTGGTATATCGAAATATTAATGAAATTGAAAAACCAAAAGAAATGCCTTAAAGAGAAAGAAACGCTCTTTTTATTGCTTTTTTGCATAAGATTCTACGATAATTTTTTCGCTTTCTGGAGCCAGTTACAGTTAAAAAGCCAACATTTACTTCAATGTTGAATAACTCGAATAAAACAAATCGCCCAATAATCAACAACAACACATTTTACACAGGAAAGATAGCCCTTCCAAATTATCAAAAAAAGTGATTTATCAAAAAAATTTGTTTCACCCCGCGTGATGTGGCAAAGTTGCACAAAATTTTTGAAAACCATCAATGTTGTCTTCATCACGCTATAACTTTGTAAAAAGAGCAATGTAGCAAAAATTTGAAACAGAGCATCTGGAACTAGACGTTTCACGCTTTCAAACCATTGTTTAACGATATCGATACAGCAATTTTGGACGGACTTATGATCATGAAAACTGGTAGCAATTTTTCGGGTTCGCAGAGGTGATCCCTTAATTCTTTTGGGCAGTGTAGTACGTGATCAATCCTAGGTAGGAGGAATTTTAGATTTCGTGGTTGTATGTAGATTACATTGTAAACTTTACCTAAGGTATTGCAATCAGGAGCGTTAACAGAATGTCTATTTATGCAGAGTAATGCGACTTCCGGCAACCCTTGACTTTCCTGTAGGCAACAGATCGAAGAATATTCATTGGATCACACGACACGTTTAAAACATACTCATTGTCAAGCAACGACGAATATTTAATTATTCTACCGCCAAGTTCAGTGCTCGATCGGAGCGGCCGATCTTTTCGTTAGGGTGTTTTGAATTTCGGGAGCTGAAGTTTCCATAGGCGAGCAAAATGAATTGACCCATATACAGTGGGTGTACAAAGAATTCATACCTCTTTTAAAAACGAATAAATTTTCAAAATTGGACCCAACAGCTTGAGCTTTTTGAGACGTTAGAAGAATTAGTTTACCAGCTCTAATGTGTAAATAATTTTTTTTTTAATTGTTATTCGTCGCAATTGCGAAGGAAAAAGTAAAGGTGACGATATTTAAATGTTTTGTCTGTGTCTGTAATAAAAATTGAAAACATGTATTCTTTAAATCTAAGTAAGTTATACAGGGTGAGGCACTAACTATTGCCATCTGCAATAACTTCAAAAGTATGATAGTAGTATAAAAGTTTTCGAAATATAAGTTGCATCAGACAATGGGGACCGTATTGTGGCGTTAATCTTTTGTTGCTAGATGGAATCGCTTCAGAGATGTGAAGGTCACCTCTGTTTTTTTTTAAATAGAATGCAACGTTTTGTTACTTGTTTTCTGATAGTGGCTATTGAGACGAATCCAACGAGGTGCAACATGAAGGTCTTTGAAGGTCAGCAAAGGTCATTTATGATAAAAAAGGCGACACAAACTTGCTTTTAGAGAAGGTGTTCAAAATGATTTCTATTGGTACCAATGCAATGCTGCAATCATCTTATCACGGATTGAGTAGTATTTCATATCACTTCGGCACTAATCGAATCACATGCTGTAATCATTTATTGTCCAAATGTATTCAATTAGGGTGTATAGGGTGAGACCGTTCAGGATATCTCGTTCAGCGTATCTCCTAAACCTGGTAATGTCAAATAAACACTTCTGGACGATATCGCAGGACATCACTAATAGGAATGGTAAGATTAGTATCATCGAATCAAGCGATTGTAAACGATGTATTTTTTCGAAGAACAAACCGATATGCTTCTCATTTACGGAAAATGCCAGCAAAATTCAGTGCGCGCTACAGATATATACGCTGAAAGATATCCTCAACGTTCTCACCCTACACGCCGTACAATTCAATACGTTTGTACAATAAATTATTAGAGTATGTGATTCGATAAGTGCCGAAGTGATAGGAAATACTACTCAATCCGTGATAAGAATTTATTTGGCCTTTTTTGTCATAAATGATCTTTGCTGATCATCAAAGACCTTCATATTGCACCTCGTTGGATTCGTCTCAATGGCCACTATCAGAAAACAGGTAGCAAAATATAGCATTCTATTTAAAAAAACAAAGGTGACCTTCACATTTTGAAAACTACTCCACTTAGCAACAGAACATTAACTCTACAATGCGGCCCCTGTTGTACGATGCAACTTTTATTTCGAAAACTTTTCTACTACTATCATACTTTCGGAGTTATTGGAGGTGGCAATAGTTGGTGCCTCACCCTGTATACATGTACAAAATTTCGTGGAAATCGGTTGATGCATACGATGTACAAATCTTTGAACTTTGGTTTTGCGATTCATATAAATAGCAGATTTTTAGAATGTTTACTATTTTGAATCAATTACATTTCATAACAACATTGATCGATTTCGATGAAACTTTATATATGTGTATATCTTACTTAGACCTACCAACGGCACCTTTTAACTTTTCATTACAGAAACAGATAAAAAATTTAAAAATCGTCATTTTTACTTTTTCCTTCGTAATTGCGACCAATAACAATTTAAAAAAATATTATTTACACATTAGCGACTAAACTAATCCTTTTAACGTCTAAAAAAAAACTCAAACTGTTGGGTCCAACTTTGAAAAAGTTTTTCGTTTTTAAAAGGTGCACGAATACTTTGTATACCCACTGTATGTACATATCGGCCCCATTGTTCTGCTTAAAATTATACATTTGACATTATGTATCAGAAACGTACTTTACTACAAGAAGTATCCAAATTCTCGATATGCATTGTAGGAACGAATGCCGTGTTTACTCTTACACGAAATGTCAAATATCTCGTCAAGTATTGACATTTCTATGATCATGGGTTTGTACTTTTATACGCAGGATAATAAATGGAATCTCGTTGTAAGTAGTAACTTGTTTCAATTACCAGAATCATGCATCGTAATATTAGAACATTGTATTGAAAACAGAAATGTGAGCACACAATTAGCATTTTCACACGGGGGCAGGGTTGGCCACTATCGGGATCAATCGGTGGAATTTTCAAAGTTCATTATGCAGATCGTCCTCAGGAATATTCAGAAAAGGATTGCTAGGCCCCAAATAGTGGGGATGATCATAGTTATAAAAAGCCCTCGCACATTTTATTCGATCTTGAGTTGGGCGAATGGTCTTCCACTGTTCATTAGGTGACGTTCCCCATTGACTATCTCTCATTGTCGCTCACTGAACCGATAGCGCTCTGGTCTGTTCGCGTCGTGGATTTGAATTGCATAGTTTGATCTTCCACTGCGAATACCAAACGTGGCATACTATCGAAAGATGTCGGTATCAAACGCGCGCGAGATGGAGTCGTCAAGTTACGTTGCACCGGCACCTGGCGAAGAAGTGGTCATCACGGGTATC
>CM052189.1:6086774-6218382 GCA_028455805.1 Lasioglossum figueresi | reverse complement strand
TGTCATCCTATAAAATAACAATACAGTTCCAAACATTACATTTATGTAATTACATTTGTGTATATAATTACATATACATTACATTTATAAAATACATATTAATATTTGGCTGTTTACAACATTTCGAATTTTGCAGTTAAACATATTCTTTATTGTACGTACAGTAATCATTCGTGTATTATTTATTCCAAATATAAGGATCAACTAATCAAAACAATATTCTATGTATTCGCGAGACTTCAGTGACTACAGCTATTTTTTTTTCATTTTAATTCCTATCACCACCGACGGGATGTAAACTCGTCTGTGCTACCACTAAGAAAACTGTCAGCACAAACGAGGTATAGGAATCCTATTCCTATATCTCGTTTGTGCTGTCAGCCTATTTTAGAGCGCCAGCACCACCGACGAGACCCTGTTTGTGGCCCTAAACCGAGTTGGTAATACAGGAAATGACAAGAAAAACGGGCCAAGTGGCCCTGGCAAACGTGGCCACCGAAATACATTGGATGATAGGTCTATTCTATATCTAGTCGGTGCCTGAACTACCCGAAGCCTGAAACAGTGCGGTGAAATATGGGACGGGTTTTTCCGCGCTTGCGCGCTCAGAATGGCTATTTGCAGTAACGTATCTAGGTAGAGTGGCTCACGAATACGTTTAGGGGCATCCGTCACTAGCGCCTAGATGATGCAACCCGACAGCCAAACGCGCGATAGCCCAGCGGGTTGCATCGTCTCAGGCGCAGTAAAATTATTCATAACTAAGACTGCGGATCTTTATGCATTTATGAAGAAATTGGTTGGGTGAAGTATAAAACAGTAAAGGATTAGAAAAATTTCAGAATATGTTAATGTTATTTTTAATGTAACAAAGTCATTAAGGGATGAAATCAATTTTTATTTTATTCCTGCTTCCCACGATCAATGCAGAACATTTTTATTTTGGCTAAAAAAACCGCAGTCTCGTCCATAACTTTACGGTACCCTTTTGTTAATTTGCGTTTCTTAATAAATGTAGTACATTTAAAAGGAACTTAATTACTTTCTTTTATGCAAAAATCATAAACAAAGATGCAAATTTACATTATTTAAAATAACTTGTTAGTTTACGAATGATGTTGCTATAGCACAATTAACTAACAATCCTCTTGTATTCATTTTTTGATTTTTAAAGGATTCTTCAGTAACTATCGTTAGGCTGCTTTCATTAAATAAATACTGTATATAACTTGGAAAGATAGACAATTTTTTTGTTTAGCAGTAGACAAGTCTTCGGTGAAAGTTTTTAGATGTGTTTCTAGACAACAGTGAAATGTTTATCTGGTTCCTGGTTACTTGCGTGTCATAATCAGACAGTGGACCAAAACCATAGTTTACTTGTGGAAGGTCAGAAGAGAAAGAAAACTTCTCCCTTCACTGAATTATTCTTTATTCGAGCTTTATCTTCCTAGTCTCCTACGATGCCTCAGGCATTACTCTCTAAACGCATTAGGCTTTACTCAGAATCCTAACAATGAATTGTACGCACAAGTGTGAATATGGTATGGCCGGTTCGCTGAACACCAATCCTCGCAACAATTCCTACTAAATTATCCGCGCAATTACGCATGTAAATTAACTGTTGAGAGATAACATTTTTCCAATAAATCACTGATGACATACATTAGCGCGACCACTTGAAACTTGCGCTGCGTAGGAATTCCACGAAATGCAAACAAAAGACAGAATAAATATGCTTGAAGTTCGTACATTTGAAAATTTGCAATCTTCCCATCGAGAAACTTGTTTTTAAGAAGACAACAGGTACCTGATTGATCGTTAAGTGTGTCGCGCCTTACTGCTGGATATTCCAGCTGTCCACGTGAATAATGGTGACACGGTTATGACTAGGAAGATCGACCGTTTTCCACAACTCCTTGTTTTTCCACTGTTGCCGCAATTCAAAATGGGTTCTCCAACGACGATTCTTTTATCTGCATGCAAACATACTTGTAGACATTTCTGTTCCCCTTTTTTTGCTAACGAAATAATAATAATACTCAATGTAAACGGACCTTCCACAAATAGAAAAGATAATACAAGAGGGATAAGTATGTAAATCAAAATATCGCAAAACGTCAGCGTACCTCGACCATGGCATAGTCACACTGCGATTTACGAGAGCAATTAAAGAAAAACACAAATGCACCGTTCATCGATCACAAAAATTAGTCGATGTACTGTGAATGTTACTGTAAATGTTACACGATGTATTCTCTTCGAAATATTAGCATTAACGACATTGTTATAACTGGCATCTAGGTGTCTGCGCAGGATACGTTTACTGTGCCGTCTTATCTTCCGTTTCAAAGTCAGGAGCTCAAGCGTCATTGGCCGGAGTCGCGATTCGCGGTAGACGCGGCAGAGAGAAGAGACGGGGATTCACGAAGCGATGGCAGTCACGCACGTACGCTAGGACCACACAGTCGGTTATTATGTAGTCGATATGCCTCTGAGGCAATTAATACTATTGTTATGATTCAGTCGGGTACGTCATGTGTATTCCTCGGCGATGCGACGCCAGCCTTCGGTCAGTGTTCCGCCGTGGAGGCAGCTAGCAACTCGCTCCGATTCGGGACACTTTACAGTACTTTCGCAGCTCTCAGATCCCAGACCACAGACAACGTCCCAAAGGATGTGACGCTCCTCGCCACGGTTTAATTCAGTTCAGTGCGGTCCCTATTACAATATCAATGTGAGCGCACCAAACAATTGGTGATCAATTATCCAATTAAATTATTTTTTAATTAAACGGTACTACTTGCCTCGATGCGAAAGTGTTTTTTAATGCATCTAAACGACATCCTGAGAAACGAGTCGTTCCTTGGCCACGGTTCACATTAATTCAACGATGTTCCTGTTGCAAACAAAAGGGTGATATTTTAATTCTTGTTTTTTAAAGAAAACTTGCCATGTTACAATGATGAAGCAAGGCAAATATAGTGGCATGAATTTAAGCGTATGGTAATCGTACCTGTGTGATTGTGTGAACGTGCAGCGGCAGTGACTCAATCCGTTAGGAAGGAAACAATGATAACATTGAACATTCGCGAAAACGGTGCCACGATCCTTTGACTCCCCGTGCCGCAGAAGGAAGCATCGATGACATAGCAGCAGAATCTGATAGAACGTGTGTCGGTGTTCTGGGGAGCATAGAAGTTTCAAAATTAAAGGCAGCAATATGTCGAACAATAATGTCATCGAAAAGGATCTGTCAAAGCGAAACAGCGTTCCCAATTACGATGAAAGGCGTGGAAGGAGCAATACCATCCTCTCGCTAAAGAGCAACGAGGAGATAGCAGGGAAAGCGGACAAGTTTACTCAGATTGATTTTACTCAACTGTCCTATGGCGCTCATAGGACTAGACCAACTTCTCTAGCCTATCTACCCAAGCATGCTCAAACCAATGATGCCAGCTATTCCCATTACAACTCGAAGAGTACCTTGTACGCTTCTCAAAGCGAGTTGGTCCTGTCGCCAAGGAGCAGGAACAATCGCTACGTGGCCTTGGATATGAGATCAATGGGCAGCCTTCCGTTTTCGAGTCCCCATTCGAACAGTAACATCTCGAACAATGTGCCATACACATGTTGCTGTACGTGTGCAGGACCCCAGGTACCGCCAACACCGTCCGCCCCCCATACGGAAGATCCTGATGGTCCTGAAGGTCTCTCATGGAGGAGACTCCACATGAGTCGCGCTAAATTGAAAGCAACTGCAACAACATCGGAATTGTTAAGCGGATTTGCAATGGTAAGCATCTGATTCCTTCTGAATGTACCCAGGAAACGAATTCCCATACGAATCCGCGTGTTCCTATGCATCCTGGCAATGTTATCCGTTCTGACGAAACACTCGATGCTGTCACAGACATCGTGTCAACACGCTGTTTAGCTGTACCGTTGATCAACGTTCAATTAACCCTGCAGTGGTGCACTTGCCTCTACCCAGAATACTCTTCCGTATACTGGTGGTTTCCGCTGTCGTATCGGAAGAAACAGGGGCAGTAAGCCCACCTGTAACGCGGAGCAAAAATTGCGATTTAATTTCTATCTAATTTAATTTCATCTGATTTGTACAAATTCGGAGTTCCTTATAACGCGGCATGTAATTGCAAATATAGGGAATCGAAGTTTCGTCTCGAACGATATATTTGAAAGTATTTCAGGGAATTTTTACATAATCTTCTCCAAGAGCGAACAGAGCGCCTTTGCAAGGTTTATACGTTCATTACTTTGTAATAGTCTATGATGTAACTATAAAATACCAATGGTTAATGGAGCCGCGTCAAGTGACCGCTGAAATATTCATGATTATGCATTTACTACATATTTGAAACGGTCGCACAGTCGCGAATTCTTCGCTGAGTAAAATTTTCCAAGAAATCTATGTTTGTATAATCAGAAAATCCGCCGGGGATTACACAACGTTTCCTGAAAATCATTAGACAGACGCGAACGACAATTCTGTGTAATCTTCAGTCTGATCTATGATTATGTAAGACAAATATCACTTTCTTTAACAATATATCTTGCGCGCGCGCGGAAGCTATGGTAATTCATTCTATTCACTGTACGGTACACTATCTTGGACTCGTATTGTACGCGCGCCCTTGCAAAAGCAAAACTACTTTTAGTCACGTGTTTTCAGCTGAACATGCACTCTGTCGTTTAAACCATGCATTTTGTCGACGCGATTACGTGTGTACCCGGTGTGCGAATATGTTTCATTGTACCGGTATTCTTTTTTTTCTGACTTTCAGGTGGCTATGGTAGAACTTCAAATAAACGATCCGAACGCGGTGCCAGAGTGGCTGTTCGTGATGTTCGCTGTTTGCACAACCGTCCTGGTATCAGTGCACATCTTTGCTCTAATGATAAGCACATATTTGTTACCGAATATTGAGGCCATCAGTAAGCTTCAAGTATCGCGATTGGTAACGGAATCGCCACACGAGAGAATGCGCGGTTTCATTGAGTTGGCGTGGGCCTTCTCCACAGTTCTGGGCCTGTTTTTGTTTTTGGTTGAGGTAGCTATACTCTGTTGGGTGAAGTTCTGGGACTACTCTTTCACAGCCGCGACTGCCAGTACTATCATAGTGATCCCGGTCCTAATAGTCTTCATAGCTTTCGCTGTACACTTTTATCATTCCCTGGTGGTGTACAAATGTGAATCCTCGGTGACTGATATGAACGAGCTGGAGAGCATTAAACGGAATTTAGATAACGTGGCAATCGGACAGAGCAGCGTCTGATTCGCAGATTTCCTAGTGGGTATGATCTGTAAAAGAATTGTCATCTTTCACGTTGCGAAAGGATGTCAACTGTATATACCGTCGTAGTTTCCTAAAAACACGCAGCAGACTGTAACACCATCCATTTCCCTCTGGTTATCGTAATTGCTGAAAGTTAAATATTGTACTTAAAATATACACACACATATACAGGGTGTTCACGCTATTACTAGCCAGCGTTTTTCTTGTAAATAGTAAATATTAGAAAAAAATGAAAGAGGGAAAAGTAGTACTGTTTTTTATACGCAACACAATGGCATATGTGATCTTTTTGTGTTTGTACTAATTTGTTAGATATGAAGGTGACCTTCAATTTTTTAAATCGAATGCTGTATATTTTTTTATAACACATGAAAGCGTGTGTCGAGCGAATTCATTCGTATACTGTACAGTGACCTTCAAGGTCATGCAAGGTCAGTAATGGAAGAAATGTTTTGAATATTTCATACCAATGTATGTGTTTACAAGTATTCCTTATTGGTGAGGCTACCACACGCGGAAGCTACTTTTCGTATCGAAGTTGTCGGATTTTCTTCAAAATGTAAGAGGATTTCTAATTTTTTATCTTCAGAAAGAAGACATTTCCGATTGTGACACGTATTTAGCAAAGACCCTGTTTCCTTCAAACGCTTTGCAAGCAAAACAAACTGATTTTCATTTGGTTGCACTCTGTCCGGATATTCTTCTAGGTATTTCAATTTACTTTGTCTTTTATTTCCATTGCACTGGTAATAAATGCTTACCATATCCGCTTTCTCGTCCACCGTATAACAACACATTACTATGCGATATTATACTAATTGGTTTTGGAAGTAATATTGAAATTACTAAGCAAGAACTAGAAGTAAACACTCTGATAGCGAATGACAACATCATCTGATTCGTATGAATAAAGAATACTTGTAAACACATTGGTATGAATTAGTATGAAATAGTATGAAATATTCCAAATATTTCTTCCATTTCTGACCTTAAATGACCTTGAAGGTCACGGTGCAGTATACGGATAAATTCGTCTAGACACACGCTTTCACGTGTTATAAAATAATATACAGCATCCCATTTAAAAAATTGAAGGTCACCTTCATATCTAACATAAAAGTACAAACACAAAAAAATCACATACGTCATTGTGTTGCGTATAAAAAACAGTACTACTTTTCCCTCTTTCATTTTTTTCTAATATTTACTATTTACAAGAAAAACGCTGGCTAGTAATAGCGTGAACACCCTATATATAATATATATGTATATATAATTTATATATATATAAGAACTAATAGAAAAAGAACACGTTAAGTTTATTCAATAACTTTACTTTTTTTTTTAAACACGACCACATGAAAATGATCGTGCTTTATTATATATAAAAATGTACATAGCTGTACACATGCAAGTCAAGAATTGCAACAGTACAAGCAAAGTGCTCTTAGTGTTATTAGCTATATTATATTTAGCATTTTAATTATGTTCTATTTACGACTTAATTCCCGATTTTTCTTTAAATGTGTTTCCCCCGATTGCTTCGCTTTTTATCGTACGAATCGTCGTATCGCTAAATATATATATTTATATATATTAATTTATATATATATATATATATAGATTTTTGTCACTTAGTTTGTGGGAAAACTGAAGGACAGTCGAGTGCTCGGTTTCATTTTATGTACATGCTTTTGTTCCAGAACTTGTTATCCTAGTCAAATAAATTATTCTTTTTTCTCAGACTTGAAGACTCTCTTGTTAATCAAAGTGTGGCTCATTACTTAATCTAGAAGAGAGAAAGAGAGAGAAAATATATATAATAATTTGATCCACCTTTCATTTTCACCATAAACTAAGTCGTAATCTTACAATCGGTATATTCTACAATGTATTGTGATTTAAATTCTGTTTGTACAAAAAAAAAGAAGAAACAAAAGTGATACGAATGAAAAGAAGAATTATAATTAAAGTAAGAGCGTAATACAAATGTTTCTCCTAAAGGAATAGTAATGTCTCACAAGACCCTCCTGTAATAACGAAACCACTTGTAAAAAAGAGAAACGGTACCTTCTTATATTGCACAACACCTCTAATCATTCCAACGAAATCGCTCGACTTAATTTAAATGTACAAAAATTATTTATCGTACTTTTTTATACAATCAATTGAACGGTTGATTACAGGATTGGCGCGTATCTGACAATACAAAATTAATGTATAGGGTTCTTCAATAGTATGTACAATGGAAGGAGAAAATGAAAGTTAAAACGTACATACATCACAGTAGAATGAACCCTGTATTGTAACGTACGTTGGTTTCTTCGAAAATAAGAGACCTTACAGCGAACAATTAAACTGAGTCTTAAGCTTTTCGACACGTCTATGAAAACGTATTTCGTTTCACCTACGTCGAGGATGATCAAGTCTTTTTTGTTCTTTTTTTTTTATTTGTTCGTAACGGAAGTAGTTAAAATATACTTTATCACTTGTGTCCTTATATTATAAAGTGAAATAGGTATTCTGTTCTTTTTCGTTTTTTTTACTCATAAAAAATGTCCTCTATAGAGCGCGTAATGAATAAGAGCAAACTGCTTGTGCTATGGACAGGTAAGCGAATAAAGGGAAGAGTCGCAGTTTTATACAAAAACTAATTAAACCGTATCAAAAAGAGTATTTCGTTCGTTATGAAGTATGAATAGTTCATTATAAATAGTTTGAACTGTGTTAACGTAAGTAAAAAAATATCTGTGTCTAAATAAACCTTTGAAATGGTTCTAAATAATTAGTTTTTGTATAACACCATCTAGTATCGACTATTGAATACAAAATAAACAATGAAACACTTAAGGCGAACGAATTACAAAATATCCTCGTTAATGAAACAGATGCGATACAATCTGTTTTTTTCTGTGTTACGAGTGAAATTTCACTTTCTAAGTCAATATACAAGTGTACAAGTAAGTTTACTTTGATACTGTGTTCACCCAATCATTTACCATCTCTAATATCGCTATACCGTTCTAAGATGCGAAACGAATAATAATAATAATATATGTTAACATTCTAACAAATGTTCTTATTTATAAAATATGTTCAGAGGCTAATATAGCATTTTTCTTTTTGTAACTTTCAGATTGGTGATTCGATAAATTACAGCAGCCAAAAAATAATTAACCAATCTCTGACTCTAATTCCAATGTAATCTATTGCAAATTATAGGATACGAATGTTACGAATGCAATCAGTATTTACTTGTGTCACGTTGCATAATATTATATATGTATATCATACATTATATTATATTATATTATATATCAATCTATGCTACCGTAAAGTGATACGAGAAAGTTACAAACGAAAGGAATTGATTGTTTTTCTTTCAGAGACCTTGCAATAAATTGGCTTTTCGTATAATATTATTTTCAGTCTTGTTTTTAAATAAACATACAAAGTCTTCCTGAACTGCCTATCCATAGCAAGAGCTTAGTTAAAAAACTCTATTTTGCGATAACAAACTCTTTTTCTTATCACGAGATAGTTCTTGAAAATCAAGACGGTAAATACGTATGCAATTCAATGTTCATTATCCTCTCATTTACGGTAGGAGTTCCTACAGCTTCTTCCACTTTCATCCTTTCTAAGACTGTATTATCAGTTATCTCGGTCACGCCATGCTATGTGTCAGCATGACATTTGGCAAGTGAGACGCCTTGCTGTTTAATCCTAATAACAAACTGTAAATTTTAATCCTTAAATTTATAAAAACGAAAAATTTATATACAAGTTCGCACTGAACGATGCTTTGTTCGACACTAGCTCAGAGTAAAAGAAAGTCACAACCTACACACATACATTCACTAGATTTTCATGGAAATCTCCGAATAATTATCGAATTACTCTATTCGTAACTACATGTGACATACAATTATTCTGATATCCATTGAACAATAAATTAAAAAGAAACTTCCTGCACGGATTATCACACACATTTATAATGGAGTTAGAGTAAAATCATCAATATATAGAACACGTTATTAGTTCAATGTAGAATAAGAAAAGAAAAAAAAATGTTTCTTTTTTTTTTCTTGTGTCAATGTAAAAAATATTACGATACGATGCTCTCATTGTGCTGAAATAAAAATTATATTTTCTCTTTGAAATGACTCGCGACTCCCGCGTTTTAGTATACTTACTATATTGTGGAACAAAAATCAAGTCGTCTAACAATACGTACTCGTATAGCAGTGTTGATATATTCTAAATACGTTTTTCGAGAATTGTTTCGTCTTTCAATTCAGAACACAAAAGACTTTCCACTGCTAATATGTATTGTGTTTACGACCAGCGAAGACAAAAGAACGTGTAAA
The DNA here is from genome assembly GCA_028455805.1 of Lasioglossum figueresi. Classification (NCBI taxonomy): domain Eukaryota; kingdom Metazoa; phylum Arthropoda; class Insecta; order Hymenoptera; family Halictidae; genus Lasioglossum; species Lasioglossum figueresi. Next base: position 6,208,697 of record CM052189.1, on the reverse strand, counting down.
ATATGTGAAACCTTTGATTGCACCGTGAATTACTGGTATTGTTCTTTGACTATGCAACTGCAATTCTCATTGCATCATTAAAAGATGTGTACTGCGCATAGAAATGAATTACTTACATTAAATGACATTGATAAAAATAAGGGCGTGATGATAAATGACAACAGGATTGATACAAATAGTTTCCTTTCCGTAATGTGTAATGTACACAAACCCATGACTCTTGTCAAACTTCCATGTGTTTAGAAGGTTGTTGAGATATGAACGGTTCACTCCACATTCGACGTAGATCACCCTGAAATGTTGCATGTTTACATAGTTTCTCCGTGCGAGTAAACATGATTACAGTATGAAGATAAAGATTGTTAATCGAGAGTACCTTCAGGTATGCCATCGTGAGCAGCGGCAACAAGGTAAAGGGCACAAGGTATAATAAGGCAGGCTGCGCAGCTTTAAACACCTCGGAGCTTACGGTAGCAGTAAGTAATCCCAGAAAATAACCGATCAGGGAACAATGAAAGTAACTAATACGGTTTATGTGACGCGGGGGCGGAACTCCTGTTTCACAACCGCCTGGCAATAGTTGCGTTTTTTTGTATGCATCGTACCGCAAAACGAAACAAAGCAATAGACCCGGCATCACAACGTCGCCAAGACCTAGCATAGAAAAATGTCCTGCTTGATGCATCGACGGAAAGACTAACTTTCCAGGTAGAGGAAGTTTTGGTGCTTCTCTCGCTACGCCGCCTAAGTGCAACCTTCTAGCCACAAGATTCACTGGGTTATCTGCCGATCTAGTTGCTACCTATTAGAAAAACGACACTAATAGTCAGTACCAACGATTAAACGATTCTTATACTCGTATCATGGGGGTATTCTAGTCTAGATGTTTCACAAAATACGTTCGAAACTATAATAAAATGCCATAATACAGCTTTCAAGACTAGAACAACCCCTGTTCTGAATTCTGGAAACTCACCTTAACCATTACGTTTGTGCTGAATATGTAGGACGAAAAGAAAACCCAGAAGACATCGTAAATCAGAAGGCCCGTTAGCAGTATGGTAGATACCTTTAGACTAGGTAGTCGAAAGAAAGCGATAAACGCTACACAAAGTCCCATACCCATAGCATCCATGAGTAGCCAATGCCCGGTCAAGACCCAGATGCATACTATACTCACACTCAAAGAGAATGAAAGTAGTTCTGCACCTGTAAACCTTCCACAGACACCAAACGATATTTTATTACCGTCTGAACACGGTCTAATAATGTATTGACACATAGGCAGTAAAAGAAACGCCAATGCAACCGTAGCTACAACTGCGAACAAAGGATATAGTCAGTGGTGGTTCTCTCAGTGTTTCTCTCCATTGATCTTTTTCTCATCGATGAAACTTACTAGCTGTACAGATGGTTACGAGCATCTGCATGCTATCAAAAAAGAAAAACATGATGAGCAGAGAGATGGAAGCACCAAGAGGTAGAAAAAGAGCATGCATCGTGTTTAAGGTTTGAACTCTTCCATTAGCACCATCTGCATTGGCTGTGCTACAATTGCTGAGTATTCCAGTCAATAAATTACTACGTTCCTTTTCTTTTTCTCTTTCTCTAGCTTCCTGTTCCATGTTGAGAGATCGGAAACTGCCATAGACTATCAATAAAATCGATATTAGGAAAGTTGATATCCTAGATGAGTCCATTATGTTGTAAGCCCTAAAAATCATCTGTAGATTTGAATATGTTCAAGGTAGACAGAATCGTATAGATTTCTGAATAAATTACCAAACTAACCACTGATAGTCAACTTGATACGTGGCCATGTTTAAAAATGCCTGGTCAAAGCACTAAATGCTGTGCTAGGACACCTTCAGACATTTAAATGTCTTCGTCGAAAGTGCTTCCTGATCGCACTAACCTACATCAGAGATCATCTGTAATCGCTGGAAAAATGATAGAGCAACGTTAGTAAGTGTAGACGCTTGACAACAGAAGACAATAAATCAACTGTACCTGTAACGTTGTACATTCAACATTGTCAGCAATAAAATTAGGCCTCGCGGAACTTCAGTCACCCCCTTGACAAAACACAATGTAACTATAATACGGTTAACACGGAGCAATGGCAGGACGAAAAAAATAAAAGGCTTATTGTTAGAGAAATTACATGAAACAAAGAAGTCCAAAACTAGGATGCGGTGAAAAAGAGCAGCACTATTTTGGATGCAAAAATCTATCAATTTGTCTCAATGCATTGGCTGATTAACCCATTAACGCCCAGTGTCTATATAATTTCGATGACACTTTCGTTCGACTTTTCCCCAAGGTGCTTGTAAATAATGCGATAGAAGCAGCAAAGCATACGGGAAGCAGTTTACGGCGAATAATTCGAGCGTTAATGGATTAACGTGGCAATGGTCGCATCGTAGTTGAACACGCTCGAAAATGTTCGGAACGGTGTCCGCGCAGACGGTTGTAGAATTACCGAGAGATTACAAGCGGAAGACACTTTCGTGCGGCCACTTTCAAACTTTCGCTAGAATCGTTCGCGACCGAACACGGAACGCGATCGCAGGCGCAGCAACAGCGTTCAACTATGTTCTCCTACGACATATTACTGTTAACGGTACGACCGCCGTGTAACCCCGTTCTAGTGTATTAGAACTGTCGCGGGTGAACCGACGGGTCTTCGACGGAATCGGGGATCATTTGTATAATATAGACGTTCACCATTTTGGTAAACAGACGGGTCACGTGACCACCGCTGGCCCCAAGAGGTTGCTACTCCCTTACCCCAGATTGTCCTGATATTTTGGTGATCCACGATCCACGCAGTCTCACCTGGGTGGTCAGAAGCCTGGGTCCTTCGCGACTTCTCTCATCACTTCGTGCACTCAAATACACCGCTCACGTGAATCGGGATATCAATCCGCGGAATATGCACAGCGACACACACGCAAAAGAGATGTATATTACCGCGCGCGATCGGTCAAATACCACGGTCAACTATACACAGGTCAACTGCTGGTTGACAGGCGCAGACCTGCGTCAAGCTTCTCTACTGGGTGTTCGAAACGCATTAGCCTTAACAAATTAACGCGTGCGTTTCGTACATCTAGCGTTACGATAGATTCATCTTTCATTTGTCTTCTCGTACTCGAACAACTTTTATTAGATTGCTGCGATAGTTATTTATTTCTCCTGCAAAAAATTCATGACCATCTTCCATTGGTTCAGTAGTTCAGTCCTTCGGTATGAGACATACTTACCATGGTCTAAATCTAATACGCGAGGCATTTCAAATTATCTATATTGTAGATACAATTCGTTACGTAACATTTGCACATTTTCGGTTTATTTATACTTTCGTGTGCGAATAGAAACGTCGTTATTTGTTCAGAGTTTGCTTAATTTTAAGTAATCAATAATAATGAATCGATAACAATAAAATATACATTTATAAGACCCTGATTCTTATTTGTGTTCAAAAGTTGATAAGTTAAAAAGAAATATATATTGTGTGAACTATTCGGTATTTTCCATAATAAATATAAAACTATTGCTTACGTTGGAATAGACGAATCTTCGCGCTAGTAAGCGGACTTCCCAGTTATCATGAATATAATATTATTATAATAGATTGTCAGGCTAGGCAATGTTGCCAACAATACTATCTTTCTTATTACCAATGTAATTTCAACACGATTTTTTCCACCCATTTTGTTATTTCGATAAAAATAAAGCTAAACACTCCGACACATCGTCATCGATAGAATTCTACTTTATCGACGGCGTAAAAGCGATACCTATGTTACCATTCTGGATTTATGGATCATTAGTTATCAATTCCACCACGCTACGCCTGCGCGCGCGTAGGTGAGACATTCATAAATGTGTGAAATCGAGGAATCCGTTCTTCATTCTTCCACGGTCCGTTGATCGGAATATACCTATCTTCTTAGAAGTTTTCTTTACGTATAGATACAGTAAAAGATTAGATTAGCCCGCTTACTAAGAAACCTTTGGATCACCTGGCATTAATGCAAAAAGTTGGACACAACATTATTGGAAAGATACGATCGGAAACGAAACTCGTGCGTCGACGTAATATCGGTATCACGATTTCTACGTGTATGCTGGTGTATATGCTGGTGTATGCCTTCTTCTTATAGACATAAAATTGAACGACAGAACAGGATCGGTAACGTTGTTGTCCACTCCGGTATTATCGATAAAGAATTATTCATGGAATTCCACCTTTCTCACCGTGCCACGTTTGCTAAATCTTATCGAAACGTCGAATATGCATTTTAAGTCGCTAACACGCGTAGCCAATCTTAAGAATCATGTTTCCGGGCTTCGAATACGTATATTACGAGCACGCGAGCTGACTACACAACTATTAATACATCGAAAATTCGTAACATATCCTTTGTACAGCAGAATAAAGAGACGCTCGACGCCGTTCGTACCGTTGTGCGATCTGCTCAGATAAATTAAGAGCTTGGTTCGGTTCGAAGATAATGGTCAGTATCAAGCATCTAATCGAAGAGTGTGCCGAGTGCTTTTCCTTCATGACATCTCTCTCGAGCGGCGGAACAATTCGTCTGAGCAGATCGTGCGCATACTTCGCCAAATGACAGAACGAACGTATTTTCGATGGCGTGTCCGTTTCAAAAAGTACGTAATTATTTTTCTAATTCTCCTGCGAACTAGTTATCGTGTACATATTGCGATTAATCGGTCATATCGAATCTATCTCGCGTGTTTCGCATTTGTCATTGTGTATTTGAGTCGTACACGTGTATATAACTAGCCTTTTTTTCCTATCGTGGAAAAATGTCAAGAATGACAGCAACCTCGTCCCTATTTCATTCATTTCTATAAAAATCAGAATTTGTTTATCGACTTTAACTTTCGATCGTTGCGATTATCGGAATATTCATTGTATGCCATCTTCGTGGAAAGATTCGTTAGAATTCGAATCCTCGATTTTTAGCATTATGATTCTACGTCATCGCAGCCATCGATTATTGTTCTCTTCATCTTTTATATACAATATCAAAACGTCGAGAAATCTGCAAAATCATAGATTACCTGTAATTAAATTTCCGTGTATAGGTGCGTACACAAGAGTAAGAATATTATACAAGGTGATCTGAGAGATGACATATAAACAGAGTATTTTCACGATATTTTTCCATTTTAATCTATCATCAAGAAATAAAATCATAAATGTTTCTATCTATTTACAGTATTTACAAGTAACACACGCAGTATAAAGTCATAAAACAAGTAAAAAAAAGCAATTCAAAACAAATAATTGTGAGTAGACGAACTTGTAATTTCTTTGAAAACAATTTGATAGAATAAATTGGTAGTAGCTGGCACCTTAATCATTTTCAACAAATAACGTTTTTGCGATTTCGGTAATTGGAAAGGCAAGCAAAACATCGATGATATTTGTTCGACCTTTTACGCTCATTGGAGAATGGTTTTTCCCCCCTGAAACGCGAGCGCATCGTTGAAAAAGTTAAATTGCATGTTTTCGATCAATTTTTTTACGTGGAGAATCGCTATCCCATACTTCACGACACCCAGTATAGATGACTCGGTAATAAAGGTTAGGGCGCCGTCACCGAGGAACGTGGCGGGTTATCACGCTGTGTGAAAGAAGATTCCATATTGTTTCGTATTATCGTGCCCTGGAGCACAGGCTGCCGTGTTTGTTGGTATCGCCGTTGGTGTTATTACGGTCCGACAAACAGTGTATATAAGTAGAATTTCGATCTAAGAGCGTGCAAGTTCGTGGGCCAGTGGAATATCAAAATGGTGGCCGTGCGATACGGGTGATGTGTACGCAGATATTGGAGTGTATTGTAATTTCAGGCGAAACGCGTGTGATCACGCAACGTATTGTAAAATGGGAGACCAGAAGGCTCAGCACGGCACGCAGGAGATGAGAGGCTGGCTCTTTAAATGGACTAATTATTTGAAAGGTTACCAGCGAAGATGGTTCGTCCTGACCAATGGCCTACTGTCGTATTACAGGTAGTTTCCTCTACGTGTCAGTATGTCTTATTTTAATTACCTCATCGTTGGCCGCGTGCAAGCTCGCGGTCAAACACTGATACGACTGGCTCTCATTATATTTTATCATCGTTTTTTCAAAGCAGTTTCTATACAGTCTCCATTGTGCTGGTTTTTGACATGACCAACAATAACACAATTAGACATAATTGTTTGATCACGGTATAAAACTGTTCCCCTTCTTAAATCGCTCGGTACAATTATCGCGGACTAAATACATGAATTTCTTTGTTGAATGGCACCCCTAATTGGGGCTTTCTATTGAATTATAACTGCAGAAATAGTGTTGGATATACATGTGTATATAACCTATATTGTCCATCTGTTAAGTGGACATACATATGTATAGCAACCTCCAGCCTTAACTGCACTTTCTTAAATATAGTTAAGGGAAAGAAAATTTGTTTTATTGACTTCTTACGTGACTATTTAAGCGAGTTTAACGTTATATTGTATAGTATAGTTTTAAAAGGAACAATTTTATATCGTATAACAGAAATAATGATCGAATTATGATTATTAAACTGTGGATTTTTTATATAGCACGTGTTTTTTAAAAATCTGACACTGTCACTATCTCATTTGGTATTTAACGGACCAATAATAGGCCCTTAGAAATCTATGCTCGTAAAACCATCCATAGTCTTATGATTGTAAATAGATTAGTGCCTTGAGTAATTTGTACTAAATGTACAATAAATAAGGTATCATATCCAATGTTTAATGGTACAAAGTTGCATGCGCACAAGTAGCCGATGTAGGCTCAGCTACAGATACTATTATCGATATGGTTTATCCAAGTATTCTTAGCCAAATCAAATCGTTAGATTTGCGGATCTTTATGCTTTATTTAGATACACGTATATCGAATTTGATTGAATATTTTGTTTTATTAAGGTTTCAGGTATAAATGCACAAAATTCGCATTAGAGTATCTCATTTTAATTTTGGACAACGTAGTATCTATATATGCGTACAATGAAACGCGAATCGTGATAACTCGAAATCGTTCGTATCTTAAAATTTCAAGTTAGATCGTCTGGGTAACTTACTTTTGTTCGTCACACGCATCAGAGAAGATTTATTGCATATTTGCCTTTTGTTAATTTCGAACACGGCGCGGAATCGAGTTTTTATTACATCGAGCCAGGCTGTGCAAGTTTATGCAAGTTCAAAATAAACAAAACCACACAAGTAGTTTCAAGAAATTAGAAGCAAAGTTGGGTGATAACGTAGGATTTTTTCAATCATATTAGAACGCGTCAAGTTCCGCGTTCTATATAAACGTTCGCTTCGTTCCTTTTTTCTGCCACGAAACAGCCGTAAATATTTCGTTATCTCGCAACTATCGTCCGAATCATGACGGTTGCAGTTACCGACCGTAGGTAAAAACAATACCCCCTCCCGACGGACATCACGTTACGCACGTCCGAGGAAATTCCACCGTTTCGTTTTCATTATAATTAGAACATCCGCGCTCCCTTACACAACATGCAATCGTCGCCGATCTTTTTTCTGATTTTCTGCTTGGCACAGTTGATTTGAGTTTGCAATGCTTTTTCGATATTGCGATCGAAACAGAACAGACCGATGAATGTACTTACACGAGAGAGAATCGAACGCCTTGCGAATTTTTTATTTTCACACGCCTGAAACCGTGACCGTCGAACGCTTGCAGCACAAAATTGTCTATAGTCGACGCACATACATGGTGGTGTTTGCACCGTTTCGATTTATTAAAGATTAAAAGAGAGGTGAATGTATACAGGGTATACCGGTGATGGCAGCGCAGGCGGGAAAACAAGATTGTACAAAAAGAAAACAAGTAAAAAACGTGACATAAAATTTGTACAAAGTTGTTTTTATGCACAAATTTTATCGTACGCTTTCTACACACTTCTTAGATAAGGAACCGTTTCTTTTTCCGGTTGCAACACGGTTGCTGCTTCACCCTCGTAGAGTGCATTAGAACAACAACCGAATAAGATTAATAATAAAAAATCGGTTGCATTATGAACCCAAATGGATTCAAAGTCTTCAATGAAAAAAGAAAAAGATTGAGAATAATATGTACATTTGATCATATTAGGAGAACTCGTCTAGGAATAAATACGTAAGAGTGAACGAACGAGCGAAAGTGAGAGAGAAATAGAGAGGGAGAGAGAGAGAGAGAAATTTTTGATACTTTGAAAGAAATATCGTTTTGCTGCAGTGTTACAATATGTGAACGGGGACTATTTGTTTTATGGACTGTTTAGGGCTGAACCAACAGGGGGGCCAAAGATATCAACACGACGCAAGCGGAAGGCTGGCAGAGCCTCCGAGTAAGTAAAATTAAATCGAAGAAAAGCCGAAATATTCTGACTCTTCTTTGAATCGAACTCGTTAATCAAGCAGACAAAGACGATGTTGGAGTTGCCTACTGTTTTACATTCACATATACATATACATATTAGCGCCACGTTAAATAATACGATGTACCGTTTAGTCTTCCTAATTATTTGTTACTTATCATCCTCCCCTGCCCATACACTTTCGACATTTTATTATTTCAAAAGAACCTCACCTACTGTCCATCAGATGTTTTCGTCCTTGCAATCAAGACTGTCAACACTACCGCAAAGGGTATAACATGTTTGATTCCTTTAAATTTTGCAATCAAGAACTTTTAAGTGATAAAAGAGAAGAAAGGGAGAACTTGAGATATTCGATTTTTATGTTTCTGTGTCTCTACGTGTACACCAACGTACAAATCAGTTATATGTGATAGACGCTGCTTCGTTTTTGTCGTCGACTCCTGCCACGGGAGTATCCTGAAGGTCTTCTGAACGTAGAACTTTTACTGACCCGTTGGATCTGTTCCAAAAACGTAATTACGATACGCATAGATGCCCGCTGATATATTTGATTTATTAATGCTACCGAGAATGAAACGACGCCTGTCTGACCCTATTAACCAATGACGAACCAGTGTTGGGCAAATTTTAATTGAAATAATAAATAAACCTGTGATTTTAATTACAAATAATAACTATACTTTATATTTAAATCAAAGTAATTTAAATAATTCCGAAAGTGATCTATTCATTATTTCTTATTTGCAAATAAAAGATTATTATTATTTGGATTGAGGTGAAAATCAAATAAATAGTATTTGGTCTTCTCTTATTTCTTGTATTTTGTATATAAAATGAACACGTGGAGGAATTAATATCGTCATTACCCGTATGTATAATATTTACATAAATACAACTATTTTTTGTGCTGATCCGTGCGCGTTTTTTGTTTGCTATAGCAACCTTTTCAGGTATACGGCCAGTGGGCGGGCCCGCCCGGAGGGCGTGTCGTAGACACGCCGCGAGCAGCTAGTTATTGATAAATAAAAATACAATTTAATTTATTATTTGTCAATACAAATAATAATTGAAATTATATTTGTACATAACAATTAACTTTATTATTTTAAATAATTCATTTAGACTTGCTCAAATAATAAATTATTATTTTTGCTTTCTATTTGAATATCCAAATAACAAATAACTTGTTATTTAAATATTGCCCAACAGTGTGACTAACAAACTCGCCTTTCTTTACTCGGACAGTGAAGTTCCTGCATTAGACCTTCGTCGGTACGCACGATACAATTGTCGCACGATAATTCAATTCGTTAACAATTTATGTCGTGGTAATCTGTTTCAATGAACCTTCGTCCCCGTCTGACCGTGTTCTTGCGTTGCATATACACACATACACACACCGATAGTTTTGTCAATCGATTAACAATTAAGTAAATAAGATCACGCTTCTCGTCTGTTATTATGTTTCGCATTCGTGATTCCATGTCTCGGACAAAAAATAAAACACTGGAACTATCGCGAACCAAAAGCAACCAACTTTGTACTATCACGTAGAAATTGCAGAAATGCATTCAATCATTTCTCGTGGAAGCATTTTTACCGGTAGTTCCAGTGTTGAGCAAAAAATTGTATGATTTTGTCGAACATACATATTGTACATACATATACACGTTTTACATACAAATCTATATACATATGTCTATTTAACGTTAACGAAATCCGATAAGGACCGCATTTATTGTAATTGCGAAATTATTGTGATTTTTACTATATGCAATATGCAATAATAATTTCTGAACGCGTTACATTGGCATGATCGTTTGAATCACCCGACCTTGAATCGGCGAACCGCCCTCTCCCGCTCTCTAAATTATATCAGGAAAATCTCACCCCCATCGCCCTTTCACCCCTTTATCTGTAATTTCATTTCATCAGGTTATATTTTGGTTGTTTCTGGTCATTTTGCATAAAGGAACGGTGGCACGTCGAACAATAATGGTAATGGGACTACGTACTGCTTGAAAAGAGTATAATCGATTCCGCTATTATTGGCATTTTCGTTTCCTGCGCTCTAATATGTCTACATACATTATACATATATATTGTCACTGTGTAACGTAAACTGTCGCAACTTATTTTGTCGTTACTCGGTGCTCCAGGTATTGAGAAATTATGAGTGCAAACTGTGGGTATCTACGATTTATTTATTATCGTGCCTGCAATTCACGTACACCATTCGCAATTGTTACGTTGAAAGCATTCTTCGTTCGATGATTCTATCGAATTTTTGGCAATTGGGATCGCTGCCATAATATTGTCCGTTCAATTTAACGTGCGGCTGAAATATGCTCGTCCGGTGCAAATTGGAATACTTCCACCAAATATGAATATATTAGCGTATAAGACTCGAGACCGTCTAAAATAGCGTGTTACTATTTAAAAAACTGTTTGACGCCGAGATGCGTCATCCGTCGAGAAAGCGTTAAGTTGAACAGTCAATGGAGCGTGTTTCCTTGTAACAAGTGGACGTGACGCATAGTTTTCCAACGCGAGGACACCGAGAAAAGGCCTAGGAGGCGTCGAAGCTCTCGGATTTTCGTTATTTTCAAATGCAACAAAAGTAACGCTCAGAGTACCCTTGCCAGTTTTGCGAACGGGGCTGCGAGCCATGAAAGGTTGGGAAACTATGGCGTAATGGAGCGAGTGATTGTACCAATTGCTCTCTTTCATGGTAACACACGTATGCGTGTGTGTATTCTTATGGCGAATCGGAAAGTTTCCTTTGGCTTGGATAAACCTTCGGTTTGCTAACGCAGGGCAATCAATCAAGCAAGCATTTACCTATTGCAAACTCACGTCTGTCTTTCTCTGTGTCATACGATTTCCCATCGGCCGAAGGATCTGTCCACGGAACTGTTCGCGTTTCCTTTTCTCTGTTTAGAAGTCCGGCCGAGATGTCGCACACGTGCCGCGGTACGATATCCTTGCACGGGGCCTTAATACACACCGTAGACGCTTGCACGTTCGTTGTGAGTAATGGCGGCACGCAAACCTTCCATATCAAGGCGGCGACAGAGGTGGAACGTCAACAGTGGGTCACGGCCCTCGAGCTGGCGAAGGCCAAGGCCATCTTGGCGATGGAATCCGGTCTGTATGAGAAAATCATTCTTTCTTACACCCCTATTCATTGGTGATGGTAATCACCCTCGTTGTCTCTTGTAACGTCGCTAATCATAAGATCTCAGTATTAGGGAAAAGGAATCTCGACACGGTTTGGACCATTTTAGTTGGAGCAGTGATCGAAAAAGAGAGGATTGTTGAACGGGAGACTCGACAGGACTGTACAGGTTCGGAGACCTACAAAGAGAAATTCTTCACATCCTTCAATGGAGCCATGTGTAGATCGGTAACATTTTGCTCCAGCCATAGCAGAATATCTTAATAGAGGAATCATTTGTAGTTAGAGGACAATCTAATTTGATACAGTTGATCTTGCCATGGTCCAGGAATGGTACAACTGATTCTTTCTCTCTCTGTATGTACAATATATACCATTGGGCGCAAATTCTCTGCAGGAATCAGCTGCGTTTAATAATGAACCTATTAACACACTGCAATCTCTGTAGCATAGCATTAAAGGCAATTGCCTCTGGCAAGACATATGCCAAGTAGGGACGACGGATTTTTTTTCATGCAGTGGTCCGTGATTGATGACTTCAGCGCAGGCAACAGGAGGGATAGTGTGTAAATTATTCTCAATTGGAAATTAGTATTCATTGGTATGATTTACCATTGATAATTACGAGCACTCCAGAGGATGGTAATTTTTCAAAATTCTATGCAAAACAACTGCTTTTGTCCTCCTACTTTGCAGCATGATGTGCACATAAAACAGCACATAAGAGAAACTGCGATAGCTTTAACAAAAAAAAAACATAGTAAAGTTACGTCAGCAACCTTCAAGGAACAGAGATCGCTATATCCGTTGACGCTTCTCTAATTGCTCCAGCATAGATCTCAACTTAGTAGGTGATTTGTCTTCGCCACAATGAAGTCAAATTCGACGTCACACTCTATTGTTCTAAAAGGCTTTAATAACTGATAATTCGAAAGGAAGTCGCCGAGATATTTAAAGCACAAAAAGGAATGCAGATTGTCTTGAATTCCATTACGGTTACGTTTATCTCTTCCTGCCGACGCTGCAATATACGTGAAGCAATATTTTTCCTTATGACGCTCGAATTCTGCTCGCTTAATTTGTGTACGATGCTTGACGGATTAACGTTACGAGCTCTGATTATTTTAATTTGTTTATGTGACTCATAATAAATATCATTGCGTGAACTGCTAGGACAAAGTCATTCAAGTCGGACTAATTTCGCGTTATCTACGTACACATATCTCGACCCCTAAGTCATAACTGAAAACAGATGTACTTGCTGTTGAAACACAATGAGTCATAATTACGATGCGTCTTATTGTTCAAGTTGCAGCACATTAAATTCTTTAGCATTGGCCCCTACTGCTGCAAGGAGTATCTTAACTCAGTGAACTTTTCGTTCAATTCCACGAGATTTATTATTTTAAACGGCGTGTAACAAACCGATATTCTCTACAAGGCTCGAGCGTACGTGAGATTTTAAAACAGTCACATTATGTAGATTATGATTTGTTCCAGAAGAAGAGGAAGAATTCCAGGACAACGACAGTCAAAAGCCAGATGTGTCTGTGATAAAAGACCTGTCCCAACGATTGGAGGACTTGCAGTCCTGTTACGATTTAATCAACAAGCGGGGCACCATGCTTCAAAGATCCTTGAACGATCTTGAAGCGGTCGAACCACCGTCACCGGAATTGGCAGCGAAAATAAAGACAGTCAGTGAACGAGCCGCACTGTTTCGCATCGCAGCCGGTGCTATGGTTAATGTAAGTTGAAAGACCCTCGTTTAATACCGATGTACAGACAAACGCGTCTGTAGTTTGCCTCTAAATTTTTGATGTGTGAATATGGTCATGGTGAGCGGCCTGGCAAGTCTACTAATTTGCTATAATATGTATAGCAATCGTAACAAATACTGTTTACACGTTCGAATTACCGTATGGTGACGCAAGCAGAATCTCAACTCGATCAAGTGTCTGGGTTGTCTATGAACAGAGAGAGAATTAATTGGCATGTTCCATTCACAAGTAAATACCATGCGCATGTTTCGACATAATCGCTTGTGTATTATCACAGGTCTAACAGATAATATATTCCACAGTGTTTTACTAATCACTCACGGATTAACATTGATGGTGTAACAGTCGCGTAGAAAATAGGATAAATTGTGATTTCAGAAAAGCAATGACTATTTGCAACTAGCGCAACAACAGGAGCCCAAGTGGAAGAAACTGCTGCAGCACGAGCGTGATCAGAAGGTGCGGATAGAGAAAATGGTTGAACAGCTGGCCAGGCAGCACTCCCACCTGGAGGAAGCTGCACAGCATGCGATACCCTCGGCGGTTCCAGCAGGGGGGCACAGATCTTCGCGTAATTAAATTTCTATTCTTTTATCATCGAGCTCGGTCAGTAATGCTGTTAACTGTAACTGCAGTCTGTTTTCTGGAAGGAGACAACTGATATACACGCACAGTTATAATAGATGACCACCCTATTCCTACAGCCTGCTATGCGCCTGAACTAGGGTGAACAGCTATTGTAACTGTTGATGAGCCTCGAGTTTCTCTCTCTTCTTCCGAAAAACAGACTATAGTACACGGATGCAAAATAACAAGCTGATACGTGTGCTAATGTCAGGAAAAAAAAAATCAAACTCGATTGCTTGCCCATTATCCACGCTGTGCTGAGCTTTCACCCTAAGTGCAACATTCACGGTACCATGCTGATTATGCCACTTAGTTCTGTATTTAGTGACCGAGAAAATGTATGCATAACACATTGTCACGTACATATGTCTGCTGTCAGTTGATTTGCAAGTTTCCTGGGTAACAGGGTGCTGTATTCAATACATTATAGTGCACAGCTATAAACTAACCGTGCACAATAGAGCTTTGTCACGGTTAGTGCTCCTGATTATCTGTTTATTGAGTGACAGAGTGTTAAACATGTGTTTATAAATTTTTACAGCCCACCTGAATAAAACTACGCCTAACAAATAGAGGTTACATTAATTTTATTTTTGTTGTGCTAAAATCAGTTATATTTAAAGGGATACGCAACCTTGGAAGACTCCAAAAAAATAGTCGAACCTGACTGATATCTTTTATTACTGAAAATAAACAAACAAGGTTGCGTACACCCTTAAGGATGCAATAGTGAAATTGTTAATTCATTGTTACTAACTGTTACAATTCTAACCAAATTTGTGTCAGTTAAATGAGATTGGAAATCCATGGGTGTATACGTGTATATTCGAACGCTAATCGACAGCTTATTTGCAGCAGCTGCGTTTCAAATTTTCGCGCCTTTGTGCCAGTATCGTGGCTCTCTAAAGATGGCGTTTCGTTTGACTTGAAAACCCCGTGTCGCGACGGAACTGGTAGATTTGTGATCCATGCATGTAAAGTATAGCATTTTATGGTGACGTATACAAACTCTTTGCGAACATACGTATACATACGTTCACTCCAATACACCTATAGAAACAGTATACATATATTTATATATATATATATACGTAACGGCTGTGCTTTCGGTTCTCCCAAGCTTGGCGCTTAATCAGGCTCAGATGGCCTTGCAAATCACTGTTTCGTTCGCGTTTTTCTCAACACGTCTCTCTTCCGTAACTTTACCGTATTAAATTCAATGTGATAAATTCCCGGATTGGTTATATACACATGTATGTATATATATCGACGTTCTCTCCGATCGTGCCGAGTGAGAGGAATTAGTGGAGATGTTAAACCGATAGTTGTCGGGATCGAACGCACAGAGAAGGAATTTCTGGTCATCGTCTCGCAAACGGTCTGCAGCTTCAAACAAGTTTTTAGCAAAGATCTGAATACATGAGAGCTGCCACACCGATCTCGGGACCACGACGCCTAACCTGATGCGCGGTACATTGCAGTTGCCTGTTCAAAAAGAGAGAAAAAATACGAAAAGAAATATACGCGTGTGTATACATGTACAATGGATTTTCGGTGATTCTGTGTACGTTGCTTGAACTGGTACTGCAGGTGTGGACCGAGATTGGGAGGTAGAAGACGTATATAGTAGTTGTCATCGCCGAGATTCAATCGGTTCGAGAGGGAAGCCGTTGCTTCATAAATGAGAAAAACAGGGAGGAGGGGCTGGGACGGGATAGGGCGGTCGAACGATCGGTCTATTTGTCGAGTAACCAGTCGAAATATTTTCGAGCATATGCTATACTACTTCAGCGAATACCTAGTCTCGTTTTCGACGTATTTCCATATTGGCGCGAAACTTGTCTGTCCATTGCATAACGGTATCGATAGCCTTGCGGCGTTTCGTATGTTTATGTATTTGCGTTTTATTGTTAATCTGAACGGGCGAACCGACAACCGACTCCCAACACCTGTGGGTTTTCTTTATTTTGGATTCGGAAGTTTTTACAAGGTTGCGATTGAATAACGGTTCCGTTGATCGGCTTTAATTTCATTAACCTTGCATGTATACGTCTGTTGATGTGCGTGTGCGTGTGCGTGTGTACTGTTTAATCGCTTTAACAGCAGACTGATGGGAACGATGCTCTGGTGACTGTTATAGACACAACGGTCACAACTTCTCCATCCGAAGACGAGGAGGATAATGTAGAGTTCTATGATGCTCAAGAGTCGGATACGTTTACATTAAGTATTCCAGGAGTTGCGACTAGCAATTCCAGAGATCGAACTGATTCCCAGGGTAGCGACGATGGCTCTAGTTCAGAAGGAGATCAAACACCATTGCCTTTGTCAGAAAATAATGGTGCAAACTCCTTTCTTATTGTGACCGATTCTACGATAGTACAATCTCCCACGGCTGCTGATAATACAGACAATCTGGACAATGTAAGTGGACAACAGGTCGATAGTCGATTGTAGGACAAAGTAAGCACGAAGAAGTTGAGTCATCGGTGAATGGAAGATCAGTTTTTTTTAGAGATTCCATTCTTGGGTGACTCATTCTATACCGCATGATTTTATTGGGCAGAGATTTCTCATTTGTATTCTTTGTTTTTGCATCAGACAAATTGGCAAACCAACAATGGCAGCATTAGCAGCACCAGGGTAACAGGTTCCCAAAGGAAACGGAGGAGTACAGTACCTGAAAAGCCAAATTATCCATTAAACTTATGGAGTATCATGAAAAATTGCATTGGCAAAGATTTATCAAAAATTCCTATGCCCGTCAACTTTTCCGAGCCGCTTAGCATGCTACAGCGGCTCACGGAAGACTATGAATACGCAGATATTCTAGACAGGTATATTTACTGTTGCATTCTGTAATATTTCTTTTTTCTCAAGGGAAACAAGAATTATATCTATTCTGATTTACAATAGGGCAGCAGAATGTACAGATAGCTACGAGCAAATGGCTTATGTGGCTGCATTTACTATATCCAGTTATTCCACAACCGCCACCAGAACTGGCAAACCTTTTAATCCTTTGTTAGGCGAAACGTACGAGTGCGATCGACTCGACGATTTAGGATGGAGAGCAATTTCAGAACAGGTATCTCATCATCCTCCTATGCTAGCGCAACATTGCGAAGGCCGAAAATGGCGTTGTTGGCAAGAATTTACCATGGCGTCAAAATTCCGTGGAAAATATCTTCAAGTGAGTGTCACGCTCTGTTGGTAAAAATTGTCTCGTTTCGTAAAATTTTTTCTTGGTATAATAATTCGAACATTGATGCAGGTAATACCATTGGGAACAGCTCACCTCGAGATAGAAGGGGGCATGCAGCATTACACGTGGCGGAAAGTCACGACCACTGTACACAATATTATAGTAGGAAAATTATGGGTTGATCAGAGCGGCGATACAGATATAATCAATCACAAAGAAGGTATAACGTGCCATTTGAAATACACACCGTATTCGTACTTCTCGCGAGATAGTCAGCGTAAGGTGAAGGGGGTAGTTATGAATTCATGTAACGAAGTCAAGTGGGTAGTACAAGGCACGTGGGACTCGAAGATAGAAATCGCACCTGTGATCAGTACGTCTGGCACACCGGACAATCCAGTGTACAAAACAGGGCCTTACATACTCGCTTGGAAACGGCGTATGCCAATGTAAGTACTCAATGAAATACTAATTTCTCGTGTGTTCGATCGTCGACTTAATCAATATCACGATGTAAATTAATTTTACAGAGAAGACTGTGAAAAGTATTACAATTTCACGGAATTGGCATGCCAGCTGAATGAGTGCGAGGAGGGTATAGCTCCCACAGATTCCCGATTTAGGCCTGATCAGAGATTGATGGAAAATGGCCAATGGGACGAGGCGAATGCGGAGAAACTTCGATTAGAGGAGAAACAGAGGACCGTCCGACGCGCTCGGGAACACGATGCTGAGAAAGCAGCTGCTCAAGGTATATTTCATTCAGTATTTATTGCTATACGATATACGGTGAGGTGTCTAGAAATTTTTATCATTTGAAATAAAATATTCGTACATTTGGCAGTTATTTCGAACGATAGAAATTTTTGAATATCCTCTACATATGCTACCTAACTTGATTAAGAAATGAATACTATTAAAAGATTTTCATTTATATCAGGTTTACCATACGAAACGTATGTACCGCTGTGGTTTAAAAAAGAGCAGGATCCTTTCACAGACAGTCTATGCTATGTATACGGTGGCGAATATTGGGAATGTAAAAGTAAAGGTGATTGGTCACGGTGTCCAAATATATTTTAGCTTATTATATAATTCTATCGATTAATGATGATGTGACCGCTAATATACAGTACGGAAAAATGTTTGGATTTGTTTAAAGTGCGAGATAGTCGATATTAGAGATCACTTTCCGTGGAGAATATTTGCTTTTAAGAAATGCTGACGCGATAAATGGGGTTGTTAGAGATCATGGTGTAGTCGTTACTTCTTCCAAATGAACTGGACAAAATGTCGGCATTCTGACACGTTAAAACGAGTGTTTTGTAGAATATCATTGCTCCTCCTTCCCCACTCCGTTATTCTACGCGTCCTTCTGTCTATATTAACACCGCATCCCCCTCTCATTACATCCACTTTTTCTAAACAACCAGAACACATTGACGCGTTCAATCCGTACGGCCCAATTAATAATGCTTTTGCATACAACTTTTGTATAGACACCGAGAAAATTTTCTGTATTCGTCAATAGGCTGGACACATATAACGATACATTCGCAAAATGATCCAGATACTATTAATAAGCTATAATAAGTTACAAGAGATTTTGTTACTTCGGTTCGAAACTGAGATAGCAATAAGGTCGATGATGATGATTTTTTATGACGAAAGTATCGGTGTGGCGAGTGAAGCCACAATTACAACTGGGAGTTCAAATCAAACACGAGAATCCACTTAAATGCTAACACCACAGTATTCGCGCGATTTGTTCGAAACGAGGCTAGATGTATAAACGATTTGTTCTTTATTAGAAACCGGAAGGAACTGACTGTAAGTTCTAACGAGATCGATCGTAAATACCAAACTTCGGAAAACGAGTGAACTTTCTGACGGGATGGTACTTACGTATCCATCGCGGAGAGTACTTACGTAGACTATAAAAATGTATTTTCGATGCTTGATGCGATGCCAGGTGTTAATTTAAGCGAATTGAAAAGCGTAGAGAAGAAAATTTTTCATAGTATCGCTGAGTATACACATATAAACCCGAGGAAGTAAGAGAAGCAACCGTGTCGAGTGTGTCTGAAACGCCTTATTGAATTATTTATGTAAAAGTAGATACGGTAGGCGACGCCTTTTTTACATATTGGTCATTTACACGTGCGGCGGTGCGGCCAGACTGTTCACTCGACTGCCACGTCTTAACCTTTTGCGAGGAAATTAAAAAGAAAAATAATGGTTGGATAAGAAGCGGCATTCGTTATACTGATGGCGACAATCTGTAACCGCTCTTTGAAGAAATGTTCCTGCGGATACGAAGCGTTTGTTGCAACGAGGTGCGCGATCGGTGACTCTAGCGTACGACTACGACGAGTACGAAGAAAACAGACATATAGAATACGGTGAATGGATACGCTTCCAAATTTCTGCGATGTTTTCCGTGCAGACGTAGACACTAAATGTTCCACGAAGATAGGCTGGTTGCCTATGCTAGCCTAATTAACTAATACACTCCGTCGAACTAATGTTACGAAATATATTCGGTATTGATGCAACAAGAGTGCAAAGAAAATTCGAAGTCATATCCGGAGAGCCAATAAGTTGTAATAAATTGTCCCCTTCGAAGGATTCTTGTGGCATAACTGGACGTAAAAAAGCAGGAATTCCTTTCTTTTTTTTTCTTCTTCTTTTTGAATGCTATAGATATAGACACGCACACATCCATACACAGGTACAGTGCGTGTGTGCGTGCGTACGTATGTATGTATGTGTGTATGTATGCATGCATGCATGTGTGTATGCATGTATGTATGTGTGTATGTATGTATGTTTGCCCGTATATGTATATATGATAATTAATAAAACCCATTGTATATCCCTCTTACAAGCACATCGTACAACGGTTCCGTTCATAGTATTTGTATATTGACAGTTACATTATTCCGGTCTGTAGAAGACGATACTGAACGGAACACCTAGCTTGCAACCAATGTTTATGATGATTGTTACGATTAAGTATTTTGGCTGTATTATAATTTTAATAGTTGATAATATTCGGATATATCTGTATACATATAAATACGAATTAATTATAAAAAAAAAATAATTTAAAAGAGGATACGTTAAGATGGATAGAAACAGACGTTTGGATTATATAGTGCTTGTACATTAGCTATTCGTGTGAAACGATAAAATACAAATGCTTCACTACAAAAAAGAGAGAGAGAGAGAGAACGAGAAAGAGAGTAAGAAACAAAAATATCTTTGTAGCATTCACATATTTGCCTTTCGGCATCATCTCCTATATAACACCCGTTGATCGCACAAATGGTGCAATTATTTATACGATAAATAACCATAGTCTTTTGTTCCATCGAACGAATTGTATTGATTTATTGTAACAAATTAAAAGCGAACGATCGTGAACGGGTAACGTTTATCGTCGAACATTTTTTATTGCTACCCACCGATCGATCCATTTCTTGTTGCCTCGCGCGTTACTTTAATTCAACTTTTAAATTAGCCACGCTAAACGATTTTTCGTTATATGCTAATCCCCGATGGACAAATCCAAGAAGCAATGATTGATTTCCATCCATAAAATTCCCTCATTACGGTTTACAAATTTCCTATTAAAGTTTTTCCTTTAGTTTTTCGTTGGAAGTCTTTGTTCCGGTTAGCCATTGCGTGCGTCATCGATTTTATGACGTGCGACTGAAATATATTCAAGTATTCGTTATTTATCGCAATCACCGAGAAACTACGCTGTTTTCGTGCTACAGCTTCAGGTACTTTTAACATGACATTTCGAGCATTGTTACAGATATATTTGCTTCCTTCGCAATAATTACATTAATTATATGTACATATTTCGTTACATAACTTAAATTTTAATGCTTGCGCAAAGATATCGCTTATCCTTTAAACTTTTCGTTATTGTTTCTATACATTTCACATGCAGCAATATACTTAATAAATATTTTTCGAAACATGAACGGAAAATGCATTCTGCATTGTTGCGCTACAGTTTTACAAGAAGTGCAACAACAATTGTTGCATATTAATAGCTTGAAACGAAGAACCGATACATAGTTCTCAAATTGCAAAGCAATTTAACGATTGATTTGATCGTTGTACATTGTCGTCGTGATCGAAACACGCTGACGATGCCGTCTGGTACAAATATTGACAAAATAAAACAACAGTTTTCATGAAAGTTTCATGAGATTTTTAAGGTTACTTCGAGTCGATCGGTTTATTATTATAAAGGAAACGCGTGCGTCTAGTCCGGCGCCGGCAACCTTCGGAAACCTGTTCATAAAAAAACTTGAAATTGCATAAACATCTGCAGTCGAATTATCAGCTATTTCAATTTCAAATGAAACTTGGCCAGGTTTTGATGGACCGGATATATTATATTCGGGGCGATTTTAACCGACATGCGCGATGCGCACGGTGGTTTTGGCTTTGGTAGTCGTAGCCGTAGCCGTAGCCGTCGAACGAATGACGTCACGAATGGCGTAGTAATACACGAGACAGGGAGCGCATGGCGAGTGGAGTGTCCGCAGAGGCTGCGCGAACTGGGAACTGCTTTCGATTGTTGGCGGGCGCCGCCATCTTGGTCAGTGAGCTTGCGAGTGGCTGTACGACGAGGTGTACGTATTTCGGTGAAACGAGGATTTCGTGCGATTTCCCTGGAACCTTTCGTCCGACCTGTGAAATCTAGAAGCATCCAAGATGTCGGAACGGGAGGACAACGTTTACAAAGCGAAACTGGCGGAGCAGGCGGAGCGTTACGACGGTGAGTAGATATTTTCCGGGAAAGGACCCGGCCTGCGCCAAAATGAAATCGACGAAATCGGACAGACAGACAGAGGAGAGCACGGCCACAAAGAGAAAGGAGGCAGAACGCGATCCTCGTGGGTCGCGACCCTATCGCGTACCGAATTTATTCCGGATAGAATCGGGAACTGCTTCGGTGATTCGACACTCACAGTCTTAACCGTGATATTGTGTGTCCGATCGGATCTGTCAAATGTCGAGGAAACGTCAAATTCAACTAATTGACACGGCGATGCGATATCGAGTCGCCGGCTCGAGACCGACCGGTCTTCCTTTATTTTAAAAGAGTGGCCTCGTCCTTCGGTTCTGTCACCGGTCCGCCACATCCTGTCATGATATGTCGAATGCAAGTTACGAGTTGCGAGTTGGTAGTACGAAACTGCCAGGCCCCGGTTAGCCTAAACGTTTTACGGTGCTCGCCCGTTCCAGAACAGTACATTGTTGCATCGAAAGCTGGCCAACGCCGTTGCTAGGCGTACTGTCCGTCTCGAGTACTTTAGGAGGTCTCACGGCAGATAACTGGACAAAGTCGGTCCTTCACCGACGCATGTGATGCATAGAGACACGGCTCGATTCTTGCCATTCGCTGCCGGGTTATACATACTCCTCTTTCGACACGTAGTAACGCGTGCTCTGCTCGTGGCATTCGGCCTTGAAACCACGGAGAAATCACTCGGCCGATCGAGCAACCGATCTATCGGCTACGCTTTTCCGGTGGATCGGCTCGCGTTTTCCTAGGCTATGTATCCGGTGTCGTTAATCACCAGCCATTTTCCCCTATTACAATTACATGCTCTACGTATCGTTCTACGTGCGTTCGCGGACTGTTAGAAATTTTTATTTCGCTTCTGGCGAAAGCGGCTTCGCAGTGGGGATTCAGAGCAGCAGAAGATCAACCGTCAAACCTTCGAATTTCTCGCATTTCACTCGACAGAGATATTCTATTTCTCCGTACAACTCGTATCCGTGCCATTTCAACCAAGAAACATTTGACATTTGCTGTGATCAAGTAGAGTTTCAATTTGTTCAACGTGGTAGCATGCATAAATCAGTCGGACGATTCGCGGGCACGGTTTATTGTCTGCCGATTGGCCGGTAAAGATCGACAGACAACCGATCTCGTCTCACGTGACATTCGATAAACTTTTTCCCTTTTCCAATGGTCTCGAATGTAACGAGATCACCGACGACGATCGTTCGTTCGTCCTGTTTTCAGAATTTAGTGGTCGCGTGGGCACATTAATCGAGACAGACACGCGTATTCGCCGTCACAGTATGATACTAACGGTTTCGGTAATTGCGCGCGCGACCGCGCCTGATTCCTCCAGACCTGGAACAACATTTTTTGCTCGTGCAAGCATTTCAACTCGAGCGTTTATCGTCGCGACGTGACATTTTCGCCAGGGCACTCGTTCAATACGATTCTCCTACGATTTTGAAGATGCGCTCGGGTCTGAATAGACCCGTGCATCGTCAGTCGAGGGTTAAAGCGTGGTAATGCGTGCACACGCACGATCTTTTCGAGCAAAAAGCCTGCGAGCCTGAAGAATGACAGGGATGGAAGGGAGAGGAGGCGATAAGCGGCAAAGAGAGAGATAGAGGAGGAAGGGCGATGGGAAAATTTGAGGGTTGCGAATGAGAGACGGAGCGCGCGCGAGAGATAGAGAGAGAGAGATCACGACGGAGGGTGAGAACGGTATCGGGGTGAGAGACAGCGAGAAGGTGGAGAGGGAAGGAAGAGGGGGCCATAGTAGAAGGAAAGTATTGATCTGTGCTCGCTATATCCTACGTTTCTGTAGACCTCCATCATTGTATACCGCGTTCACGGTAATTTTGACCCGGAATCACCATGAACTTGAGATCCAGAGATGAGAACATTATTCATCCGGATAGATAACGAAGAAAAATTATTCGTAGCGGTTGTTTGATCTTTGTCGTTCAGTCGATGGTTTACAATCAGCATCGTTCGATTTATTATTCACAGTCTGAAAGCCTATGTTTGCTCGATGGATAGTACACGATAAAATGTTACCCGAAACTGTTTCTAGGTATTTATTTAACCTGGTTTCGGCTCGGGTTCAATCTGACCATAGATGCCGCCATGACGCCTCCGTTGACTTTTACGGGTCGACAATGAATAGGGGGTGTACAGTTATCGATTCTAATCGAGAGAGAGAGAGAGAGAGAGAGATATGCGGGTAGGATAAAGGAACGATCGTGACGACGGTTTTCAGATGATACAGTACAGATTGATCGTTTCGAAATGGATTTTTGTCAGCCGAGAGTCGTTCGAGAGTACAGCTCGGAATTCCGGATGTGCAGGCCGATACACCATCTCTTCAATCTGTCTCGTTGTCTCACGCCTCTTTAATATCTTTTTTCATCCTGTTATCGATCCTGTGTCATGGGCAACAAAGATTTCCCACTTACCCACAAACACGACACGGCAATTTTGATTAAAAAGCGCCTTTTCATTTTTTTCAATTACACACACTTTTTTCATTTTATCAATAGGACTCGTTAATTATTTGATCGAATTGTTGGCAATGGTTGATACTGTCGTGAAAACGGGCCGCGCAATTTAATACATGGTCTTTAGAACTGTTGTCAGGTAATTACAATTAAGAAAACGTTCACAGACTTTCGAGCGGCGATGTATCTCTCGATCGATGTCATTATTCTCGAATGCCTCGCACCTATAGATAATAAATACATAATAGTTAGCAACTTCCTCGGAAAGTTCAAGGGGCAGCGGGTTAATATATGCATGTTCGCGCGCTCATCTTTCTCGCGCCGAGGCTCACCATCATCCCCAGATGAAACTAATAATATATCCATGCGGGGTAGCTACATATTAATAATCGATAAGTCATTTCCAACTCATTGCTCTGCTATGATTTTACATAATATTCTTCGGCAAGTTTCACGCCAAAATAAGAGTTGCTGTACCGACAAACCCTAAACGGGTCCTCTATCTCAAGGGACGACCTGTATAAATTTACTCGATTCTTATCAAAAACATTGAGTTGATCGACGTACACTGGCGCTCAAAATTATACGTATTACATGCAATTAATTCAAAAGTTAAAACTGATCTACGCTTATTTGATCACTGTCTTATTCGATTAACAATTAGATAAGTGTCTTCGCATACTTTTGAGGAACCGTTTTGTGTATATTTATGTCGAGTGATTTTCACGTTAATGGCACCGTCGTCGACGGCTGTGCCCGTCGATGTGATTTACAGAGATGGTCGAAGCGATGAAGAAGGTCGCATCGCTGGACCTAGAGCTGACCGTCGAGGAAAGGAACCTCCTTTCTGTTGCCTACAAAAACGTAATCGGGGCGAGAAGAGCCTCCTGGAGAATAATCTCGAGCATCGAACAAAAGGAGGAGAACAAGGGTGCCGAAGGCAAGCTCGAGATGATCCGTCAGTACCGGTCCCAAGTAGAGGAAGAACTGAAAGACATCTGCGCCGATATCCTCGGTGTCCTGGATAAACATCTGATTCCTTATGCGTCCACCGGCGAATCGAAAGTCTTTTATTACAAAATGTAAGCAGCAGCCAGTTGCAACTTAATCATAGAATCCTCGGTAAAACGCGATCAGTCGCGCTTACATTCACTGTAGAACAGCGAAACACGTTCAGGCTTTTAACGCTTTACGTACCCGAAGGTCAATAATTGGTCTTCTTAACGACTGCATTTTATTCCCCTTTTTCATTTCTCTTTGAGAAATGATTTCCAAAAGAAATAGTCAATCCTAACGAGAAACCCTTAATTTTAGATCTTTGATTTTGAAAAATCTACCGAGTTATCGCCGATGGGTAAAGCGTTGATATGTAAAGCCGCAAATCCTGTCCGTGTTTTATCACGTGAAATGATATTCCACTTTGAAAGGGTAGTAGACTCCAGTAGGAAATATTTTCGATGCTCTAAGCTTGTTTTAAATATCAAGCTTCTGCCTCGGTGGCGTGCTAGCGTTGATTAAAAGGCATCCAATGCGGAAGAGCGTTTCGTTTCGGTCACTGGTTTTTGAGGTATTGGTTTTTAAAACTCGCCGGCGTCTGGTTCGATAATTGCCGAGAGATTAAAAGATGATTTACAAGTAACCGCTAATAAAACTATTAGTCTAAGAGACCCGAGTTCTACTCTTCTGCTTTATTTTAACGAGGCACCATTGTGGCAATGTTAACTCCCACTAACGCTAACTTTTATTGAATAATAGATAAATCAGATACTTTCTACATGTCAGCAACTCATTTGATTTAATATTCTGATGAATATTAATGCTTGTTTACCTGAAACAGAGTGCAAGGGAGAAAAAGAAAGACTATATAGGGTGTATATCGCAACCAGACTGCTGATGTTTATGTAAATTCACATTCTTAAGGACCAATTTGTGATAACAGGAATTAAATAGACTTATTACCTCGATAAACATTTTTGCTGGCTAACAGGGGACTATTAAATATACGTTGCGCATTATTGCAACGGCTGTTTCAGCGCTGAAGCTACCAAATAATAAAAATCTTATGTGTTCCCAACGAAGGTTTTTTTTATAATTTCAATAATTATCAAATCGGAGGTCGAAAATTGGTCGTGCGACCGGGTGGTGGTAGCTTCAGTGTTAATGGTCGCATCGTTGGGAGCTTAAAAGATCTTTTATATATTTGTTTTATCTCTCTCACTTCTGTACTACCTCCCGATTCAGTAAATCTTTGTGATGAAAGAGAAAAAGATGGGAGGAAGAACTAGATGTAGCAACGAATGTATAATTGAATGTAATTGCAGGAAGGGCGACTACCACCGTTACCTGGCCGAGTTCGCCATTGGTAACGACAGGAAGGAGGCAGCGGAGAACTCGCTGGTGGCTTACAAAGCGGCCAGCGACACCGCGATGACAGACCTGCCACCGACTCATCCCATACGTTTAGGATTGGCGCTGAACTTCTCCGTGTTCTATTACGAGATTCTGAACTGCCCGGACAGAGCGTGTCGCCTGGCGAAGGCAGCCTTTGACGACGCGATCGCGGAACTAGACACTTTATCCGAGGATAGTTACAAGGATTCCACCCTCATCATGCAGCTCCTCAGGGACAATTTGACTCTGTGGACGTCGGATATGCAAGGAGATGGTTAGTATGCTCCCGGGGCATAGGCACGTTTTTTTAGCACCCTTTGAAACATCTCTATTCCGTCGGAGAGCGGCATCGCGACGATCAATAACATGTATTGCACCCGGTCTGATAATATCTTCCTTGTTCTGTATCAGATCTTATCGCTCTGTTATACGGCTAACTAGCTGGCTTACCAAGATCTTATTGCGAATCAAATTGTTTTGAAAACGCTGCTTTTAACCCTGCAACGACACGTTGGGGGCGTCTCCTCGACTCGTTCGTTGCACGGTTAAAAACTATACTCCGGACAAAGAATCACTGCTTTATAATTTAGAGTTTGAGGCTGAACGCGAAAACCAGGCTGCGGCCATACCCACCAATGCTTGAACATAGGCGTACACCCCTTTCGAGTCACCTGGTGAGCAACCCCATCCTTCCTACTTCCTTGTAATCTGAATTCGTTCATATTAATGCATTAACTATCGCTCCAGCAACCATAACAATTGTTATCGCTTTATATTTCATAGGACCTGAAATTTATTCTGAAATGTACACGAGTAATTGCGTAGCTCTCGCATGAGTCACGCGATAGCGAACGCATTCAAGTATCAAATTCAACGACTTGTTCCAATCAGAATTACCAACCAACCTCAATCCGTCAAAAGACGGATTCGGGTTCCCTCTGACAAAATTGTTTGCATAAATTAGTTATGCATTTTTTCACGAAACTGCACACTAATTATTTTGACCGCCTAATAGATTTCTACTCGAGTACAATACGATAGCTTGTGCAGTGAAGATTTAACATCGCAACAACAACAAAATGATGTTTATTAACGAGTTTATCTATTTTTGTACAGGGGAGGGTGAACAGAAGGAGCAGCTGCAAGACGTGGAAGATCCGGACATCTCGTAACTCTAACTGTAGTGAGTGTTACATTGCGTATATAAAACTGAGACACAGAAGAAAAACAAAAAAACTCTTAATAACTCGTAAGCAAAAGAAAACAACTCGGCAGGTGGCAGTTCGGGGTGGGAAGGGGAGATCTTTAGCGATTGCGTGGTCCTAAAACACGCACCTACGTACGGTTAATTCCAAACAAATAAACAACCAACCAACCAAACAAATCATTCGATAAAACACGCATTGAATTTTACGAAGCACGCAGAAAGTAACCAAATAAAGGACACGCACCCTGCGGTAAAATAGAAAGAGAGACTGCTGCAAAACAAAATGCATTTAGAGAGGGGCACTTTTCTTTGCCTTGTTCGCGGTACCGGGAGAAGAACCAAAAACCAAACAACAAAAAAAAAACAACGCTGTCTTTACATTTGTGCATGCCTGGCCAAACAAACGAAACTACAAGCAGAAACAAAAAACCGTGAGAAAAAAAGTCAAAAAACGAATTAACGTGGACGATGTCGAGAACGTGTTTCGAGTGGGGTGTACACGCGCGTACCGGTCACCCCCGTATATTAATAAAAATGGAAAAAAATGGAATGTAGCACGGTCCCTCAGTCCGTCGGGACGACGATCATCCCCCCTCCCCCCTCGCTTTCATCGGTTCCAGTGAGTGAGAACGAATTAACAAGTGTGTCCTACAACGTTTTACGAATAGTGAAAAAGCATATATGCTTTGATGCTCGACGTCGATCGGAGTGCATTATTGCGTTCGTTTGTTTTCACCGGCTCCCTCACCCCCACCCCCTCGTCGATTACAAATCAATCTCCCTCCCCTCGACTCGTCCCCTCTCCTCGTCCAATTTTCCCCCGCTTTTTTACTGCGCGCACGATCGCTCTCGCATACCGTACGAAGTTAAACACGATGTTAATTGTATGCGCGGGCAAAATTGCATGCAAATCGTCCGTTTGCCCGAGGATGTGAACGCGTCGTACCCTGAAGGGTTTCCGAAGGCGAGAGCGAAGACACGGGGATCCGCAAACCATTCTCCCTTGGCCATTGGCCAGGGCTGTCTCCGGCCCGCGTGTCTTCGGTCCTGTCCTGTCGTCCCCCGAAAAACGAAGATATTACCGAGACCGAGAGGCATGAAGGCATCCGAACGAAGTCCGGATTATCCAAGTAATTTCGTACGCGTGTAGCTCCAGCATTTATGGGTCCCGATATCCCAGAGTGTAGCCGTTCTATTTGTCAAGAGAATGATGCGCATACGCGAAAGCGTCGTACTTAAAGAAACACGCAATAACTAACTAACTAATTAATCAGTTAGCAGGCTCAAAAT
The DNA here is from genome assembly GCA_028455805.1 of Lasioglossum figueresi. Taxonomy (NCBI): domain Eukaryota; kingdom Metazoa; phylum Arthropoda; class Insecta; order Hymenoptera; family Halictidae; genus Lasioglossum; species Lasioglossum figueresi. The sequence goes on along the minus strand of CM052189.1, from coordinate 6,179,260 downwards.
TTTTCCGTTTCGAACGCGACAACAACAACAACAACAACAACAACACCACATACACAAAGCGAAAAGAGAGAAAAAGAACTTTGAAAAACATGGGCGAGAAAACGACAACCGTCTTCGACAGCGTCGAACGTTTTCTTTCCACTCACCTTCGAGCCTTCCTCCGCGATAAGAGAGTAAGGCGATTACACTTTTTTTTTCTTCCTTTTTCTTCTTTCTGTTTACGATTTCCATAGTTTTTCTTCCTTTCTTTTTTTGTTTTAAATCGACGACAAGCATGGAACTTTTAGATATGTATCGTGAAAGAAGTGTTGCGGTAGATGAGCTTTTTTTAAGACGAGAAAGAAATGAAACAACTAAAAGGTATAATATGAGTTCCGCTGTATCGCCGTTATACACACAAACAGAACAAACAAACAAAAAATCGAGAAAACCAGTAGCCGTCTAGCTAGTCTGTAATATTATGGTTGTACTTTTTCATACACCCCATTGTGTAAAACTATAAACGATCGCTGTGGTATTACGAATTACAGAATAAACGATTGTATCCCGACTTTATTCGTCCGCGCTCACTTCACACGCCGACCGACTCACTATCCTCGATTACTCCATTACGTTTTTCTTGCTTCTGGCTCGTGTCTACCCGTAGCGTTCGTGTCATTATTATATTTTCCTTTCTCTTTCATTTTTTCTTCATTGTACCCGTGCGACAGAGAACATTCCATTTGATAGTAGACGAGATCTGTTCGTCAGTCTGTTAGCACGAAATTTTGATGAGTGTGGTGACGAAGTAAGCTTTAGCGATGCGATGTCGATCATTCGCTCGTTCGAGTAAACAGCCGCCGGTTACGAGAAATTGATACCGAATTCGATAATCGGTACACAAGTTGTTTATCGCTGCTAGTTTGCGGATTTTATGCATCTATACAGAATACGATACGATACAATTTTTGTCTGCAAGTTTCGCCCATGACAATTGATATTTGCATATAGATGTCCGGTCTAATTATTAGAGTAACAAAAAAACCAGCGGTGCGTTAAAAACTGATCGTTCGTTTATGAAATAAACTTTTGACCGGCGCTGTATACTCGGAACGGAGAGGAGGACGACGATCTTGGTGAACCATGTGTGAAAGCGTGCAGCAAAAAAGCGAGGCATGTTACATGAAAAAACAACAAAAAGCGAAGGGAACCGCGGCGCGCAGATAATCGAGCTCTGCCTAGAAAATCGGTGTGCATTATCGTGCCCCTGTATTTAGGTATTAATAACGATAAAAATTGATAATCATGTTATAAAGTACGTTACAAAGAATAACTCAAAGTAATATCAACGGCACCGTAAGTAAGTATATGCGAGTAATTTTAAGAGCGTAAAATTAGGGTATCGCGGCGAAACCGATCGACGCGAATCGTTTTCGAACGCCATTCGAAGAAGAAACGAGATACAACAACAATAACAAAAAGAAAGGAACGATTTTTTCGAAGCGCGTGATCGTCGAGGAATGTGGAAGATAAACGCAGAAACGAAGATAAAGAAAATTAAAAAAAGAACAGCACTGCGCGATCGAGAGAATAATAAGAAAATCGGAGAACAGCGGTGGAACCGTAGAGAAAATTGGGAATCCATCGGCATAAGGAATTATATCATAGTAAATGCGGCAAGTGTTGGAGAGAGAGATTTAGGTACAATAAAAATTTGTCAGCGGCAACGAACGGTGTAGTGGATTCCAAACGACGATAAACTGTCAGATACCTCATCCAATTACTTGCTTACACGATGGATTAAAAACAAGATGAAGTAGCCCAACCGCGATAACAATTATTATCGTCCACGATATAGCGTGACTCATAAGCGAACGAGAAAAAAGCGCAAATGAAAACTTGTAGAGTGTTCCCGGCTAACCGTAACAATCGTAGGTAGGCAGTTTGTCACTTTGGTTGTCCGTAGGACCTACTAAAGGCGAATAGATGATCCGTGTATCGATTCAGACCGCTTTTAAACCCATTATCCAGAATCGTTGTACGTGTTTAGTCGATTTTTACAAAGACACATCTACTTACTCCATCTCTTACTAGATGTACTCTACTTGCTCTTATCTTTCTCTCTTTCTTTCTCTGTCTCTCCATCTCTCTTTTTCTCTCTTCATCTCCATCTCTCTCTTTCTCTCTCTCTCTGTATTATACATATATATTAGTTATTATCTGTAATTATCTTCGAATCATTCCATCTTGTCGCTAACCCAGTTCAAGAGCGAATAATTAGACTTGGATATCAAAATTTATCGTCATTTGGGAGGAGGCTAAATTTGTCTTCGTTTTGATATTTTACAAACATTTATTTTTTCGATTCGTATGCGTTCTCACACACCTCTGTACGTATTACAATCGATACGATTTTACCGGATACGACCTTTTTCTGTAAAACCACACACGTGAAAGCTACAAATAAAGTAATTACAACTCTCTATACGTTACTCCTATTAAAAACTTTATTGTATGTTTTCAATAGTCAATGCATATAAAATATTATAAAATATATAAGAACATAAAATAACATTAATCAAAATGTAAAAAAGGTAGCGTGTGATGAAGGTGCTTTCTTTGTATTACTGTGCTGTGTGTAGAGTGAGTCATCCAACGGTAAAGCCTGCGAGGTGTTATCTCTCGTGCCCCGTAAATGCCTTGGCCGTGTATTAACATCCACGTGTTTCAGGATTCGATACAATTGTATCCGTTGTGCGTTCCATGATCGGAGACAACCTCAAGGTCTACATTGTGCGTATTTTGATCATGCGAGTGCTTCTCGGAGATCTCATTAATTGGTCGTTTCTTCTGCGCCCGACACGCGTAACATGTCTACTGTCACCAATGGTATCCTTGGCCCTGGTACAGTATTCTTTCTATTCTCCTAAAATACAAACGTCTCCCTTTATTTATTCTTCAACATAGTTTCAGGTGAAACCCACACGCTAGAAGAACCTATACAATACTCTATCATGATAGAAGAAGCCCAGATACTTGGAAAGAAACGCACTGATGGGTAAAATGTTAAGCTTCAGATTCTTTTGATCTATCGCCGATAACCAGTTGGTGGTTCTTGTAAATTTTTGCGCTCTAAGTACCGCCAAGAACGATGGTAAAAAATCCGTTTCAATATTTGCTTTAGGTGCATCAAAATTGATAAGAATCGCCTACTGCTTACCGAAGGTAGTTTCGCCCCCTAAACTCGAGTCTCTGTCAACAAAAAGAAGTCCGAGGGGAGGGGGGCTGCGTAACGTACGAACCCTCTTTATATCGCGTTAGCTTGCGCTGGTGACAAAGTTTACCTTGAGATTTTTAAATAACCCCCCCGAGTGTTCGGTTGACTGGCAACGAAGGCTGAGAAAACAATTATCTCGCGACTGAAAATTGTGTCGCTCTAATAAGCGTATGGATCATACAGTGTTCCTCTCGAGGGTTCGCCACTTAAGCACGTTAAATCGGCGTTTGTCAAGACGCTGGTATTAAACAGTCAGTCAGACAACAAAACGTGCCGCCGACTCGCTGGTAACAAAGTGAAAGAGATTTATTTATTCACTTACCGAAACTAAAATGGAAACACTTAAAGACGTAAATAAATTCCAAGGCTGCACGCAATAAAACGTAGGCCCTATTTTAAGAATTTATATAGGCAGAAACTCTAACTATATCCCAACTAACTCACAACTATTGGATACCGTTGGCTGACCAGAAATGCTACTAGGGTATAACAGTTTTCAAGCATTATTATCCCCTACAATGTAAGATAAGAGTCAATTTATAAGAACGACAAAGGTGATATAGCAAAAATAATGTTTATTCTTTCTATATTCGAAGATTGTTTTATTTCAAATTTTCTACATCAAATTTCATAATTCAACATCGTTTTCTTCATTTAATCGAGGCCTATGAGTATTGTTCGTATCGTGATAAAACCGTTTGCCTATTGGGTCTTGTACGTTCGTTTACTGGTTCGCGACGAGGGTGAATTTTCGATCTGTTTTATATGGTGTACGAGACAGGTTCATCTACTGATTGGCATGTCAAAAGGATTCACCTTTTGGATACAACGATTCGCGTACAACGCGAGAACTGTTGCGACGAATACTGATAATCGTCGATTCCTTCCTGTTTACGATCAACCACGCCTCTAGCTAGTTCCCTGATCATCGGCATTCATTTCTTGTTCACGAAATCCTCTCCCTTCTGAATGTTCTTCTTGAGTTCTGGGATAGCCTCGTCCAATAGCTTCTTCTCGTAGCTGCTAAGAGTACCGAGACCAAGATTCTTTTCAACTCCAGCTTTCTGAAAGCGTATACAAATCGAGTATACATACATATTTCCTGTACAAAATTCAGATTTCGGTTTTTCAACGAATTCTCTACTTACGCCCAAAACAATAGGTGTCGAGAAGTACTTTGCGGCGGTGACGTCGGACCTAACGTAAGCACACTCAATGACACCCTGTTCTCCGTTCAGCGCTCTCACCAACGACAAACCGAATCGAGCACCCGCGTATGCCATCGATAACGTCGCAGAGCCTGTACCCGCCTTTGCCTTGACAACCTCGGTACCCGCTTCCTGAATTCTGAGGGTGAGTGCTTTCAGTTGGTCCTCGGGGAACGAGACCGATGGCTTGCACTGCGAGATAAGTGGGATAATGGTAATACCACTGTGTCCTCCGATAACCGGCACGTTAGTCTTCTGCGGATCAAGACCCTGGAAAACATCACGGATTAGATACCAAAATCTTCAATTAAAACCATTGAATTTTATCACGTAGATACACATGTGTCGAACTAACTTTAGCCTCGGCAATAAAGGCGTTTGACCGGACGATGTCCAACGTGGTCACGCCGAATACCCTTTTAGGGTCGTAGACACCAGCCTTTTGTAACACTTCGGAGGCAATAGGGACTGTGCTGTTAACTGGATTCGAAATAATCGCGATAAGAGCCTTCGGGGACATTTCGGCCACGGCCTGAACAAGATCTCGTACTATAGACGCGTTCGTGTTGAAGAGATCATCTCGGGTCATTCCTGGTTTACGAGGTACACCGGCGGGTATGATGACTACCTATAAAAATGCAGTTGCAAATAAGGATCTTATATAATTATACATATATATAAAGAAAGATATATAACGATCTTGAAGCTGCAAAGAATTCGATAGCTACAGTAGGGGAGGCTACTATTTGTAACATTGTAGCTTGCGAGTTGAGAAACATACTTGAGCTCCTTTGACAGATTCCTTCAGCTCATTAGTACCGGTATATCCCTTTACTTTGGCCTTTGTGTCCATATGCGAAATATCGGCAGCGACACCTGGTGTGTTCACGATGTCGAATAGAGATAATTCGGTAATCAGAGGAGACTGTTTCAAGAGCATCGATAACGGCTGACCGATTCCACCACTGGCGCCCATAACTGCGACCTTGGCATCGCGCTGAAATGCAAAACAGGAATTATTGCGGATCGAATGAGTTTTTTACCGATAGAGCATCCTGATGGTTTACTTTCTCGAGTACTCCGTGTTTGGTCAGATGCGGACACCAGTAACGTCAAGAATCGTATAGGATAGCATCCGATCGCATTACCGTCGATGCTATTGTATAATATCGATTCAATTAGATTCGGAAGATATTACACACGCGGTAACGTCTAGATGCAAGTGATACCGTATTTGATGACATTTTAATCAGAAAATGGTCATATATATTATATATTTCATTTAAAAAATCATTAAAACACAGAGAGCTTTATCATTGGATTAGTATTATCGATCCGATATATCTGATCCCGAAAAGGTGTTACACTTTTTGACGGAGGTATACTCAGTCGTAGTGGGGATACATTTTTCACGCGTATCGTGCACATATTTTTTACACACATATCTAGGCGTTACAGTAATTTCATTTTTTACAGATCATTCTTGCTGTGAAACTTAAAAGTGGTTGCATAACTACATCATGGATTATATCTGTCGTTGCAAAGATAAGCGACTAACCGCAAGAAATGAGGTTCCCAAGTCTCTCGAATGATTTATCCCTCGTGTAAAAACGCAGCATGCAAATTTCCGCGTGAAAAAACGACTATTTTGTTGACCGGGGCAATGTTTATAAATCGGTAAATTTCTGTGAGACTTACTCTGACGCTGGTCGAGAGTCCCTTCGCTCCCTGTTGGGCGACGGACAACGTGGGTTTCAGGATTCGTGGCAACATGTTCAGACAGTGGCACTCCGGGCAGTAATGTGACGGATTTCAAGTTCGAGAAGACGACGTACGATAACCTTTCAAAGACACCCTGATGACCTCAATGATATTCCACACGTTCGCTCCGTTTCCCATCAACCAATCGGCTAACAACCCACTGCAAAATACGTGTGCAACCATGCGCGTTTTCGCACGGATTACTTGCGCACGTCCCTGGCCAACTACATTAGATCGGGCGGGAACTTTCAAAGAAAGTATTTTCTGGCACGCACGAAAGCAGAACTTCACTTGTCGGGCAGTATTCATTGGAACTTCTCAATGTAATCTACCGTCAACATTATGTTTGTATGCATATTGACAACACAGTGTAACATGCGTATTCACGAAAAAAAGATAAAATGTTTGACAATATTTATCGAGTACGTTATAAATTACAAGCATTTTTTGTCTCTGTTCCGAAGACAAATGCTCTTGGAATATAATTTATTTACGATTCTGTTGGTAGTTTAGTGAATTCAACGCGTGTTGTCGATGCACGCCGTACGGGGTGTTGTTTGTATGTAACATGATCGTGTGTTCGTTTACTGAAATATTTCGGAAAGTTGAGTGTTTCATATGAATTATTAATGTTATTAGAGAAAATTGTTTATAATCGCTGGATACGATAGTTAGGTTAATCTGGTTAATTCAAAATGACAAGCGGTAAGTTCGGATTATTTAACCTGCAATCAACGATAGTTTGCATCGTGCATAAACGTTGAAATATCATCGTATTTGCTTCAGAAATAGAAACTAGCTTATTGACAATTGTACTGGACGTGAATCCGGTACAGAGGATTGTGAAACAAGAGACAAAAGTGTTGACGCAATGCTTGGACTCCACTATCGTTTTCGCCAATGCACACTTGATGCAGTCGTCGAATAATCAGCTGGCTATAATAGCGTGTCACAGTCATGGGGCAAGGTTTTTGTATCCTTGCGAGAAGCCCTCGGAAATTCGTCAAATCGATGGCCAGTATGAGAAGTTTACCATGGTAGAGCGTACTATCAGGCAACAATTGCAACATGTAATCAACGAGATTTCCATGGATAAGTCATTGAATGGCGAAAGCTTGTTATCGGGGGCATTGACCATGGCTCTCTGTTACGTAGCAAGATTGGAAAGAGAAAAGGTTGCTGGTCAAAAGTTATATTCCAGAATACTTGTGATCACAGCTAGCAACGACTCGGCCACTCAATACATGAACTATATGAATATATTTTTTACAGCTCAAAAAATGGTTTGTCACTGTACTGCTCGTTAGCATATGCCATATACAATTGAATATGTAGCTAATGATTTTTCATTCAAACATGCAGGGAATAATATTGGATGTTTGCAGTCTAGATCAGGAATTAACATTACTTCAACAAGGTTGCGATATAACCAGTGGGAATTATTTAAAAGTTCCCCATTTGGGCGGATTATTACAATACTTGCTGGTAAGGGAAACGGTGTTTATTTCTGCTGTGTATACATATCATTATTATTTTAAGAAGAAAATATTTGTTTTGTCTGCTTAGTGGATATTTCTACCTGATCCGAATATTAGGTCGAAGCTAGTACTGCCTCCACCAGTGAAAGTGGACTACAGAGCAGCATGCTTCTGCCATCAAGAATTAATAGACATTGGCTATGTGTGCTCCATATGCTTATCAAGTAAACGAAATTCAACAACATCGCTTAAATGTTTCTAATGTGAATGATTATAGTACATTGATTCCTCGTTTTGTTTATAGTATTCTGCAAATTCAGTCCAATATGCACAACTTGTCAGTAAGTGTTTTAATAGAGCTAACATATCCGAATTATTCATATTACCAATGGAAAAATAATTTGTATGTATTATCATTCTCTCTTGCAGCACGGTATTCAAAATGCCAGGACCTATACCTATGAAAATGAAAAAGAAGAAGAAGAATGTAGATATAGTTCATTGATGTATTTAACTTGTAATTTTTTAGCCATAGAAATTTTTTATCTAAATACATATTTTCTCACCATACGTCGCGTACAAATCAGAGTAATCTATTAACATTTCGGCTATGAATAAGTTATAGCCCTTTACAGTAGAAGATTTTGTCCACGTTCTGTTTGACTTTCTGTTGAAACTCTTTGTACTCGGGTTCGTATATCCTCAGCCATTCTGGATTCATCGAGCTTAATGATTCAAAAATGTTATTTTGGTTTAATAACCAAAAGTTCAATTACTATCGTTACTTACTTGTAACGAGGAAAAATTGCGAGAGATGAAGGAATCGCGAACCAGCATCTGTTTATGGGAAAATATTTTGATGAAGATCGAGTGATGTAACTGGAAATTCGACAAAGATGAGAATTACCCAATTGCACAGAAGATGGTCTCGAGCGGAGTTGTGAGCCACTGTCTTCGCTGATAAAAACAGTATGGCTTAATTGTGTGCGTGATTATTGGAATGAAGAGCATGCATGGCACGCACATTGCTATTCTCGTAATCACACATTCGGTAATGGCTTTCGCTGCTGCTACTCTGGATTCCATAAAGGGCTCTTGTGCACCTTCTGTGAACAGTGGAGTGCCCTTGGAAATTTCGTTTTGGCGCATCAGCGGTAGATTTGCTACATGACCAGCAGCAACTGCGAAAAACGGTACGAATCTCTAAAAGCAAACGAAGTTTAAGAAGCGTGAAGAAAAATGCAATGCGGCGAAGCGATAATAAGGATTCAACTTCGATGGTTGGTCCCCTTCGGCGCAACAGCTTTCTGCAACCAACAGCTACGATAGAACTGGCTAAAACTGCACATAAGAATGCTATTCTGGTTGAGCTTTTCCCTTCAGAATTTTGGTCAGTCAACGCATTTCGATTGGCATAATTTAGAATGGCGTTGTGCGTCTGATTAATTGTTTGACACGTCACAATTGCAGTTGGACTTCTAATGCATGCATATCATGAAGGATAAACTTATTTTATCTATTTGATGAAAATGGTGCTCTGAATAATTTACTTGTAAAATGTTAGCATCGATGATGTAAGCACAACGTTCATAGGTAACTGAAAGCACATTCTGCCAATCTTATACATCAATTGTCCATTATCTGGGTGAAATGAACTGTCTCTGAGCTTTTTCGCGTATAAAACATCCTTCATTGTAGTACCAGGAGGAACTTTGTCATTTCTATGCAATACGCGCGATTCAGTTTAAAGTTTAGCACACTATTTACGAATTCTAGTTTAGTTACTTATAATCTTCACAGAACTGTTTTGCTTCCAGTAATCTTTGTGTGGGCTCGAAAATAATACGAGTATCGGAAATGAAGGCATAGTGTTTCCATCTACCGATGTAGGTAGATTGGTCCCATAACGGTTGATCAATGTCAATCTTGTCGAGTTTCATTATCAAACAGATAGGACAAGAATTCCGTGTTCATAACTATAATTCTTAAATGCATTATGTCAGTTTTATTAAGTCCCTTCACATTGTGAAGTTAACTGTTGTTTACTGTGATCACATATTGTTTATCACTCAATGGTGTGAAATCCAGTATCTGAATTAGTTCTATCCAGTTCCATTAATTATGGTAATTGTTGTTCCTTAAATATCGTATATTTTTCACCGTTTTCTATCTCTTAAATAATGTTTACTACAGGCTAAAGCAACAACTTGTAAAGAAGCCATTCAACGGTGGGAAGAAAAAACTGGTTTATCAGCCAGCGAACAGAAGGATATTAACTTGTCCTTTCAGTGGCCTCCTATTGAGAAAATGGACAACAACTTAGTGGCACTAACATCTGTAGAGTCAGTATTTATTTATTTAACATAGAATTCCTTCCAAATATGTTCTGTATTTTAGGAAATTATCCCTCTCCACGAACATGATAGAGAAGATCAGCGGTATTAATTCCTTGAAGAACTTGAGAATTTTATCTATCGGACGTAACAACATTAGAACATTTTCTGGCTTGGAAGCGGTGGGAGAATATTTAGAAGAATTATGGATATCTTACAATCAGATCGAGAAAATTAAGGGTGTGAGTGTTCTGAAAGCCCTCAAAGTCCTCTACATGTCCAACAATTTGGTAAAGGACTGGGCAGAGTTCGGTCGCTTGCAAGAAATCCCGCACCTCGAGGATTTATTGTTTATCAACAACCCTATCTGCGAAAACGTGGACGTAGAATTTTGGCGTAGTCAAGTGATCAAAAGGCTACCCAAATTAAAGAAACTGGACGCTATACCGATCGTTTGAATATTTTGATTCTAGATGGTTAATAAAAAGTCGAGTTTTGTTAAAAATCTCGCAATAAGATTGCACAACGTGTATTTACACAACACAGTATACATTTATGATACATTTCTTTTCTTTAATTATGTTACATTATATTGACATTAACATTCCATGATGAGCGATCAGTAGTTCTCAACTTTCATGTCGTTCAGACCGAGTTCTTCGTTCTGTTCAAAATTTCTTTCGTATTTGGTAATTTTCAAACCAGAGTCAAGTCCATCATCCGACAGACTCTGTATATGGCTATTGCCAGCAGCATCGTCTAATATCAACGTTACCTCTCGTCTTCCTTGTAACACTTCGTCTAAATGCGCCAGGAACGTTTCCATTTTCTTCACGGTTTCCGAATCACTGGTATCGCCGGTGAATGCTGTTGATGAGGACAACTGATCCTTCACCGCCATTAAAATACCTTCGACAGTGGTAAACCGTCCTCCTAAAGCGGCAGGACCGATTTCCAGCTCCAATTCTGGTATTTCCATGTAACAGGTCTCTGATTTTAATAGATCGCGGCTAAAGTCTTCTTTTCCAGCAACGGTCACTTCTATCTTTACTCCTTGAGGCTCGATACCTCCCCCGCTTTTAACTTCGTTTGTTCTGTGGCCGCAAGATTCGCAAACTGTTGCCATAATCACCACCTCCTTAAAATGTGGAATATCTAAATAATAGTATATTAAGGATAATTAAATAATAGTAAATAAAAAAATTATTATCGGACAGCGCGATTATTGGGAAAAGGATACTCGTCATTTTCATGTTAGTTTCACATGGGCAATTACATTCTGGACAGTTTGTTCCGAACGAAAGAACTTCGCCCTCGATTTCCTCTAAGGTATACTCTCCTTCCTTTATAGGTTTCAGTAAAGCACTGTCCGAATTTTCATTGTAAATGCCTAAAGCATGATCTTGCTCGGTTGTTCTCTTAAATCTTGCAACAACGCACTGTTCATCTTTCAAGGGTGCATTTGGATTCTCTATATGAAACTCCCCTGATATGTCCTCAAAAATAATAGCAAAAGGTTCGTCGAGTGCTTTCAATTTTCTCAATTTCTCCAGAAACTGATCAATTTTAACAGCTGAATCTGGATATTCTTTTCTTCTGACCGGTTGGTCTTGTTCTAATCCGGCAATTGTTCTCTGTAATATACCCTCGATCGTTGTAATTTCTCCTTTCTGCGATCTGGATGGAATTTCGAAATCTAGTGATGGAATTTTCACACTGGTGTAATCGGACTTCACGACCTGGCGATTCAGGTCCTTAGATGTTCTGACTTGCAATGTTATTCTAATCCCTTTGTCATGAATCTTTCCACTGTTTTGTATCTCGTTATTCTGGTAGCCGCAATGCTCGCAATCGAACGACATCACCACAACATCCTTATAGTGTGGAATTTTTGTCAACAGTAATCTAGTGACACCCTGTGTGAATAACATATTGGTTATAAGACAGAAAAGAGTACAGAAATAAATTAAAGTACATTACATTTTCTCCGCAATTTAAACAGAGACTCTCAATCTCGGTAATTTCTGGTTCCGGATCGTCTGCCGTCAAATTACGAAACAACGGTTTCGTTTTTTCCCCGATCACTTTTCGATTTTCCGCCATTTTTAGGTTATATATATTTCGTGTATCTGATCCGTGATACAAATCTATTTTCAAAAAACCAAGTTAAAACATCGGTTTCCGTTTATATTCGCGTCTTATACTTTCATTTTGTACACAATTTGTACCTGTGCAACGAGAGTTTGGAAGCTAAAATCACCATCACACGTTCTATTCCAAAACATAATAATCAAAATATTTCGGTTTCACACGTGCCAGAAACTTCGATGGCTCGATAGTGTATGGTGTATCGTATTATCAAAGGTGTATCGTAATTATCGTATAATCGTATATCCTTAGACCATATATATATGTGTAGACCCGGCTTCAGATAACAGGCTTTGTTCCAAGATTACATCGTCTACCAGATGACGGTTGTGGACAAAGTGCTATAATCTGTTGAGAATTTATATCGCCATTTATTTTGAATTATCTTGTGGCACCAGATACTCCGTTATCTTATGCCGGGTCTATAAGTATATATGGTCTATGGTATTGTTCCTAGCCACAGAATGAGACCCCTAGTAATTAAATCACCGCGCATCGATGCGAAAAAGTAACTAGAAAAGCGTTTCGCAGCCCTCTAGTGAAAAGATCCCGAATCTCCTATCGTCAACGACCCATTCGTAGATTTTAGCGGCAACTTCAAGCGCGTCGTTTGAATGTATTCGAACGACATAATACAACATCTTGTCCATTATATCGTACAACGACATTGCATATTATCGAACAAGTTAAATGACGCAACAGTATTTCCGCTCGTGCGATTCTTTAGTTAGTAGCATTACTGCAGCGTACAGCTGAAAAATATTTGGCAACGATTTAGCGCGAACATAGCCGATCGACTATTGTCCAACTGTCAGTTACGCTATAGTCTGTGTTATCGCAAAACATAGCTCAGCTGTGCCATGGAATCGTTGGTTCTGATATATCGTAATGTTGACAAATAATTAGCAACTAATGTTCGCAGATCCACAACGAGTATCTACAAACCTACAGGATACCGATACTAACGAATGATATTTTGGCTGGTTGAACTCGAGTAGCGTTGGTGCGTCTTCTGGGAAGCTAGTGGAAAAGCATCGGCTGTAATGTTGAATGGGCGAGTGGCGCGAATCGCCGGTCGAAAGGTTCAATCGCCGAGCATAGCCAATGGCCGCCACGAATAAGTGTCTCGTGTCGGCTTCTCGGTGGCCGCTGTGATCGATGCGTTGCTACGTATTTTCGAAGTGTGTTAATCCGCTCGTCGTTCTGGTCGATCGCGCGTACCCGTTATTCGGGACCGAGGGAGCAATATGTCGAGCCGGCAGTCCAAGAAAGAGAAGGTTCGTGTGCATCGTTGCATCGTTGCATGTCCGCCGATCTTATCCGGCTTTGAATTCGAAAATTTTGCGTGGCTCTCCTTACGAGGTCGGTGCACACGTATACAATGGAAACGGACGGTGTGTTCCTTTGAAACGAGTAACGAGAGTAACGAGTAACGAGGAGAGATCGCGGGGCACACGCGCGCGCTTCCTAGACAGAAAGAGAGAGGGAGAAATATACGTATATCTGTAAATAGAACGAGTGTGACGGAGCGAGTGTTAAAGAGAAAGAGAGAGTAGCGGGAGATGGGAGAGGGAGAGAGGGAGCGAGAGACGATGACAGAGGCATAGTAGGAGAGAAAGGGAGAAGAAGGGAGAGTAAAGAGAGTTCGGGGAAACAACCCCGGTAGCTGAGACACCGAAGGGTGTATCGTGATTTCTGTTTCGCAAGCACGTTTTCACGGACGAACGTTCCGAAGGGCCGGACACTATGGTACATCGAATCCACTAATTCTCGTTTCCGTTCGTGACATCGCGCGAGTCGAGAGTTTCGTCTTCGCGAGCGGTGGCCCGCGTCGTGGAAATGTGAACCGTCGTGGTTGCCGTCGTGGCATCGCGAGCTCGTGCAAGTGGTGAATACTCCTCGTTTTGTTCTAGGATGCGTCGAAGATCGGCAAGGACAAGGGAAAGAACGGCAAGGATGGCGAGACAGGTGACGAGGTGAGGTTATATCGTCTGTTCTACGTTCCCCCCTTTCCGTGTATAATCACCGACGTGACTCGACTTCGGTTATACGAATCCTCGAGACATTCCTGTTATCGTTGATTCTCGGCCACGGTGATCCCACCTCGATCCTGCTACATACATACATTTATTTACGTGGCCCGACGCAACGTCTCTTTTGCGACCAATCGTTTGTCGTTTCCGAAATGTTTCGCGAAAACTCCTCCGAAAAGACGATTCTTCTAAATAGGTGTCCATCTTCGGCTCACCTGAAACGTTTCTGTTTGTCGGAGGCGTTTACCACGCGTGCAACCTGGATCCATGCACACGTCCAGATAATCCGCGATGCGTTTTATCATTTGCAACGCGACTGTCCGTTGCCAATCGTTGCGACGTTTCGACTTCTATGAAACGGTTTTACAGTTTCCTTTGAAAGAAAAATGTTGCTGGCGCAGGCACAGGTGGCGCTTGAACGTGCTCTCAACTTTAGTTGATAAATAGAAAACAGTGTGCTGACCGAACGGTGTCGAAATGATTATTTTTTGATTTTTCGCTCGGCGTTTCCGGAGCGATTTGTTAAATGGTACAACAACGCGATTACATTGTCACACGGTTTACACATTTTCTGATCATATATTGTGATTAACATGTGATTGAAGTTCCGGTATCAGTGTTACTTAAAACAGGATTATTGCAAATTACATTTCTTTGATTTGTCAAGGTCGTACATATTTTTTATCGACTTGCATGAACGTTACGATCGTAGATAAAACGCAGTGTCTAAATCGATCAAAATATTTAGAACGTATTTGTCTGGTATTTTTCTCGTGGTGAAATATATATATTGTCATTGCTTGGTATTTGTCCTATTGTGCGCAACCGAACTATTGTGCGCACATGTGATACGAGCCTATAATTACAACAGTTGAAACGAATCGAATATTTTATACCGTTCACGGCTAACAGGATAGATAAGAAATAAACCAGGAACCAATGGATTAGTGACAAAATCGTTTTATTTATAAACTGGATTTATAAATAAATTAAATATATGAACGCTCCCCCGTATAGCCTGTAGAAATCTTCATAGTGCATCGAATTTGATTATCGATCGATGATAACGTCGATTAATCGACAAACAATTTATCACGATCGATAATAATTTGACAATCACCGCGAAACTTAATTTTTTGTTGTAATGTTTACGAGCGAGACTATAAGTCGGCAAACTTTTAATTTCAGCATAAAGTCATTACGATTATGTAAATTCGCGTATATTTATATTGTATACATATATGTACATTATACAATTTGTTCCTGTAGCATCACCTATAAGTTATAAACTCCAGTTGAATTGTAAGCTACATGTTCTTATAAGTAGCCGAATAGTAGGAGACTCGAACGAAGTAGCAACTAAACAATGTGCATGTATTTACAAGAATATTCAAGCAATCACAAAAGTA
The DNA here is from genome assembly GCA_028455805.1 of Lasioglossum figueresi. Classification (NCBI taxonomy): domain Eukaryota; kingdom Metazoa; phylum Arthropoda; class Insecta; order Hymenoptera; family Halictidae; genus Lasioglossum; species Lasioglossum figueresi. Next base: position 6,163,634 of record CM052189.1, on the reverse strand, counting down.
CCTTACGGAAATATGTGCGGTAGGGTAGAAGAGTTTAAGGAAAGATTTAGCATTAAGTCTCGTCCATAGTAGAAAAGAGATTCATCATTTCAATATTTATCATTATTATACGATACGCTTCCTCGACCAACTATGCTCTCGAATACATTGACAGCTAGGTTCCTCGAGAAGAAGTTTTGTGATTGGTGTTGAAGTCATTCTTGCGTATCCGTACGAATGTTCTCATTCGATGAAATGCAGGTGTTCTTTAGTAAGCCAGATTGATGTAGATCTAGCAGACTAATCTATAAAAACGTTACTTTAGCCTGTACGTTTGTCAAACATACTGTCAAGTAACTATCATCTTTTTTGGCTGCTAGAAGATGCTCTGAATGGACATCACTTCAGATCAAGGGTCAAGACCAACACAGTGCGTAAACGGTTTCAAGATCACCTACAAAACTTCTCTCAAGGAATCCAGGCATTAACGCGACGTCGGAAGAATTGTATCCAATGTAATAAAGATTACTCATAGATCGGCATACAATACATTCATACAATACATTCATACATACAAACATACATTCATACATACATTCATACATACATTCATACATTCATACATACATTCATACATCCATTCATACATCCATACGTACATACATACATATGAAAGTCATTTATTTCAATAATTAATCGGAGTTTGGAGCAACTGCAAAACAATGCATCGATATCGGCTTGAAATTGTACGACCGTTGTTCTTTTATAGAAGGATTGTCGATTGTCGAACATAAGGGTGGATAAAGTTGGGTCTACAATGTTCATGCATGTATCGTGTCAGGGACTTTGCTGATCAAATTTACATTTCTATCGGAGCTCTTCGAATTTGAACATTTCGATCTGCTACGTTATCAGTGAAGCTTTCAATACGTTATTCCAGGCTATCAAGGTAGTAGGAGGACCACCTGTGACCAGTGTACCACCACCGCCGACGCTGATCAACAAAATCAAATACCAGCCGGGCGGCCCTGTGATAAAGAAGGACAAGCGACAGAGTAGCTCAAGATTCAATATTTCAAAAAATCGGGAACTTCAAAAGTTGCCGCTTCTGTCTGGTAAGTTACCAGGATCAATTGATGTCTTACTATATGTAGAACTCAAAATTGGCAGCACTGTAAGTAATTCGAAACGGTGTCTACACGATTGAACAGTGTTCAAACTATGTATAATTTTCGTCGAGAAACGAAATGAGAATCCTAGGAAATTCAGAGTAAATCAATTAATACCGCAGAATGATTGATTAGCGTAATAGTCGACCAAAATGGGAGTTGTAAACCTCGTCGCGGTTGTCCTTGCTAAGAATAAACCGCAATATACTTAATGAGTCTAACGAGGGTAGGTGCGAGTCGTTATCTACCGTTGCTTCACGCAAGTTGGAGAGTGCAGCACACTCTGCGTCGTATTATTAAACAATCTTATCGCATTGTTTTATTCAATTACATTATTCGATGTAATAAAAAAAAAAGAGTCTACGAACGCCTTGAATTCACAGTCTAGTAATAAAATACGAATCTATCGAACGCGTTGCGACGATTATCGATCGACCGAGGGATTTTTTTGGAGGAAAGGAAGTTTGCAGAAATTGTGTACAGAAGGCAGTGCTTAAACGATGATTTATTAAAGAACTTGTACGTGCAATTAATTTTAAGCGGCACACCGATCTAGTAATAAATGTTGCATAAATTTGTATGTGTATCTCTATCGTAGTTTGCAACACTGGCTTTTAAATATATGAAAAGGGGAACTCCCTTGGCCAGGGATCTTCGCGCGATTAAGCTTGGCCGGATAAAAATTGCACCGTGGTCGATCGCGGGATTATTTCGCCGATTGTCATCGAAAATCGAATCGACGAATGAACACCACCTTTTGAATTTTGCTCGCGGAAGAGTTGCGAAGTAACTACGTCAAAGCGTGTATCGATTGTAAGGTGCGGTGGTTCGAGCATGCGCTCCCACTCTCGCTGGCGATTCCTAGTTTTCTAACGTAAACAGTCGTTCGTCGTTCAAACGGCCTCTGACATCGGCGGCATTTTGCCAATTTGAATTGCTCGCGGTTCTACGATCCTCCGGGCCTTATCAGGATGACGGTTCTGTCGATCGTGCCGGCATAAATCGTCGCGCGAGGCCTACTAACGCGACTGGAACCAAGATATAGCTAGTTCTCGCTCGAAAGAACCGTCGGCGATATCGAAGCAACAGATTGCTATGTAAAGAAGGAAGGCCGGTGCGTATACTCGAGTGCAATAATGCCTTCCGGGTCTAGACCCGCAACTTACCACTTCCAGAACGGTCTGCCTGCTCCCCTAACTTGTCTGTTCCGTATCTGCGTATGCATACTGCCACTAATAGTGAGAAAGGTCAGTGGAGATCAACCACATAGTCTTTTTCGTCGAAATAGTAGTCGACACTGAAAATCATCGTTCTAGTCGAATATTTCATTTGAACTTCAATTATATTGATTAAAACACAACTTTTTCCGATAACAAGACAAATTTGTTATTTCACTGCAATGATCATGTTACAGATTACAACGTGTTGACTACACCTGCAGGTCTCGTACGTAAACAGAAGTGAAGATACGCTAACGATAGTATAAGTAAGCGCACAGTGCGTCGACGTAGCTAAATCAGATTATTTGGTATAGGAGTCGAGGCTCAATCTGTAACAGCTAGGGGGACGTCTATAATCGCTTTATTAATATCGGTTGTTCTCCACTTTTTTCCCCCCAGCGATATAGTAGTCCCGGGGAGTGGTAAGTCTAGCCGTTTTCCTGGAAAACATTATTACACTTCCGCTACAATAGATTAGGCGGCCGCGAATTTTGAGGGTTCCGATAGCCTCTTGCGAAGCAGAATGGTTCACGTGGACGGATATCCCTTCGCACCCGGCAGCTTGCCGAAAAGCCCGAGCTTCCATCAAGGACTCGCCTTAGCCACGGTCCTTTCGCGGGAACCGAATAAGACTTACTTGTCCAACTTTACTTCGCATTATCAGCCGCTACGACCTCTACTAATCGGTAACAAATCTTCGAAAGAGTGGTTTCCTCGTTCAAGCTAGCAATCTTTAAATAAACATAATTGTTGCAGGTACGCAAACAAGGTGTCTGTGGAGAACTCGCGTGTCTGTGTGAGAGGGGGAGAGAAAGAAAGAGAGAGACAGAGAGAGTGAGAATGAAAGAGAGACATCAGAGTATTAATTATTAATAGGATTAGGGTGTTAAAGAGTTGTAAAAGGAACCGGAAAAGAGAAAGAGGAACGAAGAGGGCTCGTAAAAAAATCAAACTAAATGTATAGGTTGTATATGCGAAGGTTTCAATTTGCCAAGGAGTTTTCTTTACACGGTCCAATGAGTATTTACTTGTCGACTTGTATATACATATGTGTACTTGTATGAATTGTGAACGAGTTGACGTTGATCTTTCGTTCGTTCTGTCCTGTCTGTATGAATACCGTTTTCTTCTTTTCCTCGTTTTAGAAACGCAACAAGGGAACGAACGGGAGGAACTTTTTATACAGAAACTGCGACAATGTTGCGTTCTCTTTGATTTCGAGTCTGACCCTTTATCGGACTTAAAATGGAAGGAAGTGAAACGTACTGCCTTGTACGAGATGGTCGACTACGTTGCCAAGAACGGAAACGTGATCACAGAGGCTATATACCCCGAAGCGGTGAACATGGTAAGACGAGGGTACTCGATCATTCTCCACCGATAAGAAGGAATTATTTGTAATCGGTATAGTTTCTAGTTTGCAGTGAACCTCTTCCGTACGCTTCCTCCGTCATCGAATCCGAACGGCGCCGAGTTCGACCCGGAGGAGGATGAACCAAATCTGGAGGCAGCTTGGCCGCACTTGCAGTTGGTTTACGAATTTTTCCTTCGACTGCTCGAGTCGCAAGATTTTCAGCCTTCGATCGCGAGACGATACATAGATCAGAAATTTGTCCTACAACTTTTGGAGCTGTTCGATTCGGAGGATCCGCGTGAAAGGGATCTTCTCAAGACCACGCTTCATAGGATCTACGGAAAGTTTTTAGGGCTTAGGGCGTATATCAGGAAACAAATAAACAATGCTTTTTATCGATTTATATATGAAACCGAGCATCACAGTGGGATCGCCGAACTCCTAGAGATCCTGGGAAGGTAATTCTTCGCCAGTACCATTTACCCTCCCTTGAGGACACCTGTTAAACTTTATCTTCCTCTTCTTCTTCTTTTTCCAGTATAATTAATGGTTTCGCTTTGCCACTGAAGGAGGAACATAAAATTTTTCTATTGAAGGTGCTTTTACCTTTGCACAAAGCCAAATCACTGTCCGTCTATCATCCGCAATTAGCGTACTGCGTTGTTCAATTCCTGGAGAAAGATCCATCGTTGACCGAGCCTGTTATCAGAAGTTTACTCAAGTTCTGGCCGAAGACACATTCCCCAAAAGAAGTGATGTTCTTGAACGAACTCGAGGAAATCTTGGACGTGATCGAGCCTGCCGAATTCCAAAAAGTCATGGACCCGCTATTCAGACAATTGGCGAGATGCGTTTCGTCCTCACACTTTCAGGTATAAATGTGTGGTGCGATTTGCTTGTTGTTTCTATTGTTTTAACGCGTCCTTTTCTTCCAGGTGGCTGAAAGGGCTCTTTACTACTGGAACAACGAATACATAATGTCTTTGATATCGGACAATTACACGGTGATATTGTCGATTATGTATCCGGCATTCTATAAGAATTCCCGGAATCACTGGAACAAAAGTATTCACGGTTTGATCTACAACGCGTTAAAACTCTTCATGGAGATGAATCACAAAGTATTCGACGATTGTATTCAACAGTATTATCAGGTACGTAGTTCCCTGTTGAACGAACAACGGGCATGAAACTAAAATGCACGTGAACCGTGTAGTAAGGAATTAAGGATCCAAGTTTGAATAAGTGTCCGGTGACTTATGGACGGGAGTGTACACGCGTATTTAGATACACGTGGAATAGGGACCTCTAACAGAAACCGATATGTAGCAATACCGATTTCGAACTGTTTGTTAGGATCGTCAAAAAGAAAGGAAGCTTATGAAAGAAAGAGACGAAGCGTGGATGCGCGTCGAAGCTCTGGCGATGAGACATCCGAGCTACAACGCGGCTGTGAAAGGTTTAACGAACACCGCTGCGAACCTCTCGATATCACAGCAACAGTTAGATAGTCCTCCGCCTGACGAAGATGGCGATACGGATCAGACACCGCTCACATTGGAGAAGATAGAGGCAAAAGCGAACGAGGTACTATTTGATTCGTCTCGTAAAATTGAATCGATGATGTATATTGTATATGGTAAATGTTAATGTTTCCTTTTGATTGGTTAAAGGCAAAAAAGATGACGAATATTAATAAACCCAAGCAACTTCTACGAAGGAAAAGCGACTTACCCCAAGACACGCACACAATGCGGGCATTGTCCGATCACAAACGCGCAGATGAGTACCTCGTCACGCCACCGGATCCCAATAATTGCTAGTCTCTACCGCAATCTCTTCCCATGTATCCTCTCTTCTACTGCAGTGATATTGGGAGTTAGCTTTTTTCGAAGAGAAAACGAAACGCGGCGACGATCCCGATCCCGATTCCAATTCCGATTCTGATCCCGATCCCGATCTCGGACTCGATCGTATAGAGGTCAGACACTGTTGTAATATTCCCCCTTGTATCGAAACTGTCAAGATGTATGCTAATTGTCTCTTTTCCATTACGGTAACAAGAAAAAAAAGCTTTCTCTCATTGCACCCAGCACTTTCGGAACATGTAACAATGTGTCTGTAGCAATCTACAAGATGAAAACGATAAAAAAGCTGATAACTTCCTATATACTCTTCGAAACGATCTACATAAGGAATCGCGCAAGAACTGCAACAAAAAACTTACGTGTAGGTACTCGCTATAAAAGAAAAATCATGACACACACTCATACACATATACACGAGAAAATACAACCTAGCGAATAAGGGTCCTAAGTATGTATGCGTATACAGAGTATTTTGTAAACTGTAGATTTCTTACGTATGAGGAAGACTATCGCTGACAATAAGAAGACAGTCCTCGCGAGTGTCGTCTCTGCGATCGTAACGAAAGCGATCGAGGCTGACCGCCAATCATATTCATATTAAGAACCGTGTTCGAATGTTGTCTTGCGCTTGGCGGGGGATTTTCTTCATATCATAAGAATTTATGGTTTATCGAACACTCTCTATATAAACAAATTTTATACGAACGCGAAAGAGGTCGAAAAAGAATGGCCGCGTGCTTGATGTTGTAATAACGATTAAAGAAGAGAAAAGCAAAGAAAAATGGATTTTAGTACTTATGCAAGTTTTGAGGCGCTACAATTCTGACGCGAGGTTTCCACTGATAACGCAAATAAAACGAAACAAATGAAAAATGGCAGACATTAAGTAACAAGTGATACATAGTTGCTTCAACGCTAACAGCTCGTAATTTAGCAGCGGAATGAGTCAAATATAAATAGAAAATACACAGAGAAAAAAAATTGAAAAAAGACAGAAACAAGTGACATCGTTTTTTAGAGTTAGATGAACGTGATAGCACTATTTTAGAATATCGATTGTTATGAATCTGAGTATTCCTGAACGTACTACTTTTATATCTGTCGTGCCTAGATGCCTGTGGAACGCATTCGCAAGAATCGCCTCTGCCAGAGGCCTATAATTAAGGGTCGTTAATGAAGAAAATGAAAGAGAGGAAAAGAGAGAGGGAGAGAAAGAGAGAGAAAGCAACGAGATAAAAACGTGACGTTACCGAAACGGTACAATTGACGCTACGATTATTTCCCAAGAACGCTTGTAGAAACCGTTGCGTCAGTCTCGCGGTTAATCGAAGAAAATGAAGAAAGAAGTTATAATTACTGTTTCATCGCTGACATAAAATGTAAAGAGCAAAAAAAAGAGAAGCAGAAAATAAGAAACTCAAAGATTAGAGAAGCGTACGAAGTTGCAAGAAAAAGGCGAATCTAAGTGAAAAGGAACTATCTTTAATCTTTTGCGCTGCTGGCAGGCTGTTATGTTAAACATTGTGTAAGGGATGAACTTGTTGAGCATAGATAAACGATTAGCACGTACTATTAAAATAACGAAAATTGAAACCAAATGAGATAAATATAAAAAAAAAAACTATTTACTATGTAATCGTCCCTATATGGAAGGAGAATCGCTGTTTTTGTTACGAAAAAATCATTAACGATACCGAGTATTCTTGTCAATAATCATGTTTGTTACGAGGCTCGGTGTAATCTCGATGAAATTCCCCTTAAATCGTATCACTGTATCTTAAGGAGCATTTGGTAATAAAAGTATTTTTAGTAAAAAAACATTTACACACGAGCAGGTTATAATTTCAAACGAACCGCCAAATATTCCTTTTGTTGTGGCGAAAATTTGATGGAATTATGTATTGCAGAATCATCGGGATTACATTGGCTTTCTCCAATCGTTGAAATTAATCGGAAGAAAGTAGATACATAGGTGGAGATGAATTCTTTGAAGCGGTGTCTCTTTATCGCGTTTATACTTTCACGCGTATTATGTGATATTTTTTGAAATTCCTCGAATTCGTATATATACATAATATCTAAAGGGACACGTCATTAAACTTCGCGCGCTCGTAACATCTGAAGACTGTTACTCGTTCAACGATGAACGAGTACGTATTATTTGCTCTTCGAATATTCATTTGTACGTAGTGTCAGGGCTGTATTATACAAAATGTAAAATGACAATTTACTTTCGTCCGTAAACACCGTTACCTCAAGTAAGTTTGATCGATTGTTCTACACTTTTTATGATGACAACGGAACAGCCAATAATTAAGTACTTTGTAGATTAAAAGGAGAATGAAGTAAGAAAACAGCCGAATACGCTTTACGCAAGGAGGAGCAAAGATATCGACAGAAAAACAAATTATTAGGCAGCTTGAATCTTATAGAAAATCTCGGTTCTTCCTTACGTAAAGTTTACGAGATCATTGTAGATCACAAAAGAGGAAATGTCCGCGTGTACAGCGATTTGCTTCAAACCTAGAAATACTAATTATAACAGAACACAGAGCTGTGTATCAATGTTCGATTGCAAAAATTTTTTTAATGATCGTCTGTCCGATCGATTCGATTCCATGCATGCATATATTCCTTTACAATTTGTTGGAAGCATAATTTTATAATAAATAAATAACTATAACAAACGGCGAAAACTTTAATCCATCTTTTATTAAATGCAATAGTATTTTATACTCTACAAATACCCGGTAAGACGCATGTTCTTCATACAATTTGAATTTCGCGCCATTCGACGTGCTGCTAACGCTCAAACTTGATTTCGAAACGCAAAAATAGAAAAACGTTAACTATTTCGGAAATCAGAACCTCAAAACTAGCGTTTCTGGTCTCAAAATGTTCGTAATGATCCAGCGCATCAATTCTATGCTTAATTACGGTGTTACATGTTTTTCCGGATCATGAATTTTGGATATTTAGACGATTTAGTACGGGGATTTACCGTTAGATGGCGAGAACGCTCCAATGCCCGTCGCAATGATATTTTTGCAAAAACCATAACTAACCGTAATTATAATAATCTGAGATATAGAATTGATGTGCAGGAGCAGTGCGAAAATTTCAAGACCAAAAATATTAGTTCTGGATTCTGGTTTCCGAAATAATTACGTTTACGTCAGGGTTGATCATTAGATCGAATGGCGCTAAATTCAAATTTGACAAGAGAATGATTCCAACCGATGTTTGCATTGTATTTGTAACTTACCATATCCTTGTATCTATTTTACGAGACTCAAGTCGATAATTAATTAACTACATTCTTTTATCTCAACTGTTCGATTCTACTGTCTTCGGTAAAATATTGTAAGGGACAGGACTGGGGTGGAAATGGTAATGTGTCGAGGAAGAAAGGGAAGGGAGAAGTCTAAAATTTCTATAATTACTCTTTCTATAATAATTTTTTTTTTGTTCTGCTGTGTGTATCGACATTATAGATGCAAGCAATATTTTATAATAACCTAATGTTGATGTCAACAGGAAACGGTGAGGAAAACTCAATCAGCAGAACATGAGCACTCCGTAGGTAGCTTAAGTGCCTGACATTAAGCTAATTAATGGATGTAGCTGGGCTCATAATTGGTGTACCCTGCCTCTCCAGGTTCCTGGTGGAATATGTAGCTTGTAAATCGATATTTCTAACATCATCCGAGGGAATTCAATCACTCTGCGCGTCGCGCGCACAATCGCAGTGTTATGCAACGGAACGCACGGGATGCGAAACAAGTTGGGTTTCGCATCACTCTGTCGTATCATATAAATGCAGATCTTGGTATCTCGGCGGTTGGAAAACCTGTCTGTCTGTTTATAAAATCGTGGGATTGCCTAGCCTCTGGCGAATGGCTTTTCTTCGAAACTTTCTGCCATTCCAACCCCTCGCAGCCACTTCTGTTATATTCAAATCGATTTCTGCGATCGCGACGCAACGATAATTGATTGCTGCCCAGATAGCACGAGACGTCTTACATATGTCATTTTTACGTCTAGTTTAGGTCTTAAAGTTTTATACGTCCTAGAAAGACGTCTTTTTCGAGACGTATTAAAGACACTTTGTGCTGCCTGGGTGAATGCATTTCAGCCTAAGCTACTTTAAACAGACACCTACGACAATTCGGTCATTCCGTAATCGTATATTTAATTATTTACAATGCTATATATAATACTTCGATATTTACACGAACGGTATCTACAATGTTACAGATATTGCGGGTCCTCGTCTTTGTTCATGGTGCTTCTGATCCAGTCGATGTAATGCTGCACCTTGGTGTAGACGTCCGGATATCCTGGTCGGGCGCATCCCGAACCGAACGATGTGACTCCTGCCAGCTGCCATACACCGTCTGCACGACGACACTGTAAGGGTCCTCCGGAGTCACCCTGCAAACAGTCAACAAACAGCGTGTTACGAGAGAACTTTTTTAAAATATCAAGAGAACGAATCCTGAACAAATTAAATCGAATACGAATCTTTCAGCTATCATATACATATAGCTGGAGCTAGAGCGATTTGTCTCGTTGATGAAGGCCGGTAGCCCCGTTATAGCATCCTGGAGACGCGAAACTTCTAATCTAGTTAAGTGGATTTCGACCGAGTTCTATCTCATGCGATCGTGCAGATTGTACAACTCCTGCGAGCACCGATTAAAACAGTCTGCCCTAGCAGATCTTTCGGCGAGGCTTACGACAGTCATTTTAATGAAATGTCCGGTAATCGTTTCTCCATGGTTTCAGATGATACTCACTACGCAGCTTCCGGAGGAGCCATCCGTGTGCCCGGCGCAAAGATGACCGCTTCGGATGGGCACCGATTTACCATAGGCTTTCGTGCACTTCTCGAGATCGAGCAATGGCACGGACGCTTCCAGCAAGGCTGTTGAAAGCGATTGTGATGGACCATAACGGCCCCAGCCGGAGGCGACGCAATGTCCATTCGCCAGCTTCTCCTCCGGTTCGGGCAGACAGATCGTTCTGACCACCTTCGACAGGGGAGCCGGTCTGGCAAGCTTCATCAAAGCTGAAAGCACACCTTCATTCCACCTCGTTCTGCTTCTGCGTTGATTAAACTCTATCAACGATCCTGTACTTTAAGCTGGTAGCCTCTCGTTTCCAGGATTCTTCTCATTTCTCGATAATGCAAAGATGAGGGTGTTTCAGTAGTAGAAAGCGATCGAAAAGATCAATCTAGGCCGCAGTCGTTCTATTTTTACGTTTACGAGGCGTGGTTTGCATTATTCGGAAGCATAAAGCTAAGCATGTAGATATTTTCATAAAGCTGAGACAACTACATGCTATCGAATAATGCAAATTACGCCCCGTAAACGTAAAAATAAGACTTCCGAGGGCGATTGCGGCCTGAATTGATCTTTCATCTATTTATCTTTTATGCAGCGATTTTGACAACTGAAAACCCCCATCTGTGCATTATCGAGAAATGAGAAGACGCATACTGCAACCTCGAAATCCTAGAGACGAGTCTACCCCCTTAAGGCGACCATCAAATCCCGAAACATTTAACACTTTTCACTCGACTGTCCCCATGTTTCTGGAAACACCGGGATGTTTCGTCAAGTTCATTACTTGAAGTTCTATTAAAAGAGAATAGTCGCATATGTCGATCATTCACCTACCGATGTCGTGAACATAATTGTTGAACCTTTCGTGGAGGACGACTCGTTCGACGGGCAGCCTGGCCGAGCCACGACCGCCGGAATCCAGTTCCCATTCCCCGACGACCGCCGTCCATAGGGCGCCGATGGGCAAGTTGAAAAGGTCGCTGTAAAACCAGAAACAGTCGGTCGAGAAAACGAGATCCGCGTTTGGGTTTGACAGTGAAACTCACTTGTGAATACAATGAGCCGCGGTGACCACCCAGGTGGGATCGATCAGGACACCGCCGCACCAGTGCCCTATGAATCCCAATTTCGGATGTAACAGCTGAAGGGACACCTGCCAAGGCCAGGAGCCTCTTCTGCTCGGCTTCCCGTTGAAGATTCTGCCGGTGCTCGCGGGGGCGCTCTTCTTACCGATCGACGTCGAGTTCCTTTGGCTGCCACCCTCCCCGAAGATCGCTCGGGGTTGCCTGTATGACGCTGTTGGACATCCGCATTCTGTTATTTAAAAAGGTTCTCACCCGATTGCTGTTGTCTTACAACAGTCTTTCTACAACTGTCTCTCTACAATATTCTCTCCTAAACTTCGCAGATTACGGTCTTCCAAAATAGAAACACGAAGAGAAAAAGAATGAATATATGCGATCGATAACTTCGCTGTGGAAAAGTCTAATCGCCGTTACATCGATGAGAGTTTCTCTATTTCAGAGGAGCAGAAAAAAGATTGTCATTCACGCGTGGAAAGTGAGATCAACGGGAAACGCAATCGCAGGGAAGGATCTATCTCTCTCATGAATAGAGAAACCATCACGTCGATCGGTAGCATGTATATTACTGTCCTTCTCGCGACGCTCACTGCTTAACCCTCGGATGACGGTGCATTTTAACTTAAACGCTTCGGTCATCTTTCGACGACGAACTGGAGTAATCGTTTCGACGAAAGATGAATCATTCAGAGTTAAGACAGAATCGATTGCTCACCGAAATGATTGTCCGTGATCCTCGGCGTCGCGCAGTCGATCTCCGCGAGGACGAAAAGGAGTATCGCTAGTCGACCGCGAAGATTCATTTCCGGCGAGCAGAGTACACCTATTGGTTCGTCAGCTCACCACTTCATGATTGACAAGTCCGAGAGAGTAGAGCGAGCACCAGGCGATTTCTGTTCACTGTTCACTGGTGTTCACTGTTCACAGTTTACGGGGCAATCGGCACGATCCTCCGCGGGTTGAGTCTCAGCGGACAATCATGGTACAAGACCGAAGAAACCACGCCGAAGAAGACGACGACGAAGAGCGATCCTCGCGCTGGATCGCCGAATCGCTGAACCACGGAACGAGCAGATCCTTCGAAGGAGCCTGAAAGAAAGTGATCGGTCGCGATCGTCATCGAAGAAGGGGGATTACACGCGCTTAGGATCGCGATTCGCGAATGGGAACTTGGAGCAGATCTCCGAACGGACGAATATCGCTCTCACTAACGAAAGTTACCGTGGCTCTCGAGCCTCCGGCTCCGATACCGCTGCCTGCCTTCTCCTTATTCGTCGCGATTAGCTCGTAATGTACATAGATTAGCAACGTTTACACTTTCAACTAATTGCCAATGCGATTTCGAGTTGCTAGGTTTCTTCGCAGCGAACTCCATTTCGCTAAGCGTCGACCTTTTTGCGCGGATTAGTTCTCCGAAAGCGCGACCAGTTGCGATATCGTTGCATCGGAGTATGCAAGACTCACGATCGGATAATACAATCTGGTCGAGCCGACGCACAATAGGGTGTTTGACGGAAAAGTCGGAAAAAAATCGATTTCTACATTTTTGTGTATGACATGAAATTTTTGCTGTCCGACATAGCTGTCCGAGTTATAGTTAAGTTGTACACAGTTCATTGGCGATTTTCAAGTGTTTTAAGGAAAATTGTGTAGATTCTTACATTACAGAAGTTTTTCAGTATAGTTAGTAAGTTTTTCTACGATTGTAAAACTTTATTGACGATTTTGTTATATTATTGAATAATATCCGGTGCTCTTTCTGGTACCATTACATTCAAAAATTACGTGCAAAAAGAATTGGTCGCAGATTTGCACAGATCTTTACGCAAAGTAAAAATTGTCTGCATAGCGATGCCATCGAGACTTGCAGACTGAATACCGGTGGTGTCCCCATCGGTGAATATCCATCATTTTGACCAGGGTATAGATTCAGTAAAGTATGGTGGTCGATTACCTAAATTTCTTTATTGACTCCGCACTGTCCACTCTCTCCCAGTTCGGACGTTTTTGTCCCACAGTTCTTTTCCAGAGGAATTCCGCGAGGTATCGTTTTAGAAAAGCAAAACGACTACTTTCGACTCAAGGGTATACCGTGCCAGCTGGCTTTCACGGTCATGTTACACATCGAAAAAAAAAGATCACGTTTCGGGCAATTACGAGAGCGAAGCTATGTGAAATGGTTGGACGACGGCCGCGCGAGCAATAATAACCGGACTGGAAATTCGGAGCGGAATTCGACGACAAGGAATTCGAGGAAAATCGCGCACACACGCGCGCGCGACACGCTTTCCCTCGCGTTGGAAAAACGACAAAAGATCTACATCGAGACTTCTACATGTAGGAGTTACGAGCGGGTTCTGGCCGCGCAAGAAATCTTCGAGCAACCAGGTTAATTCCGGAATCCTTTATTTGGTAGAGTCCGCGACTGAAACAAGAATACTAGAAATAAGAAAATTCGGTTCGATAAAAAGGAACGGGACATTTTTTCGCCTCAGAGAGCTCCGCCGTAAAAATTCGAATCGAAGCGCCAAACGTTGAAATAGATTTCTCACAGGTAGGTGTATCTTTTAAAAATAGTGTTCTCGTTTCCTCGACCCATTTCAGCAGCGGCAATTTGATAGAAAACTTGTTTTTCAGCGCGGTGAAACCAACGCAACGCGATGGCAACGAATCGAATTTTGTCTGGAATGAAGGGGAGAAGGAAATTCGCGGTCTGGTGCCACGGTCGCGCGAGCCTCCGTGGAATTAAATGATTCGTATCGGGTTTTACACATGTTATAGCCGCTTCGTTACACTTCGCTTGCTGATGGAGAGAATTATAATAAGAAACGGTGAAACGACGATCTATGAGGATTCTTCGCCGACGCTTGACTGCTCTTAGCGCTTCAGTGCGCTGTGCCGCGGTGTTTTGGAACACTGTACGCCGCGCCGAGGCGAAGTCACAGCGAACAAACTTGTTCATCAGGGACAAAGATCGCGGAACTTTGCACAACAAGCTCCGCTAATAATGGATGCACCGGCCAATCTGAAACTGTGTCCGGGGCGTCCGACTTAATTGGAGTTGTTTTGTTCGCATAAAAGTTTCACAGATTCCAATATACAAAGAATATCGTGTGAAAATTGGTCCGACAACGAGTAGAAAGGCGCGAATACTCGGAATCACCGCGTGGCTTGTCCATTACGCTCGCGTTTATTAGTAGCCGCTAATTACATTAGGACAATAGGACGGGACGCACTGCTATCGTGCAGCTGTTGTCGTTGACGCACGTGTCCGGTGTTTAGTAGGCGTTTGCGATTAAATCGTATATTACCGAGGTAAATATGTAATGAAAAGTTTCGTTTAGCACACGCTCCTCCCGCGCGGATCGTTCTTTTCCATGGTAATTATTTTCGTGCGAGCCATTAGCTGATTAGGCACGGCAATCTCGAGGGAAACCGGGAGGGTGCGCCATTCGTCATTAACCCATTCCAACGCGAACCTAATCTTGTCAAAATTTTAGAAATTCCGTTCGGCGGAACCAGAACGGCTGGAAATCGTCAAGAACGTTTCCAGTATCGTCGCGAATTTTGCAAATGACTCATGGACCTTCTGCGGTTTCTACTTAATACGGTTCTCGAGTAACGAGTGCCGATGCATTTGCGGCATTATGGCGGATGCATTATGTGTGTGCACGCGTCCTTATGTCAGGTAATGGAGGGTTGTTCGATTACAGAGCGGGGGCCGCACGCACGCATACATTTCCATCGTAATCAACCGACCGCTTCTCCGTCTCTTATCACCGACCCACTATCTTTTCTCCGTCATTTCCCGTGAATGCATCTGTAATCGTTGCAATCTACAAAGAAAAAAAGTGTTAATTTCCTTTTCGCCGAAAGAAACGTTGGAGGAACCAGAATATACGTGCGCAGTACCTTGAATCAATGGGGTCGAGCCGCAGGTGGCTTCGGGCTCGAGCGGCAAATTTCGAAAATGTTTCACCGCAGTTCTGTAATCAATAGTTCCTAACTGCGAGCGGCTTGGAACATAGTCGCAAAGTTCTGAAGACGCTCGAACGCAATCCTGAAACAATGATTTCTACATAGTTACGAGTCGAGGATATTTTTTCCGGAAAAAAATCGACGTTACATTTTTCACCATCCCTCATTTATGAGATCATTGTAGATCACAAAAGAGGAAATTTCCGCGTGTACAGCGATTTGCTTCAAACCTAGAGATACTAATTATAACGGAACACAGAGCTGTGTATCAATATGTTCGATTGCAAAAATTTTGTTAATGATCGTCTGTCCGATCGATTCGATTTCATGCATGCATATATTTTTCAGGGAAAGAGTCTAACCCATCGACGTTAGACTCTTCACCATCCCTCGTAACCATTCGACTTGTACGGCATTTTGGCCAACGTTTGCGGATGATCTAGAAGAGGTTGAAACGGGACACCATGTAGATTCTGGTCGGCCGATGTTGACATGCGCGAGCCGTGTCGAAGATATGCCCGTGAAACGAGCGTGCCGCGCGCGTCTACCGTGGCCTGGTGGCTGTGCGAGCTTAGGGAGAGTGCGCGTTCCTGATCAGTAGCACACTTTCATCGCGGCGAGGAAAGTGAGCGAACGAAAACGTTGCGGGCCAGCGAGAGGAGGCAAAGCGAGGACACTCGTCTCGTCTCATCTCGGTGTTAGCTCGGTCGTCGGGCATTGGAACGCGACTGCACAAGCTAGAGACGCGTCGTTGTTGCCGTTTCCGACGCGTCAAGAAACAGAAACAGAATCGGACAACGACACGGAGAAGGAGAAAGCGAGGGAGGAGTGGCGGCAGCGATAGAGGAGGAGAAACGTCGCGGACGTCCTCGGTGGCGGCGTCAGGACGGCCAGGGACGCGTTCCGAACGGCGAGAAAACAGAGAACGTCTCTGCCCAAGGCGGCCCCGAGCAGAGTCCTCGGGACAGGCCGGATAGCTCGAGAAAGTTGACGTTTATCGAAGAGCGACCCCTGATCGCGACATTGACCCTGACCGAGCGAAGAATCAGTGGAGAACTAACGGGAAACAAGCGGAGAGATTATTCGTTTGCCGCATGGACCAGCCGAACCGATGATTCCGGGGGTCGATCCTCTCCGGGAAGGGTGACTCATCGCACAGTGCACGGTGCACAGCGTCGCGACGCTGCGGACGCGAGCAAGGGGCGAGGGCGATCGAAGCAGCAGCCGCACGCGAGCTCGTACGACGTAAGGCGCTCTCCTCGTTCGATTCCAAACTCCACGCTAACTGCGAAGCGGGTTTCTCTTCAATTTCGTGCTCTTGTTTTCCAAACTATCCTCTCCTCCCGTTCAAGATGGCTGACGCTGTTGCTCGCGAAGCTCGACGCAATTCGGACAGTCTATTGCCACGCGCCGCGTACACATTTTATAAATATCCAGGCTGCGACGCGTGTTTTCGTCGATCCTCGGGACAGTATACACTGGTTACACTATACAAGCGTTGGCGTGGACGCTCAGCGTGTTTCGCCTCGCGTTTCTTCGCATTTCTCGTTCCGTTTCCTTCTCTGCTACTCGTACTTGAGCAGGCAACACGATTAATAAATTTCACATTAGTTTTTCCCAAATTGTTACCAATTTTGCTTAACCAAGTCTGCTTACCCGAATGTCCGGTAGTCCGCTCGACAGTCGAAAAGAATTTCTAAAATACAGCCTTCCGAAGTAGGCCGGCAGAGATTCGAGTTAGACGATAAGATAAAGTTGGAGATTTGAGGCGTTCATTGTATAGAGATCCGCAGTCCTGTGAGAACTGTGTATGATAAAGTTGTTCGTTTCACAGTTGGCGCATAGAGCAGCGATGAGCAGGGGCAGCGAGAATGGGCTCTCCCTGGCGACGCCGCCGGCGATCCACGTGGGCCCGATCGTGAATCCGGGCACGAACGAGACGATCTCGATCGTGATCCCGCTGTCGGCTCAACTGGCGACCGTCAGCAGCCAAAAGATCGAGAAGCCGTGCAAGGACTGCACGAGGGAGGATCGCGCGAAACCATCGGCCCGTCCGAGGAACGACAAGACAAAGGGTTGTCCTTATCCGGGCTGCACAAGATACGGCCGCGCGTTTTCCAGGGCCCACGACCTCAAGCGTCACATACTCCGCCACGAGATGAGGAAGGAGAAGTTGTCCAATCACGAGAATCCGGCCAGCAAACTACGGATTGGCGAGTCGGAGAGTATAGCTTACAGACAGGCAGCAGCGTGGCCCGACGACTCCAGTCTTCGGGAGAACAAATCTTACAGCTGCCCGCAGTGCAAGAAAAAGTACACCAGCGAGATCAAGCTGAGGGCTCACATGAGCTCCCACGAGAAGGTATACACCGCTGCACCGTCTACGCCTATGCGCTCTACCCTTTGCGTAGGCAACCGGACCTCGCGAGTCAGCAAGGAGAACGCGTGGCGGGCTGCCCGGTTGCCTACGCACGGGGCATATATGTATTACCTTGTGACCGTTTCCTAATCCTGAATTCGCTCTGCTCACCAGTCTACGGACAAGAACGTATGCGCCCTGTGCGGGGTGTGCTCGAAGGACGAGGTGGAGCTTCAGGAGCACATGAAGCGGCACACAGCACACCTGTTGGACGTGCAATCGGTGCTGGCCAAGGCGGAGTCGGAGAAGGAGCAGGGCGAGAAGGAGGACGACTTTCTGCTGGAGGAGATGTTGCTTCTGCATAAGAACCCTCGGCGTCCTCTGCAATCGGACAAGCCGAACGGATCGAAGATCCGTTGCGACTATTGCTCGAAGACCTTCAAAACCAAGTGGACCCTGAGCTCGCACGTTGCGGCGCACGAAGGTCGGTTCCAGTTTGACTGCAACCAATGCGGGAAAAAGTTCGTTCGGAAGAGTCACTACGAGGGACACGTCCGGTCACACGAGGCTGCGAGGCCGTACGTCTGCGAGCAGTGCGGGAAAACGTTCAAGGAGCTAAAGCACAGGCGGGAGCACACCAAGAGGAAGCACCCGTCCAATCAGAACGCGATACAAAGTCTGCTGGACAGCATCAGCCCCTGCGCCTCCGAGGAGCTACCCGTCGATCAGACCAAGTTCACTCTCCTGATGCCGGTCAACTTCTCCGTTTAAGTTTCAGTTTAAGTTTAAAGGCCACAAGCGATCATAATTTCCCATCTTCCCCGAAACCGCGGAGCGAGACACGGATTTTTATGATAATCGAACCAAGCGCTCGAATGGACCAAACAAACAAGTTTCTTACGTCTATTACCATTCTCGGGGAAAGCACTCGACGTTGCTGCGAGCCGAAGCCAGCTGTTAGACACGGTCGTTCCGTTTCATTCTTCCTCGTTCGCGCCGCGACATTCGATTCGTACATTGGGATATCGAAAGCGGACACTTGAATGTCTCGCTGGGCGTCCAGATCGCGTTACGTTACAGGGGAAACGCCGTATACCGAGAGTCCAAGATAACAACGTACTACGCGGAGTTAACAATCTACCGGGCTGGCATTCCTTCCGGTAGCTTTTTCCTAGCTCCGTGTAGGACGATTCTACTCTATCGATCGTGACTAGCCTCGACACAGAGATTATTATCGGTAATAACTAGACTGCGGATCTTATGCATTTATGACAAAAATGGGTACATGCAATTTAAAGCCGTGGACATGTTAAAAATATTGAAGGGCATCAATGTATTAGTTTCAGCTTAATAGGATAATCAAAAGAAGAATACAATTTTTATTTGGTTCCTGTGTCCTGCAATCATTGCAAACATTTTTTATTTTGCACTAAGATCCGCAGTCTAGTAATAACAATAACGCATTCGGTTCCGTCACACGATTACTTTCTACTCCCATGCTCCCTGGACTTGTGTATTCGTTTCGTCTGTAACTCTGCACCCGAACGAGCAGCACACTCACTCGCACACACAGACAGACAGACCAAAGACAATCTTGATTCCAATCGCCATCCGATCTGTAAATATAATTCCAATAAATCGACCGAAAGATACCTGTTATTTTCAATGGTAACTAGCGATGTTCGTATTAAATCGACTCAAGCGTATATGTGTGCGTACAACGATGGGATGGAATTCCGAATCGAGAGATCGAGAAGAGCTATTCGACCGTGCAACCACACGTTGCTTACTTTGTTTCGCTGTCTCTCTGTCGGTCATTTGTAGTTTTATTAAATTCCTTTTTTTTTAGCGAGAGCAACGTTTTACCGAGCATGAATAAAAGGGGAACAGCATTTTAGCGAGAGACAAGGCAGCTACATCGCGAGGACGAGGTTCTTCGAGACGTGAACGAGTCTCTTTTTGACTGTTTCACATTTTTAAATGAACGCGCGCAAGCGGCAGAAGCTGTCGGCGACGAAATACGAAGAGCCCAAGGAGTCGCAGGAAGATTCAAGATGTTCGCAGGAAGCTCCGAAGCCGAGCTACCGAGGATATGCGTTGGACACGCTTCCGCCGGAAGTCTTGGAGATGATACTTCGACTGCTTCCGCTCCACGAAGTGGCCACGTCGGTGCGCTTGGTTTCCAGGTGGTTTCTTTATCTAGGCTCCCATCGCCTTTGCAACAGGCATAGACAGAGGCAGTGATCTTGCAAAGTTTCGTTACCTACGGAGAAAAGAGACAGAAGTTTTCCCTTTGCCATTTTTTCAGACATTGTTTGACAGTGGCGGCGGCAGTGTTGAACGCCGCGTTTCTCGCTACCGGCGCAAGGATAGAGGTCCTGACAAATCGCGTGAAGCAATCATTATGGCGGACCAAAGTGAACGTGGAGGTGCTGGCCTGCATGAGAGCTCTGGACATTTTGGAGTTGGTCAGAGAGCAATATAAGCTGCTCAGAGCCGTGACCTGGAGGTACACGCATCCGCCTACGGGAGATCAGAAGTTCTCCAGGCTTTGTTTCTACGCGGGCAGCTTGCTGGACTATCTGAACGATCTGCTGACCCAACTGGTTAAGCATCACTCGTGTATCGAGTGGTCCCGCGACGCGTACACCTCTGTTGCGGACCTTGCCAACATCTGCAAACGGTTCATGAACTTCTTCGAGAAGGTCTCGGAGCGCAGGGTGAACAGGTGAATCCTTTCGGTATTAGCAGGTACCGGTTGGTGGCTCTCGTTCAATCTCGACAGTAAACCGAGCTGACATATGCGGGGGATGAGTCTTGCATGAAACGAAAAATCATCTTACATAACAGAGAATAACAAATCGTTAGATCCGTGCTAGTATCCGGCTGCAAAGTCGTGGACGTTCTCGATTGTCTCGTGGAAGGCAGGCAAACGTTGTCCTCGAAGATGACGAAAAAACGATCCGGAAGTTGTGTGGTCAGCATGAAGCTCAGGTACGTGATGAAACGCGCCTGGTTCACGTGCCTGGCTGTTGCGAAGAACTCGGAGGAGAACTCGTGGAGGGACGAGCAGCGTTTCATGTACCTGAGACTGCGTCGTTTGGTGGGCAGCGTGAACGACCACCTGCTCGATAGCTGGCATTACAAGAGCGAGTTGAATCTACAGGTGATACATCGGCGGTAATTTTCAACCGATCGAAACGCTGCTTTTCCGTTCCCATCGTTTTGCTCTCTACTCTAGATACCTCTGCCGTTCCCGCTGAAACCACCGCCCGCGTCCACGTACTCGGGCTACGGAGAATACGGCGGCAAGTTTTTTTACTACGGCAACATGAACAAATACGCGTACGAAAGCAAGTTCACGAGCAACCCGAGTTTGTCGAACACTGCCCTCGACACTGAACAGCAGATGGCAAGGCCCTCGAAGCCGACTTTCGACCTGGTAATCGATATCGAGCTCAAGTGCAGCCCCGAGCTGGCTCCGCTCGCCGCCCGAGCGAATCTCGGATCGGACGAACTGGAGACCTACGAGACGGGAAGGTACAAATACCAGCAGCTCTTCCTGACGATGACAGTGACGTGTCCCGCGTCGGCAGCCAACAGATTGCCAGCCACATGCGTCTGGGAATTGCGCAGTCCGCGGTATGGCCGCAATAATCCCTAACAGAAATTATACGGACTCCCGTACCTCTTCTATATTTATTTTTATCCTATTAGTTATACACCTATACAGAGACAAACACACAGATTTAATAGCGGTCGTTCGTAGAAAAGTGGATACATGTATGTACGCGTGTACAAGGTGTCAAGCCCGATCGGAACGTTCTGAAAAATAAGAATCTCTAAGAATATTTATTTAAGATGATCACGATGGGCGGAACATCCTGTACACGTATATAGAGTAACCAGAATAAAGATTGCCGATTATAGAATTTTATTTATGCTATGCCCTTAAAGTATCAAAATTAATTCGAAGCAGACATTGTAGTAGGCTCTCCCACACTCTCGTCTATCGTATGGTTCAGCCAAGTCGTATCGTTCAGTTTTCGAGCACGTTTCTCTAATATACCGTAGGCATAATGGTTCAGGAGAACTCCTTTGGGTAGAGCTATCCCCTGGAATCTGTATACGCTGTCGTTCTGCTGTAATTTGTGCACAGCGATGATCGTACAGCGGCCTATCAAGTCGGTATTCCCTACCATCGGCCCCTTACTGATATCTATGTGTTCCCCGGCTCTATACAGCACCACTTTCTCTTCGTTCGCTTTTGCTATGTCTGGGATCTGCTGCGATTTGATAGGGTTGTCCTGAAATATCTGTTGAGCGACCTCTTCGGTGGTTTCTAGCCTTTCAATGGGGATCTGTTGATTGGTTAGTTTTACGAATTGTGCCGATATGGACCGCATTTCTTCGACAGTGGGCTTCCAATCAGGCAACTCGAGGTATACGTCGTACACAAAGCTTCCTGCCTTTATATTCGGCACTGGGAAACTGTGCAAGTGGAGCTTGACATCTTCTTTGAACGAAGTATCCACGACAGCGCCCAGAAGGAATGAACACGTTCGCCAAAATGCCAAGTTGACAGCATTCATCTTCGGACTTTGCAGATTCAACAATTCCAGCTTACAATCTGAAACTAGAGGTCTGTGCATGTCCCACACCGATCCATCTACCAAGGCAAGAGCAGATATTTTGACAACACCCTCAGAGATATGTTTGGCACAGTCTGCTGGCGTCGATAGCTTCTTGTTCATTACAAGAGTGATCTCTTCCACCGGGCTTTGATATTTTACATCTATTTTCTCAATTCTTCCCACAGACGACTTTTGCCTTTTCTTTTCTTCATTGAACAATTGGTTCTTCCTTTGCTTTGTTTCAGCTTTCGATAGCATACTCTCGCATCTCGATTGTATGCTAGTTTTTTGGAGTCTCAAAGCACCGAAACAAAGAATTCTACTCCTAAAATGAATTTTTCATGTTATACCGCATTATCAGTTTTTTCATGAAATACTCACCTCTGAAACATTTTTGATCAGGATATAATGAGATTGGTTCACAAGACAAATAACTGTTGCATCTGTGCACAGATGCGCTCTTAATTTCTAAGTTCCTTTTACAGCCTTTATTTCGAAATCTGAAAAACACCTAGAACATTACATCGAATAATTACGCGTACAAGAAAAATATCAGCGGAACTTGACTTAGTCGTAAAATGTATTTACTTATCAGAGTATCGTTTTAAGAAACGTTACGATACGCAGGTTACCGTTATCGTCATAACCTCTCTCCACTGTGTCTTACCTAAATTTATCCACCTCGACGGTACATAAAGTTCATGACATTTTATTCTCGTCTTCCAAATTAGTACTTTACTTCATCCAAAGCAATGTTTGATACGGTGTTCTATCATTTTTCATTTAAAAATAACAAAATTTCATGAAACTTATTACGAATACCATACACAAACTAACGCGAATTGTTCGCTGCGAGAAATTCTCAAGTAAAATTCGCGTGACCGTTTTGGACAAGTACGCATGAATATATCAAGAAATCCCTAGGATTCCTTTTCGAAAATTGAATATATTACAACATTATATATATTTATTATTGCAGGATTATTCTTATATAATGCTAAACTTGGGTAAAATTTTTCGCATCAAGATTTATTTCTCATGAAAATGTTGCGTCAGGTGCATTTTTCCTCTAAAGTATGGCAGCCCTGTAAATCATATGTAATTGCACAGTGGTAATTGCTATGTAGACTCTGGATGTTTATGCGAAATAAAAAGTTTGTGCATCAATTGTAAGACGCAGGAACTAAATATAAATTGATATTCTTTATTAATAATTTGAATGTGGTGAAAATAATATATTAATACTTTTAAAGTCTTTTAATATTTTCACTGTACTAAATTGCACTTGCTCATATTTGTTATAAATGCATAAAATCCGGAGTCTAGTAATTACAAGTATAAGTATCCAGTGGTGAGATATTGTGCAAAATTTCTTGTGCATGCGCGGCGATTTTAATAGTGACCTCAATAAAGTAAATTTCTCGATAAAATGAGGTACCTTGAACAGCCCGTAAAATATCGATACTTTCCCGCCAATATAACTGCCCCAGGGCACCAGTACCTCGTCATCATATGTATAGATACGCTACTGTTTCGGACACGCATGCGCGAGTGATCTTGAAAACTTATTACAACTGCAAGTGTCAACATACTACGCATCTACGCAGTTGAGTCACATGCAGTCACATGTATCAAGATACAACTTGGATCATAAAAAACATAAATGAATTCTCCTCGTTGTTGGTGTTAGATGACATTTAACCGTTCAATTATACCGATGTCACTAACATGTTAATGTTTTGTCCGACTTGTGGCAATGTGCTACGGGTAGAGGAAGCTTTGGCTGGATTGCGTTTCGCCTGCAACACGTGTCCTTATATTTTCAACATTGCAAGGAGAGTCAGTACACGTACATATCCAAAGCTGAAGGAAGTGGACGACGTTTTAGGCGGAAGTGCAGCTTGGGAGAACGTGGACTCGACAGAGGAAAGGTGCCCGAAGTGTGCTAACTCGCGGGCGTATTTTATGCAGATACAAACGCGGTCTGCGGACGAGCCCATGACTACATTTTACAAATGTTGCAATCCCCAATGTGGTCACAACTGGCGCGATTAAAGGTATGACGATTTTAGCTAAACAATTACAGTCTGCCCCACAAGAGCGTGTCGACGATATTTCTGTGAATAATCATATATTTGTAAAAAATTTTATATGAGTCGAATCTATACATATCAAACATTAAGGGGATAGACTCGTTTCCACGATTGCAAGGGTGCAGGACGTGCCTTCTTATTTCTTGATAATGCAAAGATGGGGTTTTTCAGTAGTCAATAGCTCTAGATAAAAGATAAATCTAGTCTGCAATCGCCCTTAAGAGTCCAATTTTTACGTTTGCAATTTGTATCAGGGGATTGGAATGCAGAGGTAGTACGGTGGTGGCATTTTCCATTTTCTGGTATTTGGTACAGATGCAACTTCGATGTTTAGGGTCATTGTCTTCTTGAAAAATCCATTGGTCCTCAGTTTGATTGAAACTGACAAATATTCAGCCAAGGCGTATTAAAGACATCTGTGTTTGTTTAAATTATCCTTATCTTCCCCATGCTCTTGTAGGACAGACTGTATGAAAGTTCAAATCTAAATAAAACATTTTACACATATATTTTTTCTGATCCTGAGAATGGCTGAACACAAACAATATTTTAATCTGTTATATAGACACAATTACATCCTGTGTATACTGGAAAAAGGCTGATTTCGGCCATAGAGCAATTAGGTCCGATGGCAACCAATGCAGAAGGTGCTATGGAGGAGTTGAATTACTTGGATTCCAAGCATTGGATATGCAAAGGAAAAAGAAGTATATCCATAGCTGCTGAGCTTCTTCAGCAAGGCAAAGTCGTGGCGCTTGCCACAGATACAGTATACGGTTTAGCTTGTTCCGCTTTGCAAACTGATGCTATCAAAAGACTGTATAAAATTAAAGGGAGAGACGAGAATAAACCTTTATGCATTTCTGTTAGCAACATTAAGTATATACACTACTGGGGTGTTATAGATCATCTAGAACTAGCTCTATTGTCATCGTTATTGCCTGGTCCATACACGATAATTGTAAAACGACAACCAGATTTAAATCCTCATCTGAATCCAGGGGTTGATACCATAGGCATAAGAGTACCGAATAATAAATTTCTGAACTGCGTTAGTCATATAGTTGGACCATTAGCGCTCACAAGTGCAAACGTTAGCAGCGAACCGAGCTGTTTGCATCCGAAAGAATTCAAAAAATTATGGCCCGAGTTAGATGGAATATTTTATGACATACACGTATTCTCTAAGGCCAAAGATAATTTAAGAAGTGGGTCCACTATAGTTGATTTGTCAGTTCCGAAACATTATAAAATTATACGCAAAGGTGTAGGAGCTGCTATACTGCTTCAGTACATGAGAAAACATGGTTTCCAAAATCTTGACAACATTTGATTACCATGCATTACGATGCTATGTATAATAGTTTTACCGAACAATAAATCTGCTACTAATGCGATTTATAATTTATTTATTCTTCGTTTATCGATAACATTTCAATATGTATGGACATAGAGTTTGTACTCTATGCTATACCGATAACTATTAGAATCCCACGTTCGGTGCAAAAAAACAAGGTGAAGTTAAACTATCTTTTATTCTCTTAAGTATCAGTGTACAGCGAATTCTCGGACGAGAATCTCGATTTATTACAAATAGATCCACAACGTGGCTTGTAGTAACAAATATTAAGCAATAATTTCTATCCTGAGGTATCTCTCTCTAATTAAATTTGTTAATAGTTCATTGGTGAGTACATCATTGCGTGTGCAAAAGTTCAACAACGTTGTATTGTCTTCTTGACGAGATTTGTATATATTATATATATATATATATTATATATATATATATCACATAATATTCTTGTAAAATATTATTAGTTTACATGTTAAATAAATGTAACGAATGCTATGATGTAGACTTTAAACATGCGATCGAGAGTCGAGATGCACCAAGCGAAGTAAATAAATAATTCACTTAATTTGAGAGTCTAGCATTCGGTAATAAATTAACAAATCACGATTCAGTCGAAACGATAACATCCGAATTTTCTGCATGTTATCATTATGCAGTCTATATGCACCTGAAAATGCGCATCGTTTATTTAGTTTCCTAATACGACGAATGCATCTGTAGGTATTCGAAGTTCTTAAAAAAATTTCTGCGATAACGATCATGAAGGGTTGAACAAAGAAAGATCAATAAAATGCATTTCAACAAAATGACTAAAAGAACACTACTATAACAGAGCACAGTCAACGCTTGATGAATGTTGTATGTATATTTTCTTTACAACTTTGATCGATTCAAGTTGTAAATTAGGCTCGCTTTGCAGGCAACGATATTTCTTAATTGCCGGCGAGGGTGTATTTATAAAAAGAAAGCAAACTGTGTATTTTAATTGAATAATTTGCTAATGGTCTAGTGTAAATAAACCGAGTTTCAGGAAAAAACCCAAACCGTTTTCTTTTCACCAGAAACAACAAGCGTAGTATAAAAATTTTCTATAAGAAAAGTAGAAGCGTTACACAAGAGAAAAAGTAATTCCAAAGTCACACGAAAATAAATTTGGACCTTGTATCCAATGTCTTGTGGAATACGTATCATAACATGTTCTGTGTGTCATCTACAAGAGAGTATTCGTTAGATATGTATGTATGTATGTATGTATGTATGTATGTATGTATGTATGTATATGTACTATATACAATGTATGCATACGCGAATGCATCCATTTACACATACATACGTGTGTGTGTCAATACATGTATTATTTTCTACAATCATCATTCACGTATTCGCACGAAACGTGCAAACACATATTTTGTGTCTTTATCACAATACTGCGTTGTCATTGCTGTGAATTAATATAGTTGATTAACTCACAAAAAGATCAGTATGTATAGTTTTCGATAAATAATTATTAAAATAGCAACGGTGTAATAAATAATCGGTACAGCTATTTGCACACACGCACACGCATAGAGATGTATGACAACGTGAAAAAAATGTCACGAGGGATATTCGTTAATTGGCCTTTCTTTCTCTCTCTCTCTCTCTCTCTCTCTCTCTCTCTCTCTCTCTCTCTCTCTCTCTCTCTCTCTCTCTCTCGTTAAATATTCATGAAAGTCCAATTAAACATTTCCATTCGCATAACTCACTCTTCATTCTGTACCCTAAAAACTTTAAATAGAACTTCATCTTTCTTTCGCATCGCGCAAGTACATACCGCAATCGTGTCTGTCTTTGCTTACTCGTTTATAATGTTAAATTCTACGTATTTCTTCTGATTTACAATATATAAGTCAGTCTAGTCTTCCTTTGGAGAAAACATTCCCACCGGGCCTTTCTTACTTTCGCTTCTAAAAATTCCTATCAAACTGCTCCTCAGTCTCGCGTAAATCTCGTTGCGGACCGTCGCCGTAAACTTGGTCGCGAGACAAGTGATCGCCGCCGTGGCGAATATTAAATTGTAAAACAATACTAGTTTGAAATTACCGAGCCACTCGATGCGCCCGAAGTCACCAAGCAAGTCGAAATTCGTCATACCTAGAAATGCAGATAGTGCAGATAGTTAAAGATATCTATATAGTTTGATATATAGATCATTTATAGATTTATAGATAGATTGACGTGGAGGACGATTAGAATTAATCATTGGACTACGTACCTAATATCCGTGACAGCAGTGGCAACGCGGAACTTAGCACAAGAAGTAGGGCACAGTTCGCGATAAGGTGGGTGAGAGGCGTGGAATGAAATCGTGGTTGGACTCTTCGTACTCCTGGAAGCGTGTACAGGCCTATCGCGCTCGTCGCTGCCAAGTACAATATCACTGCCACCTCTACGGTTGCTCCAATGGGGCCAAGCTTCGACAATGAACTAATACCTAGAGTAAATTGCTGGAAGAAGAATTGAATCCGTCTTTATTGACTGCGGCTGTCCAAAGCGAACACACGTCCCTTTAAATGTTTTAGAGAGATCGATACGAACCCTTGTACTCAACGGCAGCGCCTTTATACCGATTAGTAGTTCTAACGTGTTTTGAACAGCTAACAGGGCTGTGGCAGTGGAAAGTATGAGTAAGGCTAGCATAGCCAAAGGGTAAAGCAAAGTGCGCCGAACCCACCAGGTTCGCCTTTGCTGATCTAACACTTTTCGCCGTTTTTGAATATCTTCTAATCGCTGAGACAATCCGCGTTGCAGAGCACCATTCCTTAAACACATCAGGCTCGGGTTCACGTTAAGAAGTTCATCATCTTCGAGAATCGAACCACACGCTGGTATGGACATCGGTACCGGTGAAACGTACGATTTGCCCGTTGCTTTCGCATGCTCCAACCTGTGGACCCAACAAACGTATAAGACGATGTATCCATCTAACAACGATCTTAAAAATATTAGACCGGTGACCAACCGTCTCCTAATACACTCCTCTTCTAATCTGTACGCAAAGAACTCTTCGTCCAAGTTCTTTAGGAACTGCGGCTTCACGAGAAACGAGCCAACTACTCCGAACAATCTTACAAATCCCACAGGTGTGCACACTGTAACAACAGATACTGTTTACTATACGTCTTTACTCTCGTTCTCTTGTACAACAAGTTTGTACTCACGCAATAACATGACAACGCCGACAAAAGAAACACAGGAATAAAGGAAAGGCAAATAGTATGTCCACAAGTCTGTAACACAAAACACGATTACATGTTTGCGGTTGCATAGAGATAGAGTTAATTTTAATCCGCTTACTGAGCAATGTGTGAAGACTGGACTTCTGATGATCTATAAGTGCTGATAAAACATACGTCATTCCCAACACCAGCGTTCCCAACAGACAAAGAACGGTGACTGTTTCGTACACTCTAGCCATTACACCCTGAAACGAAAAACAATTTTTTTAATAGAAATATCGAATACAAACCGAGTAGTCGAAAAGTCGAGAAAGAATTTTCCTTACCTTCCTGTAGCCCACAAATCCCTCCGATTCGGTGAACAAGTAGGCAAACGGTAGGAACACGAACAGAGACACATTTGAGAAAAGGAACACATGATTCCATAGACCTGTTTGTTAACGAAAAATTGAAGATAATTAGAAGACCAAATAAGACGGCTCTGTCCGGAAAAGATCTGCGAGGAGTTACCGTACCTTGTATGAGAGAGCTATTTAGCCATTTGACGTAATAGCTGTTCGGATATAAAATGAGAACTTCGTTGCTGGCGATAGAGACCGGAAGTAGTAAGGTCGCCCCAACGGAAACCGCCAGAGCGACGGTGCACAACCAAAGACTGATTCTGTAAACTGTTGCTTCATCCTCGTCCACGGAAAAGTAATCTTCGCGATCTCTTCGGCGAAATTTGGCGATCAAAGCGTAACTGGAGACGTAAAGGACCAGGAACAGAAGGAGAAATATCTAAAAAAAATGGAATAGTTAGCTTGTCATTCAACATTCAAATTTTCTGATTTATTAAGACGTTAAATCTAGTCATAAATGGCAGAAGCGTTTGTAAATCATACGAACGCTTAATAAATCGTACACGACGTCCGCGCGCGCGCGCGTATGCAAACGCATAATCTGTTTGTGTGTGTGTGTGTGTGTGTGTGCTCTTTTAGTGTGCTCATCGAGCGTGCAATCTGCGTTGACGCGTTGTTTTTTGATTTTCTTGAGCATACGTAAACTCGAGCGATCCGTCATGCGGGGCATTGAATGAAAAAATTATTTGTACGCCCTGCTCGAAGAACATCGTACAATTACACAACTTAATATCCATCCACCCGGTTACTATAACCAACATGCAAGCGTGCAATATTCAATCGCATCCTGCATTTGTCGAGTAAATAAATAAATACATTGTACGTCTCAAGTCAAACATAAGGTGTCCTTATCGGACCGTAAATTACAATGTAAAGTCAGTTGCGTGAAAACTTGTAACGCTGCAGGTGCACAGTGGATTATAACATGTTCTTCGACAGTGATATATTGTTATGATAGTCAGTGACAAAAGTCTAACGCTCAACTATCCGATCGATCGAGAATCGCTCGAGCACCGCAGAAACAAAACTTTAATCCCTTGCACTATAACGTGGAGTAATCCAATAAACATGAATTAATTATAAATATGTACACTACTGTGCGTGTATTTAATAGAAAAGCGTAAAAAGATCAAATAAGAACACAGTAAATTTTGAAAAAGCTGTTTAATTGAATAGTTCTGAGAATATGTGTGCTATTGCGGATTATCTAATACTTTAAATGGAATAAATCAATCATTGTACAATACAATTGCTACATAAAGATATCGTTTGTTATTATATCTTATTATTATACTGGTTGCTTCTTTCTTTTGCAGAGTAGTGTATATTCAAACACATGTTGTAATGAAAATTGCACAAGATGTAAGTAAATAGAGTTTTATCATTTTTATAAGCTGAAAGAATTTAATCGCTTCTAGTGCTCGGTAAGTTTAGAGTGTTATGCTGGAATAAAATTTTATTCTGTTGTTGTTGATATACGCATAGCGCTTGAAGGATATAGATAACAAAAAAAAAAATAGTAAAAATTCTGCTGAAATTATAAAATAAAATGATAGTGCAAGGGGTTAAAGGGACAATGTTTCTCATATCGTTGTTGTAACACGAGCATAAAAATATGTCGAGGCTGAACGATCGCCCCCATAGCACCGAACGGGACACCATTACACTAATTGCGAAGGAGACCTCGGTTACAACAGGCTTCCGTGAACGAGCGTCGGTTATCACGCTCGTTCACATTAATTTTCCATCTCCTCGCATCCGTCGAGCGTGTCACGTGAACGTACCGGTACGAGACATAAGGCGAAGGCATCAGTAATTGAGCTTGTATCAGTGGTTGGCCATTTTTCAAGAAAAAATGAAAAATAATGTTTCTGAACGTAATAATTTTTCGAAAAAGACGCGGTAGAGAACTGTGCCCATAATTATGAAAGTGGTCTATATAAGTACAAAATTTTAAAAAATGAATTTATTAGGTATTTCATATCATATTATTTTGTAATTGAATTTTATTTTAATATTTGTTACACAATGTAAGGATGAAAGACATTTACTATTATTCACGCAGAGAATTTTTCGTAACTGCTCAATGAAGAGTTTTCGTAAAACGTGAATTTTTCGTAACTGCTCTTATCGATGAAGATATCGATATGTTATCGACCAGTTTGAAAGCCAATTTACGGTTAATCTAGGAATTAGTGGAACGGGTGTATCTGTTCTGACATTTCGCTAGTTGATGCGCATCCGAGAATTGAAATCGGCAACACGTTGTCGTTATCGTGTTCCCGATACGCTGATTTATTTGCTAATGGGAATACTATCGTTGCCACGTCGCTGAAAACCGGGATACGAAGAACCGCTAACGGCAAAGTGCGTTGTCCTCGGGAACGAAAAGCGTGTCTGGCATACAAAACGTGCGCGGTCCATCTATAATCCATGCTAATCTTTGTCTTTCGTCTATTGTATCTCGGCTGTCCATTTCGACGAGCTATCTTGAGCGAAGGCAGTGCACAGAGTATACATTGAAATAATTCGAACGGTCATCGGGTATTTCGTTTTAAATAGTCTTTTGTTGTGCGCTGGTGCCTCCGTTGGCAGGGCTTATTTAAGAACTGAGAACGAGATTAGTTCAGGGGTGGTTCGAGAGCACTCGGAGAAACTCGAATGCCCGAAAACTTCGAAACAGATTCTCTATCTACCGTTCGATAATAGTCTCATTAACGGAATTACATACCGTTAAGCTCGGTTTATCTCAGCCAGTCCAAGCCAGTCTAAGCCAGTGAGACAGAACATTACTACCCTGGTTTTTGTATTCAGTATTTTAGCTTTCTGGAAAATACTGGATACTATATTATTACTCTGGTTTTGTATCCAGTATTTTAGCTTTTTGGAAAATACTGGATACAAAACTAGGGTACAGGGTAAGGATCTGTCCGACTGGCCTGGACTGGCTAACAATAAGATAAACCGACCTTTAACGGTCTTTCTACTTTGGGCTTCGATCGTGCCGAGAAGAACAGTGCACGCTGCACGAAAAAGCCACGGCGTAGACGAGTTACCAAACCGAGGACAGACTCGTTTGCAACAATGAAAACACTCGTCGAGATCGAATGAATCAAATTACGCAATGCAGAGAAGCCGGGCCCTGACATTAACGAATTAGTCTGCGATACAGTTCGAATAAAATCTGGCAATGTAATTTCCCCGATGCTATATTCCCTGTTATGATCACGTGTTATTAAATTTAGTTCGATTTGTATCCAACTGAAGATTTAATATGCGCGTTATTTCTCGCGAAAATCGCGAGAGGTCTGCAGAGAGGACGATTGATCCGGTTGTGGTTCGATCGAAACGAAACACAGCACGTCGAATGAAGAAACGATAAGATTGTCGACACGTTTCACAATAGAGCGCACGTGTCTTTGACCGAGCAAGTGTATTTTTAGCATTTCTAGATCAAGACCAATGCAGCCAGCTAACTTGTCAGGCTTAAATGGCACTCTTCGCGGCGGTCGCAGTGATCGAGGCGACCCGACCGACCGTTTAAGGCTGGTTCTTATCGCGGCCTGTTTACTAAACACGCGTTTCGCGTACGAATGCACGTAAGTACTTGCAATGTAAATTGGTACGGATGCACCGCGTGCACCCGCGGATTTATCTATCCCCGAGGCGAAAAATAAACAGAGAACGGCGCCGCACAGCGGGCTATTTCCACCATCTAGCTGGACAAAATTCAATTTTCATAATGACCCAAATGAATGAAATCACAGAATTCGACAGAAATTATTTTGAAATATAATCTATAATGATATATATTGTGGTATCGGGAATATTCTGGCACCCGGTACATATATAGAGTCGGTGTACAAAGTATTCGTACACATTTTAAAATACGAATAACTTTTTCAAAATTGGACCCAACAGCTTGAGTTTTCTTGAGACGTTAGAAGAATTAGTTTACTAGCTAATGTGTGTATAATTCTTTTTAAAATTGTTATTGGTTGCAACTGCGAAGGAAAAAGTAAACGTCACGATTTTTAAATTTTCTATCTGTGCCTGTAATGAAAATTTAGAAGGTGCCGTCGGTAGGTCTAATTGTAAGTAAGTTGTATACATATATACAAAGTTTCATTGAAACCGATCAAGGTCGTTATGAAATACAATTGATTGAAAATAGCAAAAATTGTAAGAATCTGCGATTTAAATGAATCGAAAAACCAAAATTCAAAGATTTTTACACATCTTACAGTGCTGATAGCTTTTTTATGCGTCAACCGATTTCATTGAAACTTTGTACATGTATATAATTTACTTAGATTCACAAAGTATATGTTTTCAATTTCCATTACAGGCACAAACAAAAACTTTAAAAATCGTCACCTTTACTTTTTCCTTCGCAATTGCGACCAATAACAATTTAAAGAAATATATATTGTTGGCATTTTTCGGGTAGAAGGACCGAAGTAGGGGTGAAAGGTCCGAACAAAGAGAGTTGGGAATCGAGTTTATGATGCAGACGTGACATTTAGTCAATTGGGGGGCTTAAGGCAAAGGCGACGAATTTCTAATTTTGTCGGGAGTCCCCCAAGTTTTATTAGTGATGGACGTACCATAAATCTCGTGTACCCCAGACGAAACCCCAGGTGGCTGACGAAAAGCTAGAGACGATAGCACCCCCCACGGTCTTAACCTTCCCTTACTCCACTGACTTCGGAGGGCGGGTAGTTGGCGAAAATACCTAGCGATTGGGTGTCATAGGGAAAACGCCCACTTAGCAATACGCATAAAAAGACGCAGCGTGTCAGCGAAGAGCTATCTGTCAGGGATCGAGGTAACGTCTACGAAGAACTCCGAGTACCAATCAAATCCTAACGTGTCTAGCCGATCGTAACCAAATACTGTACCCGTAGCTAATATATATATATTTCATTCATTATTGTTAACCTGACTACAGTTTATTGTTAAACCTCTCGATTGTCCTACAATATTTACACATTACCTAGCAAACTAATCCTTCTGACGTCTCAAAAAAGCTCAAGTTGTTGGGTGCAATTTTGAAAAAGTTATTCATTTTTAAAAGGTTTACGAATACTTTGTACACCCACTGTAGTTTTAAGATATAGAGTCTATATTATACACTTTAGGACCAGTGTCGCCAGATCGAGAAAATCGAGGGGAATACAAGTACCCCCTCTCTGATGACCAGAGCAATATGTGACATGTTGCGCGACTGCGCGACGAGTCTACGGTTTTAGTGGGGGACGCTGGAGTGTGCTCATGGTAGTGGAATAGGATAGTGGAAAGGGAAAAGGAGGAGAGGGAATGATGTCAGTTTTGGCATCATCTGGTGACACTGTTTAGGTCATTAAAAAAAAGGCCATAAAAAGGGGAAGCTCATATTTAGTGACGAGCTTTCGACTCATATCATGCCCATAATTGGCATGGTGAAAACTACGGAAGGGGCAAGCATGGGCAAACCGAGTTTTTCTAGGCGAGGGATGAGTTGGAGGAATGAGACGTTGTCTGAAAGTCGTAGAGTAAGTTGTAAAAAATCGAGGGTTGAAGTCTTATAGTTTAGTAATCAGTAGTTTAATTTAACAGTTAGTTTTTAATCGTGCAACTATTATACACTTAAGTCTATTTCTTTTCTTTTCCTCAAATAAATAATAAATTATACGTGTTACCACAACATTAATAGTATCTAAAGATGTACCTCACTTCGTTTACTCTAGTGATGTCCTGTATTACGACTTTCAAATTCTTTCAATTCAATTTTTCTTTTAATTCATTTTTTTAAATTATTTTAATTGGATACTGAAGCGTCCTAAATACCGCAAGTCGCGTAAAATTTCGTTTGCACTTGACGATAGGAATTTCTTTGGTCTACATTATTATTAACCTTTTAAACCTCCGTAATAGTTAACATGTAATTCAATCTCTATTCCGAACTTCAACTAGGCTGAACACGTTACATCGCTTTGTACACTGTTCGTTTTTATCTCAATCGAAAGCTGGAATCATAAGCTGTACGAAACAATAAAGAGCATTTTTAACAAATTATGAGATCCATTGTTTTCCCCTTGTTTTGTCACAGCTATCGCGGGACTGCCGCCGAACAGCGGTGTAATAAAAACTTATGGTCACTTATATCTTTTCAATGCCGCTATATATTTTTTATTACATACTATTTTAGCTAGCGTGAAAACGAATCCAATGACCTACTTCGCTACGGCTTTAAATCTTCAAATAATGCTGAAATAGTTTTAACCCGCTAGATTGGCATTTTCGCTCACTGTGCGCCTTATCGAATGCCGCGCGAATTAATCTGGAATGCGTTAGCGGCAGCCGGTGGAGATGCAGCTCCTGCTGTGCTGAAAACCGCTTTTTACAGTAGGTACACGACGGTGGAAGGAAAAACCGGTCGACGATCAGAAATAACGCGTGGTCAACGACTCTTCGCGTGAAAGTATTGGGAAAGCATACCTACCCGCGAACGCCGGTTCTTCGTTCGCGGCGTCGGACGTCGACGATCATCCAGTTAGAATCGATTAAACAAAACCACGCCGAAGTCAAGGCTAAATACCACGGCTGGAACTATGCGTTTATAGCGAGTTCAGTTTGGTTCGACGTAACGCGCGGCTCTTTTTCATATAAATGCATTTACTATTGCATCACGCGGAAACGTGCGCGCGAATGTAATATCGTTAGGGGTTTAAAGTTAAGTCGATCGGTTAAACAGATTCGCGTGTACAGCGTTACCAACAGGTACATAACAGTATATAACAGTGTAAACTACGCGGTGCTTCCCGGGGCGGCCCACGCCTGTCAAACCGCATTATCG
The DNA here is from genome assembly GCA_028455805.1 of Lasioglossum figueresi. NCBI lineage: Eukaryota > Metazoa > Arthropoda > Insecta > Hymenoptera > Halictidae > Lasioglossum > Lasioglossum figueresi. The sequence goes on along the minus strand of CM052189.1, from coordinate 6,127,237 downwards.
TGACGTTTTTCGTCTGGCAGCTTAAACCTTTTGCGTAAAAATCACGGCGTAAACACGAATGTAGGGTGCGAACACTCGCATTCTATTATTGCACCCAGCGAGTGGAGCGGGACAACGGGTCACCGCATGCTCCTATAGTAATACCATCTTATCGCCGGTGTTTCGGTGAAACACGATAAAAAGATCCTTAGCGAATCGCGGTCTAGGAATTTCATTAAAAATACCAACGGATCACATTCCAGCACGTTATGTACGTCCACGTATCTACGCGGATTATTGCATTATAAAAAAATACAATTTTCTTATTTTTTTATACGTTTCACCGTTTGAAATCAATCCATAAAGAATGACAATGAACATTAACATCGTACCGTATGAAATTACCAACGTAAATAACGGTTCCACGAACTACCGAAACTGATATTACATTTTTCGATAATTCTTGTAAGTTTATAGTTACCGAAGAGAGTGTGTACTCGTAACTATGCAGAGAAATTATTCAGATTTATAATTGCGTGCGATATAGAAGTTACTTGGATGGTTTAAAGGTTAGAAACGCCGAATGAATTTCCCGTGGAATTTCGATGATGGCTAAGGTGGAATTTGTCTGGCGAAAAACGAAATGTCCAAGCATTTCTGCTCTAAAGCAGAAACGTTAAAGCTAATCGTAAAGAACGTGGCGATCGCAGGGACGTAGCAAGACATTTCGAGAGCCCCGGGTATCGGTCGGTGGTCGATAAACAAGAGGGGAATGATCGTGGGGCAAAATCATACTCACTATGTTCTCTCGCACGGTATTGTGAAACAATTGTTCCCTCAGGTCCGCATCATCTTCCATTTTCACCTATTCGTTAGTAAATTTTTTTCGGCCAAATGTACCGATGTTGGCGACATCTTATACGAATAACCCTCCCTGGAGACACACCATGCCCAGATCTTTGCGAATGTCACTCGCATTCACTTCATCGAGAGAGCTCTTTCTTTCTGCGATCGATCGCAAGGAGCTACACCTTCCGTTTTTCTGTGAAACGAAAATCACATTCCTGTTTTCCCTCGATACCCGTATTATGTTCGTGTAACCGATCAGACGAACGTAGAGGCGTTGTTACGGTTGGCAGACTACTAAACCAATGTTACAAAGCGATCCATGCTACTAAAAACGGTGCGCCGTTTTCTGCTTTAGTCATAGAGTACCGTGCTAGAAAGGAAACTCGTTCGTACAATTTTATGAACCGAGACATATCGAACATATCTAATATCGAATGCATGGCTAAATATGTTCTTATACATTTCAAATAAATTTGATGTCTTCTTTCTTGTACAAGTATTAAATATTTTTAATTATAATTTATAAACATTTGCGTGCACGCATACTGGAAACTAGTTCTTAAAAACTGCCGGAGTTTCGCCTCTATAAGAACGTTTCATGTTTCAGCAACGCTGCGCCATCTACTTTGCCGCTAACTTCAGACACTATTCAAATTGAAATATGTATGGCGCGCCGAAAGGGCGACTCGAATTTTCTTGTTGCTTTCAACGGTTTTGCAAAATATATCTACCTATATTTGTTAATAACTTGTGCCTTGGTTCTAGTAGCGTTTCTCTAAAAAGTGTTTTTTCTACGTTTCACCAATTATTCGCGGCTGTTGGAATCTTTGAAGCTGAGACGCGTAAGTAAAACGTCATATAATGTAAATAGCTTATTTATTCCGCTTTGTTAAAAGGATGGAGCTTACAAAATGCACTATGCTGCCATATAAATATAAGTATGTAAATCTCTATTATTAATAGTTCCTGAGTAACGAACATCTGCAAATCCTTTTACTCAGATCTAATAAATTCGCACTGGTTTTCCTTACAATCAATTGCACTGTTTGTTTCTTTTTTTTTTATACTCGATGTGTAATACAACGATACTATCAGCTATATCCTTGCACATGAAAATGACTTGCGTCGGATCGATATAGTTCTAATAAATATTATTCTTTATTACAAAAATCTTGTTGGATGTTCCTCTATCTTGGAACTCTTATATTTATATCTACTGTTTGTTGAATCAAGTAAAAATCTCGATAACAAAATAATTACAATATTCTAATGTTACATATATATATATATATATTATATATATGTATATGTAAAATATATATGTAACAGTATATAAAGAAATAAAAATCATCAGCCGAACTTTATATATAATATTATAAGGGTCGACTGGTAATTCTTATTTCATTATGCACTTTTACCATTTAGTTTCTATCATATACATATTTGGACCATAAATTAAACTATCGTAGCAGAGAGATCAAACTTTTAAGACAACACTCTGCAATATTCAATGAGTAACACGATTTTATTGATAAAAGTATGATGTTACTTGTATTAATAGCAATTTATTTTCTTTTTTGTTCTGCCCTCTCCTTCGTGAACAGTAGTTTATCGATATAAAATTTACTATTAACAGTACTAAATCGATTTGCTCGATATAAGCGAAACTAATTAAACCGGATTTCGCTTCTTTCCCGTAAGATTTACTTATATATGGCATGGAACACATTCTCTGCCAGTCATGGCTATGAATTCCGTTTAGGCGAATTTAACCGAATATCACAGATTCTTAATCTCGCTAAAGAGGTCACACTTACATGCTGATTATAGACCTACAAACAACAGAATAATATCTCGTATAATAAATAATAATTCATTAAAAAAATCCGCGAAACATAAAATGGAAAGAATTTTACAGTTTAGAGCTCGAACGCATATATTAACGAGACACCCAGGTGATTTTCTCAAAAAAAATGTATTCAAAGAATAATTCCAATTCTTTAGGCAAAATTAAAAACCTGTGTAGATTAATTGTCTAAACAATCCTCATAGTGCACTGCATATTTGCCGTTAACAATAACATCCGTATGAAATAGCCAATTTTCTTGATAGCCCCATTTTAGAAAAAAATTCTGCTTGAGATTTGAATTTAATAGGATTCTCAATCAGCGATCTGATCAAAAGTAAATGATAATTGGCAAAGGACAGATTTATTTTGCTATGCCGCTACTTCGCCGAAATTCATGTGGCCAGTTTCCTTTGCGTGCTGCTGAGCGGCTATTTGTCCATTTAATTTAACTTTGCAATCGTTGCACATTAAGGTGAATTTTTGAACATCTGTGAATTGACGACTAGATTTCGCTTCTCTTGCTAATTCCGCAGCCTCTAATAATATCCTTGTGTCTTCCGTGGGAAAAATCGTTTGTATACTACCACCCTGCAATAAAATGCAATCTGTAGAAAAATCTTCCTCCATTACATCACAACATCTTTTAAAGTAACACTTACATCAAGAGGTTCCAAATACAAAGGATCATAATGGATTCCATCAAATATTAAAAACACTCTTTGAGCATAGTGTTGATCCTCCCCAAACCTATTGATGATAGCATTAATACTATCGATCACTGCTATTTCCAGGCCATAAAATTTCGACAATATTGATAATTCTATAGCTCCTCCCCAAGAGTCCGATTTCAAAATCCACTTGCAATATTCAAGATTCGGTCTTCCTAGAAAGGCTTCTGAATATTCCTCTGGGTCTGCTGCCACGGCGTTCGCTATGATTTCTCTCATGAAGCTAGAGCAACTAGGATCGACTTTACCTGAAAATATACTGCAATATTATAAGGTGTATAAAGCGCTTTTATACAAGAGTAATGGATTAGAGCGGAGTTAATCTGGCAAAAATCAATCGTGTGATTTATAATTTACATTTCGGTCACGTTTACATAACGATATGTACCGTTGAGAACATATCCTACGCTGGTAAACAAGCAAGAGTTATCGGCAGGCACGACTTTCTTCATTAAAACACCGGGAGTATCGATGAAATTCTCGTCGTTGACGATGTGGGACCGACCGATCTCGTTAGGGCTACGTTCTCCGTTGAATTGGACTGGTTTCTCCTCAACGATCATAGTATCCCCCGAGACGATGCCGCTGTTCGCGATCGTTGCCGTTTCGTCGTTCAAACTGATCGGCTTCGGTGGAAACCCGCTGAGAACGTGGAGCGCACCAATTGGTATGTCCGTGATCTCGGCGAGCTTCGATTTCAATTCGGATACCTTGTCCTCGGGCACCAATCCATTCACGACCTTCTGACCTGATTTCGTTTTAACCCTCAACACGAATCCAGCCATCGTTCCTCCACGGACACCCGTGTCTCGGATCAGATCCACAAATTTTCCCCTCTATTCTGCCTGCCTCTCTCGCCTTTGATCAGCTGTTGAAATAGCACCACGAGCGAATTTTCTCCGCTTTCAGGACGATTATCATATCACGAACAGAGAGAATAAAAGATCACACGTAACTCATAACGTACTCCCGTACTCGGATATGCTCGGATACTGTTGATACCGACCACTTATCTTTTTCTATTCATCATCGTATTTGCGGTTAGGATATCCGCGTCCTAGTGACATTTTATATTTCAGTGTTGCCAATACCATAAAAAACGACCACAGGCAGACAGGATATAAGAGCGCTCAAGCTCGGGCTCTCTTCTGTTACCACTTTTGTCAGTATAAACGTGTCCCCTCTGTATAAACGGTATAAACATTTAGCATGGAACAGAACATATACCCACTTTTAACTAAATATAGGTATAGGTTCTTTTCTATTCTAAACTTGGGTATACTGACAAAAGCGATGAAACTCGATAATGAGCACGGTGCGCATGCGCGAGAAAAACCGTTTCATTCAGTTCATATCTTACCATTGGTGAAACTTCAGCAGTAACCTTTGATTGTGTCGATAAATGTAATAAATTAAAAAGAATGTGGATAATAATAAGTCGAGTCGATAAGCAATCAAAGAAATTTATATTTTTCTATCAGAGAGGATTCTCTCTGTTCATACCTATGTTCTGTAGATAAAGTAGGTTCCTAGCAAGTGTTGCTAAAGTAAGAAATTTATAAAAGTAGTTCTAAAGCTATCTTCACGGTGTTGAAACTCGATCGAGCATGCGCACTGGAACACACCGAAGTTTTGCTTCTGTACGAATTCTCTGCGATTTCGATAATGTATTAGGTAAATATTAAATGAATTTACAGTGACGGTAGGAATTTATTATAGCTGTGAGTAGTATCAGGTCATCGACCTACTTCTTAGATAAATGAACATCCGAGGATGCTCTACTAGGATATAAAGTGATCATTATTGTAGATCATTATTCGTAGTAATACACTTTCTTTGAATATCGATTGCATCGATCGTAGTCACAAATAACTTCCGCTCGTTTTTCTCGATTGCATTCTCCTCTCGTGACAATCCAACAAGTCTCGGTACACGAGCTTCAAAGAAATGTTTTGTTTCCTCTGTGAAACGTAACGAAATTTCACCGCAGTATTTCTTTCGAGGTACCTATATGCCGTAAATGCATAGAACGATAGAACTTACAGTCTACATGCACGAACGCTTCACAAACATACACAGCCTAATTATCATTAGTATTCGCTAGTCTATTCTCACCGCCTTCAGCGGAAGTTATTTACAACGCTCCGGAACATGTTTTTTTTTCGTATGATAGAAAAGGAAAAAAAATGGAAACGATAGAAATCGTGGGGAACCGGGTCCGCGAATAAATTACATTACGTGCCTGCGCGCAATTTACAGAAGCAACCGGAAGCGGTGGTGAACAGACTATGAACGAAAGTTTCCTTGTCTCCATTAACCTGTTAACCGGGTCAACGCTCTCAATCGGTATTTGTTAACAGGTGTCGAGAAACTTATTTCGTAATTCACGCTGGTTTCACGTTCCAAGCGAATCGGAAGAGGCTCAATTGTTTCCAGTTCTTCGATCCACTTTCGATAAATATATATGTATATATATATATATATATATATATATGTAACTTTTTCGTCGATTCTCGCCAGGAGATGACTAAGATTTCTGGTTACTCGAGCGTCTCTTTACCAGTTTTCGGCAACAGGAACGACATGAACCCGCATACTGAAAAATAACGAAGATTAATCGGTAAACAGTTTGAACAGCTAGATAACTGAAAGCTCTTTCCGCCATTTTGGCCGCTGCTCAGCGATTGGTCGTTAGCTGGCCAATCAGCGCGACGGATCATGCGTTTTTATAAATGCAACCCGTGTCTCACGAGGGAATTGCAATATCATGGAGCCATTCATGAATCTTTCAATTATCGTCCATTATTGCTAGACATTCTAGAATATTTCGAGTACTTACTGAATAAAAATGCCGCGAATAAAATTATAGGAACCACGCAGGCCAAGTCGATCAGGTAGCCGAATACCAAGTTGCCCACCAAGGCGCCTAACCGACCCATTGTTAAAGACAACGCCGCAGCCATTACTCTGAAAATTCAATTGTTTCACATTTTAATCATAACAAATTACATTTTTCGTTTAAACCGGTTTATGCTAGAGACATTTGTAAATGTCTGTTTTCAAAATTTGAATGTTTTAGCAACCAAGGACGTTGAAGAACCGAGGATTTGATTCAGTTAACAGCGTTACAAAACAAGGCTGTCGAGGGAGAGGGGGAGAAAGAGTCGGAGCTCAACAACATCCTAAGAGGCGAATGATTGTCGCGGATAATTGATTGCACCACGAGTTGTGTAAATACAGAATTTTAATCTGTACACTGTTCCCCCTCCAATAAATAAATCACAAGGTAATGCCTCTGCTTACCTGAGATTCGTCGGGAACATATCGACGATTACGCAATAGACCAACGAGATACCGAGAGACGTCAAGGCCTCGAACACGCAGGACAATATCAAGTTTTGCGTCGAGTCTATCACGAAGTAGAAGCCCACCGTGACTGCTCCCGAAACCAGCAAGGACATGACTGAAAAGAAATATTGCCGCAATCAATATTTCATCGTTGAACCAAGCATCTCCCTTTTTCTTGGAAGTAGGAATTTTGATGGCGATCCTTCGCTCGACTACTTACTCAGGAAGAATTTGGCGCCGAGTCTGTGTACGAAAAGAGGAAGGATAATGGATCCTGGAATGCAGGCGAGTCCGATGTACACCGTGTGCAGGTAGACCGAGGGCGTGATCACGGTGTCGCATCCAAATGGATCAACGTTGGTCGTGTTGTCCGATAAAGCCGACACTATGCACACCGAGGTAGTCTCGCCAGGATTTTGGTGCTCGAATTGCTCGAATCTAAAATCAAAGTGAAGTTTTTCGAATTTCTTGATTTTGGGACTGATATGCATATAGTCCGAACGGAGCGGAGGTTACCTGGTGAACAATTCGGGAAACCAGACCATGAGAGTGTAATAGCTGCTGGTCAAGCCGAACTGAATGCCGCAAGTCAGCAACGTGTTGCGGAGGTAAGGAGACTTGCACAGAGCAGTCGTGAGATCTCTGACTTCCTTAATCAGGACCTTTAGGTCTTTCCTCTTGTGCAGTTTCAGCGATCTCGTGCTCTTATCTTTGTTTTTCTCTTGCAGACATTTCACCTGTGAAGAATACACAATATTATACATGAAAGAAAGGTGGGTAGGGGAATCTACCTTAGAGGCGTCAAGGTCTGCCTTAGAGGCGATAGAGTATTACCGGATAACTGTCGGGACTCTCGCCGGTGTTCTGCGAGTAGATCCATTTGAAGACCTCGAGGGCAGCGTCCGTTTCCCCACACTCAAGGAGGAACTTTGGGCTCTCCGGGAACGCAAACAACCAGAGGCCCAGCATCAGAGAAGGTAACGCGCACAGCGCTACGAAGAGATTCCACGACTTAAAGTCGAACGTGTCCGAGACGTACATGAAGTCCATTGGTATGATCAGCCACGCGATCACTGAGTCCAAAAAAAAATCGAATTTCAACATTGATATTGTCGGGGTCACAAAATATAAATTGTCTGCATTATATTTAAATTCTATAAATAGTTTTACTGTTTTCCATTTGATCACTTCACTCTAGAAAGACTCTAGAAAAACGATTCTACTACAATGTAGTTCGAACTCTGGCACAGACTGTGTAAAACGCGCTCGTCACAGGCCGCGTTCCGGTGATTTCAATGGTCGCGCAAGCGACGAGCGTTATTGGGGATCACGATGCTTGGCAACACCGTAGAAAAGATTGATACTCACGTGGTAATACTATAACTCCGATGGTCCAGAACATTTCCATCCAACAAAGACATGTTTCGCGATACTTTGTCGGCTGGAACTCCCCTAAATACGGAAAACAAATTCCCATAGCTCCCGTAACGCTGTGTGTATAAAATAAAAATAGAAATAGAAATAAAATAAAAATAAAAAGAAAATGAAAAAGAAAAAGAGGTCCGAGGGACGCTGCAAGAAGCGTACTTACGCGAACCCGTTGACGAAACGGAACGCTAGGAACACCCAAAAGTATTGGACGAACGAGGAGAGGATGCCGACGACGCCGTCCAACAGCAACGTAGCGATTAGCACGATTTTTCGGCCCTTCGTGTCAGCCAGGCATCCCCATATGTACGATCCAATCACCATTCCTGTGGACATTGAAATGACAAATACTCGTTCCATGAACAGAACAATAATTCTAGAAAAAATGCAATTATTGCTAACAGTAGAAAGAATCTAGAGGGAACAGCATCCAAGTCACTGGTTCTAGTAGAAAGGGGTGGAATTAGTCAGACAATCACCATAAAAGTAGGTGCTAGGTGAGAAACAGACAGGTGTGTTTGGGGTATAATTGGCAAGAACAGGAGTGGAGGAAGAGTTACCGTTGCACGCCAGTCGTAATTCGGACAGCGGATCACTGGTGATGCGCATTCGGCAACAGAAGAAAGGAGTGAGAAGGGACCAAGAGGTCTCTGGGCGGTAGGGTTTTGGTGGGTATGCCTTCGCCTCTTGTTTTTTCTCAGGCAAGGTGAACCCACATTACCCCCCCCCCCCTCTCATCGGGGGGCGTAACGTGCATTTCCTTACCACCCTTAAACAAAAAAAGGGTGAGTTTGGGATAATTTTTTGTGGGAGGAAAAGGAGACCCTACCTTTTTCCTAAATGGAAAGTAGTATTGATTTATTGTTATTGCGATACCTCTCACTAAACTCAATAGAATTTCGATAAATGACCCTTTTTTTTATTGCTATACCTCTCATTATACTCAATAGAATTTCGGTACACGACCCTTTTTTTTTATTGCGCGTAATTACAGAGTTTATTGAATGGCTTAATTGACGGTACGCAGTGCGTCTTCGGCCGGGCCGATCCCAATTCGGGGGCAATCGCCGATCTTCGGTAACAATCGGTCGCAAGGGTTCGACCACGACTTCATAATATACGCGAAAGTCAAAGTGAACACACGTACTTTTGGTTATTTCCGAGCTACCGTTCCGATATTGTCAACCACGTCGGTTGTTATCGGGACGCAGAAAGTGTACGACGCAAATCAGGGACTGCTATTTACCTTAATTGTTATTAGGATTAGTTCTGTGTTCAAGCGAGTGATTGATGTGAAAATTTTTGTGTAAAGTGTAAATCAAGTGTGGTATAATTCCTTTCGCGCAACCATCTTGCAGCATCCGCATCATTGTCAGAGGTATACAATATACATACACTATAAATCCTTCAGTAGAAACAGCCAGCGTTGGTCAGACACTCTTCACAAGAATTTGCTTTCAGCTTGTGTTTTCTTTATTGATCGTATTCTAGCATTTTTATTTATGCGAACTCAACATTGCTTTCTCGGGTTTGTTTTTGATCTAGCATTTTTCTAAATTCTTTCTTCTAACTTCAACTAACTTCTTGATCATTTTTGCTGCTTACCTAACATGGGAGACGCCGTCAACCACCCTTTGGACGTGGAGTCCATTTCCAGGTCGCATTGAGCAGCTGGCAACACGAACGAGAGTATAGTCACCCCGATCGCAGTGTCCATGTAGATCAAGCCGCATACCGCCAGCAGCATATAATGGAACTTGCCGAATCCTAAGAAAAATTGAACAATTGCTGTGCATCCATTCGACCAGGTACGAATTTCTTATTTGCCATTATTGCGCGCAGCGACTCGAGTCGACGAGGAGAGTTTTTCGAAAGCGTTCGGAACACGTCCCGCGATTCGGAAAGGCGATAGTTTCAGTAGGTTACACCGATAAGAGGAATGCTTTGACTCGAACGACGCTCTTGAACTTGCTACCATTTTATCCGTAGGTGTCGTCCTAGAGCGTTATCATTTAGCAAAGTACAATTCGAGCAGTATTCGCCACGAAATTCATTATTTTTAAATTCTCTTAATCGGCCCATACGAAGTCTACAGAAAATGTTGCTACAGTTTCATCAATCATTTAAGGCAAATATGATCACGAACTCTCTCGTTTTGCGACGTCCCACCGATAAGTTCTCGCAAATAATTAGCGATTGTGTCTCGAGTGTCGGGAAACAGGAAACGGTGGGGCCATTTTCGTTTGTTTTCTTCAGATTCGACACGGCTGCTCGAGATAAAGCTTTCAACAGCTCTCGAACCTCTCTCGATAACGCGATAAACTTCTCCCGGCTATCTAAAGTTTTGTTAATGCGCAATTAAGAAGCATAAGCTTCCGTGACTCACCTGTTACGGTGATTGCATGCTCGAAATCGGCACCTCCGTCTGCCAAGAAGTCGAGACCTGTCGAAAAAAAAAAAAAAATTTCCAAAATCATTTTATCAATCGTAGCAATCTCGTTCGTTCATTCTCGGTTTGATTGAAAACATCGGTCAAAAAAATTGGAAAACCCGCCAAATCTTTCGAACAGACGATGAATTTCGATTAAAGTCTATTGGCACTGTCTGCTTATCGGCGATCTCGATACCGGGCCTGTATCGATCAAAACAATCGGAGTTCGCTATCGGGTTAATCGTGGGGCTGGAAATAGCCGAAGGACGACGTTGGAGTCTAAGCAAATAACGATGTCTAATTGCAAACTAACTAAGGCGATTCTGAATCAACAGGCCCGCCGCGTCGGGCCCGTATCGAGTATTTCACTTTTATCGTTGGCGGTTTATCTCCCGGCACAAACATCTTCCGCGTACACGTCTATTATCCTTTAAAGATAATTCTCTCAACCTCATGCTTCGTTCCAGCATTTTATTGAACAAATCGAGCGACGAGGCGCCACCCTCTTTTTTTATTTTTTAATCAAGTACAGAATTGTATTCAATCGATTGTGTAATTCTTGTCGAAGCAGACGGCTTCTTTTCACTCGCGGTCGTGTACGTATGCAATGAGTTCTAACCGAACGTCTGTTCTTATTTTTGATATATGTATTTACCGAGAAAGAAATATGTTTTCAAAGCCTGGCCGTGTTCCCCGGGTTATGGCGATTTGGTGGATACTCACCCATGGTGTACGGTGGTTACGTTGCGTGGGTGGTCGGTCTTTCGAAATTTTCCGGTGATGCTCGGGTCAGGTGATATCGATGAGAACCCGGCTACCTGGCGGAGGACCCCGGTCGGCGAAGCGCTGCACTGTCTGTTTCTTGTGCGCGTTCCACGGTTTTCTGCTTGTTTCGAACCACTGCACCCCACGCTCATTGGTGAACACTCGGTGGTATTTGATCGCCGTCTTTATCGCCCAAGCGCGAATTCGACGATTTTTCCCACCGAGGATCTTTCTCTCTCCTCGAAATTCGAACGACCTCTCTTCTCTTCTCTTCTTTAATTCCTTCGCCGTTGATCTCTCTCTCTCTCTCTTTTTCTCGCTTCCTTGCTTTCTCTCTTTTTATTTTGTTGCTCTCCCTGAGACTTCTTGATGTGGATCAACTAGATCCTTGCTCGCGATTCCTCTCGACGGATGATCTGTTAACGATCGACTGCGGCCGTGCAACTGATCAGAAATTGATCGTGCTTTAACGTATCTACTGTTTTTCGGTAGCTCGTCGGGCACCGGCACCCGATAGATAAGATATAATCCCCTTCCCTTCCTTTCACGCTCTTCTCTGACACGATCCTACCACACTCTCCTTCGGACTATCTGTTAACCTACCGCGGATCTTCCTTACCTGTGTCATCGTGTTTTCTTTTCAATCGCTTCACTCGACGGATTCAACGTTTCGAGGAACCTCGCGGGCATTGCTAAGTCGCGAAACTTTTGTGGACACTTCCTACCGCAAACACCGAGAGAATCTGCCGAATCAGAGCTGCTTTCGAAAATGAAACTGCAGAATAGGGGATACAAGCTTTGCACTTTAAATAAATCTTTACACAGATTAAATTCATGCTTTCGCAAATCTTTTTCATCCCGTGGGTTTCGAAACGATCTCGTGAAAATCCCATCCTCTCGAGGTCAAGGAATACATTGTATTTACTCGTGAGTACAGCTATTCGAATTCGAAACCAGTCTGTATAAAGGTACGTGACCATCTGAGAGTAAAATTAAAGTATACTTTGAGAGTACTTTCCGAGAGTTGACTCTCACGTCAATCTCTGAAGTACTCTCAAATGTACACGCAAATTGAGAGTACTCTCGAGAGCGACTGTCGACACAGAAACTCTCAGATAGACACGTATCTTAATACATTACCGACCGGTGATTATTGCATAATTTTGAAAAATCTATGGTACATGGCTAAACACTTTTTAACGGAACCTTCAATAGCAACAGCAATTTATAAACGTCATCTAATAGTTTAATTTCAGATTGCAATATGTAAAAGAAAATTTCTACGCTTTCGAAAGGTTCAGCACAATTATTGAAAATTCCATTAATAGGCTTCCGGTAGGTAAAGTGTTAAAATGATCACGTAGCAAGTATAATTATTGAAACTCTTTTGTTTTTGAGTAGTAATCGAAACCTGTGAAACGAAACTTTAAGGACAAGAACAGTAAGGACGTATTGATCTTGATCCTATCCCCAATGTTGGGTCGCTAATTGGATGACATTGGGGAACCTTTTATTTAGGGGTGTGCGAGTACTCGATATATTCGAATACTCGAATTTCGAGTCGAGTCATAACTCGGTCTGTCGAGCCGAGTCGAGCGTTTGAATTTTCCGAGCTACTTGAAATTCAAATCGACGAATTGTTTGAAAAAATCAAACGGCTCGAATATTCGAGCCCTCGTAAAACTTCGATCTACTTGGAAACGAATTTTCAATACGGTAAAGTCGCGATTCTTGTCAAACAGCCTGTGTTCTCCACGGACAACTACGTGCGTTACGCGCGGTAACTCGAAAGTTAAAGATCTGTTCGAGCTGAAAATTCCTTCTCAAGTAGATCGAACTTTTACGAGGGCTCGATTATTCGAGCCGTTTGATTTTTTCAAGTAGATCGCATTTTTTTCAAACAATTCGTCGATTTGAATTTCAAGTAGCTTGGAAAATTCAAACGCTCGACTCGGCATCGAGCAATCGAATGGTGTTTAGCTCAGCTCGTAAATTACGGGTACTCGCACACCCCTTGTTTACTCTCGACCAGTCTCCGGACCCTATCGAAGGCCTTTCGAAGACGGATCCTTTTACAACACCATTCGAATCCAAAACACGTCGACGGTGACGGGTACGCTCGAAATCCCCTGTTTCTCCTTTTGTTAGTAGGTCGGCAAACACGGGAGATAAGTTGTTTGATATCTTTGAAAACGACGACGCGCGACGGCCGCGCAGTCGGGACACAGGCAAACAGTTTTCGCGTATTTTATTCAAAACGTAATTCCGAGAGCAATAAAAAATCCCGTGACAGCAGTTTCAACCGTGTTATCATGCGTGGTAGAGGAGTATTCGCTCCGTTGTTGCATTCGCGATTCCGAAACTCTTGAAACTGTTGCACCGGAGAGGGACGATTCGCCAATAATCGCGTTAAAAGAATCGTGACACGGCACGATTACGATGCTCGAACAACACTCGTAGCGCTTGAGCCTTGTCCTGAGATGTTGCTACCCCGAATAATTTGTTGAACAAGTTGTAGCTTTCTTTCTCAGTTTGCGATTGGCCGACACGATCCTCGAAAACGCTGGAAAACCAGTGAGTCGCCTAATCGCTCGAGTATCCTTTAACCAGTTAACTGTGTTCGACGTGTATACACGTCAATCCAAATCTCTATTGCGGCGCAATAACAATAACCTTTTCAAGAATTAATTATTAATTTTTATCAAATAAAAATGTAATTCTTCCTCGTTTTTCGTAAAATTTATAATAGACCTATTTGCCCTGCGTTCGACGTGTATACTCGTCATTGCTTAATTTTAATTCCGCATTCTATGAGGGATTTTTAAAACTAAATTCCGCAGTTAAGAGGTTAAAACGGAATAATTTCTGAAGAAAGTTTTCAAGAAAATAATTCTACAACTTCGCGAATTGCAAAAGAAAAAATCTAAAATCTGCCACTTTGACGGGTAGTGTCAAGGGTTTCGAGTCCGAGACCAAAAATTCTGAAAATTCGTCAGTCCGACGTCTCTGTCGAACACAGATGAGACGTCTGTTTGCATACCGAGTCATCGGATCGCGAAGATGATCGTGCACCTAAGATCGTTTCCGAGATCTCTATCTCCCCGTGTTTGCACCGACTAAGTCGCATCAGGTGAACAACATTAGTTGAGGATACGTATCTAGGAAAAATAATGAAATATCGGCTGTTCACGTCACCGTCGTGATCCCCTGATTATTTACGAGCGTTGAATCGTCATTGTCGTGTCGTCATCGCAGCCTCGTGCCACCTACTTAGTTTGCTCGTCAACTTCCAGTTGATGTGTTTGTCTGGTAGTATATCATCGACGCACAGTGCGCGGTGTATACGATTCGTTAACATTAAAGCACACTCGAAGACGCCACTATTAAACACCGACAGCAAAAATTCCTGCGCGTCTCTTCTAAACAATCTAATACGCTGCGACAACGTAAGCTGCGAACACGATCTCGTATCTCTCACGGTTAGGGCTACGTTACGGTATCTAGTCTAGTTATGCGAACTCTGCAGCATCGTCCAAGTCGTTTTAACACGTTCGCTACCACCATTTCGTTCAACGCTTATCTTCGTCGTGAAAATGTTCGATTGAATACAATGTATTGGGTTGGAACAAAAGTTCGTAGCGTTTGTAAATTGAAATTGAAAGCTAAAATTCCGATATTTATTCATAGATTTATTCAATAACATACTTTACATTCTGTTCTATTACTTTTTGCCATGTTCGGGGTAACTTCTTGTGTTATTGAATAAACATATGAATAAATACCTTAATTTTATCTTCGATTCTTAATTTGAAAACGCTACGAACTTTCCTTCCAACCCAATATTCTCGTTACGAAATATTCGAACAATTTAGCGAAGGAAACTCGATATGATTTTAAATGACAACGTATATAACATGAATTTGACCAGTTTTCGTTCTGTCTAAATACGATGGCTGATGTCGAAGAAAAACGGGATCGAATGTCAAGGGAATCGATGATGTAGCCCCTCCATCGCTTCGGGCCGGTTCATTCGTGTTTTGCTGAATGCTGGCAATCATACTCGCGAAATATAAATACCGATCTGCGATATTATCGTCCACGATCCTATCTCTCCGCAAGACTTATTTATGGTCGTATTATCGACGAATTTATTTCGTCATACGAAAACTGCTCGACAGCGTGTTTTCGATGGGCACGTGCTCCTGTCGAACGCTATAACGTTTCCACCACGTTGGATCCACAAAGATGCGGAGGCACTGCCTATCATTTTTTTCGGTTTTTTCTTTTGCTAATTAAGAGAGCTGAAAGATTAGATCTTGGATAAAAAATTCCACAGACTATAGGAATTTTTTGTTCAAATAGTTGGTTGGTTTCGACTAGTATTGGCTAGTTTTCGAAGATGATTTTCTCGGGTTTCGACGTTCTGAAATCGATGTCGAACGTTTTATCGAGCCGGATCATCGCGTTTTCAAATGTTCCCATGACAGTCGGCAAGGTCGACGATAATCCAGCCTAGAAGAGACTGGAATACCGATACGTTCAAGAGCACAAACATGTTTATCGCTCGTCGACCACCGACGACAACGTTAACCCTTTTCATTGTTTCTCAAGACAGACATTGTTTGACGGTGCAGACGTTACCTCTGTTAACTTAACCCAGATTTAACCTAGACCTCGATCATTCAGGGCAGACCTTGACAAGACCTGTCGGGACTCGACTCGAACCGTTTGCTTCTCCTCTTACGCGAGTAAATTCATTTTCACCGTTGAATACAAGTCCGGAGGTATTCTTGTATACCTCGAGCGTTTTTCCCAGAACAAGAGAATAGAAAAACTATCGTGCCGTTTCCTCGTTTCGGGAATGTTTACCATTTGTTTCAAGAAACAGTATTAATTTGCCTCAATATCATCAAAGGATTTGCCTGAAAGCTGTTTGTACGTTTTACAGGTGCGGCACGCCGAGCAAATGCGTCACGGGATTTAGGATTTACAGCCGCGCATAATCGGCCTGTTTGCGTATCAAAAACTGGAAGCAACCGGGCACAGCTTTGCCCAAGCCGGAACCATAAATTCTGATCGATCAAACCGGCGACTTTATCCGAGCCTCGGTTTCGAAATGGCAGAGGAGACCAAAAATAGATGATTTCGATCTGTTTGCTACTTCCAGAGCCAATAATCGTTATCCCACGATCGTTCCAGCGTACCTAATCCTTCGGTCTGATTAGCAAACGATCACGGCTAGCAGCGAGATCGAAAATCCGATTCGGAAACCAGCCAATATGCCTCGGGTTTATGTAATCAGGACGACGAAGTCGACGACGCATTTTATCTGAGCTCGAACACACCTAGGAGACGTTTCTACGAGGAAGATCAGAGCCTGTTTATGTCTTACAGCTGCTCAAACGAGTCTATAAAATTGACAAATAACACCCGTAGATTTCAAACATCGTCGAAATCGCTACAAAATACCGGAACAGACAGCTGGTTCGACATTCGATAACATGACCATCAAATGTTTAACATCTTTTCCGTTCTCTTAAAGATTTTGTCTCTTAATCCTTAAAGACGTTCAGCAAATAGGAATCCGAGACAAGGAGACAATGACTCGTCAATTGAACGCTTTAGTTCCCGGAAGTCTATTAATGATAGTTCTACGTTCAAAAGAGTATTAATTATTACTTTTTGAGAATAGAAATCTCAAAAGGAACTGTTTATATTATTCGAGGTTGCTAGTTGGATTACGAATTAAATTATTATTGGGCAATTCACGGAGATATTCTTAATTGTTGATCCGTGAATTTCAAAGCTATTGGGTAAGCGTGCCGGTAAATACAGTGTTAATTTTTTTACGGCTTCGAACCGTCGGCGTCGTTCGCCGTTCACTTTGTTGGCACGTGCGAGGTTCACCCGATGGATTTGCGCCAAAACTTCGATCGCCGTCGTAATATTTCCGTCATCGGTGCACCGTGTCTGCTCTATTACCGATTTCGATCTTTCGGCCGACGGAAGTTCTGCTCGTTGTCCTACGATAATGGCTCATTTATGTTCCCGTTAGACTTCTCTGTACATAGACTGCGGATCTTTATGCAAATTCGTATTTTGCCAAAATCGAAACAACGGAGAAAAATTCCTAATGCCGGATAGAAGCCTTTCTCATCAAAATAAAACAAGATACTGTTAATTCTTGCTGATACTGGGGTTTGCTCGTGTCTTCAAATTCTGCACTACTAATAATAACTGAATATCTACAGAACATTGCGCATTCGAAATTTAGCGAAACGTGCTTCGATATTCTTAGACCGAACTCTCGTTCTCATTAACGAACTAATGAAAATCTTAAGACGAGGAAAATTTGTTAAATCGTCTGGATGGTTAGATGCGACTGATACGGCACTCGTTTGCATTTTACGAATTTGTTGGAGCCGCAAATGCATAAAGACCGCAGTCTACTGGCCAAATGGATCGTTCCAGCTGACAGCTGTGTTGACAAACACGCTGCCAAACGATATACAATAAGAAAGTACAGCGACCAATCGATTCGAAGAAGATTAGAGGTGTTTTCTATACGGATGTAAAGTTATGAAAAGTTTAAATTACGGTCGAGTCGGTATTGCGAGCGTGTAATAACCCTTCGACGTTCCTCGGCGACCCCGAAACCGTGTGTCCGATCCGCAAAGAGGCTGGCCGCGAAATGGCTGCACTCCAAATTCGCTCTATTTCGGCCTGGTTTCAATGTCAACGGCGTTTCTGGTCAGGTGGGGCGCGGCGACCAGGTGGATAGAACGACGGAGGGACAGACGAATATAAAAAGAAAGCCGACCGATTGCAAACGAATAGAATCGGAAAAGAAATCGCGAACTGATCTGATCGCTACACGAATCGTTGCGGGATGGACGCTGTCGTGTTTACGTGCGTGTGTCATGGTGCATGTTCATTCTCTTACCGGATATCGGTTTCGCTTTCGCGGGTACGTTGTTCGTTGTCGACAGCCGTTGGTCGAGTGCTCGTGGATCGACGGATCGATCAGTCTCGCTTCGATCCGCGATCATTCATAAATCCTCAGCTGAGATCGAACTCTACGGGACTGTTGATAGTTGTTGATAGTTAGGACGCGACGCATCCCCCGCACGTGTCGCTGTTGCGCGTCTCTCGTTCCGTTGATCACTGTTGCGCCCTCTTTATCTCTCTTTCTCTCTGTGTTTTGGTTCTCTTCGGGCCAAATAGTCGAACACGACAGTGTGTCAAATCGATCCCGGAATCGTCGAGACTACGGGGGGCAATGACAAGAGGCGATGACTCGGGTTCTGGTTGCGACACGAGCCCTCGCTGACGCGGCGGGCACCTTAATTAGATCCCCAAGACACGGCTAAGGACCGTTTAATTGCGTCGCACCAGGCCGGCTATGTATTACCGATGACAAGAAGCGGGCAAGATAGCGGACGAGAAGCGGCGAGAAGCAAGAAACAAGCGGGGCCGAAACACGCGACACGCGCTCTTTCTTTTTCTTCTTCTTCTTTCCTCGCGCGCAGTTGTGTACAAAATACAAATGCACGACCGATGCCGTCGCTTCCTGTCTAATTCGGTCGACGGTCTTGTCGCGCTTACGCGGTGCACTGCATCACCGTCTCGATTCATGTCTGGGACCCGCTTCGACAAACATTGCATGTAGCGTGCGCCTAGCCGTCTTTCTAGGGGTGGGGTTGCTCTTTGCTCTACTCGGATCCGATCCGATCATTACCACCGGGGTAGCCGCGCGAACCGGCTCACGCTGGGCCAGAATCGTAAAAACCTGGACGAAACTCAAATTTCTCAACCTCCTTCAAGCTCTGCGAAATTTCTTGGTTACATTAATCGCCTGTGGGCAACCTCTGGATCGCTTATGGTTGAATTTCTTTCTGAATGCCAAGAACAGGAGTGGTCTCGGCTGTCCTCACCCTGTTAGTATGCGGAGAGCAGATCGGGAGGGATGAGGCTGCCAATAGTGAGGGAAATAAGGACCCGGAGAATTTGGGTGTCCTTGGGTGAGGGGGTTCACGGCACCCCCGGGTTCTACCGGTTCCCCCTCATCCTAAAAAAATAAAAAAAAAAAAAAAAAAAAAGTTGAATTTCTTTCTTTACATACATACTTTTTATTATTCGTACTTTTTATTATTCGTACTTTAAACGTTTGACTTGCGAACAGTCCTCTTCAGCTCACCTGTCTACCTTGGTACCAAGTTCTGCGAACTCGAGATCAAAGGGGATGTAATGTTGCATCCAATGGTTTTTGTCCCAACGAGAGAATGAGCATTGGAAATTGCAGCTCGTTCAGATATCTATACGGAGATCGATGTCGTCTCCATGTGATATCGGAGCTGGAACGATCAATTCGATCAGCAATAACTTGTTATGTATTTTGTATCTCCCTCGCGTATCGACTCGGGGATCTCTCGTTCGATTCTAGACACGCAATTAAAAGTGCTTAAGGAAAACCTCTTGGAATCCCGAATGATTCGTCGCTGCACCACAAAATATAAAACACGTCGGCATAAGCTTCGCGACAACAATCTACTCATTATGTTGTAAAATAATACGTTATCGCAGGATTATTTCGAGCTCCGGTAGCTGTAAACGTTCCTCGTTCAAGGTTCCCGATTCGTAGATCGTTTTGGATCCCTTTTATCGAGAGTTTAATTATAGCAATGTGGGAGATTCGTTTGTTGTTCCGAGCTCGTCGTTGAAACATTCGTAGGTATACAACGAACCTATAAAACGATACGATAACATATGAAGTTGTAACAATTGTGTCGGTGATTATGAAAGTCCTCCCAGTCAAAATTCCAAACGAATTAGTAATTTTCTTTATTGTGTATTGCATTAATTGATCTTACTGTACGTATGTATGCTGCTGATCTTCATGCATTTGCGACCAATGAAAATTTTCAAAAAATGCTGGAGTATCGAACTCGATAGAATTAGATACGATTTTTCTTTATTTTGGATCTACTTCTTAAAATTGATCTACTAATGAGGAGGTCGAGGGAAACCAACACCGCCTATTGGTGTTGGGGAAACTGCGTGGAGTGATTATCAATCAAGATAGCATACGAATACTTTTTTATTGCACCTCAATGGCCGGCATGATAAACAGTAGACAATACAAAAAGTCTCGTACATAGAAAAATAAAGTATTGTGTATAATAAGGCACGGACGACTCGCGTCGCGGACGCGCGATCGAGTCGCTCGACGATTGTATCGAATATAGCTCGTTGTTCCGTCTTGTACCGACGTCGAATCGCGTTGTATCGCGATTGAGCAGTTCACAGGGCGATTGTTATTCTCACGCGATTAAGTACAGGCACGCGGAATGCGTCGGCAGAGAAAAAGGGCGCTCGTCTCCAGCGACATTCTCGATATCGACGGAAATCTAGCCGTTAATTTCCGACATCCTTTTTCAAGATTAAAACAACACAATTTTTCTAAGCTGCATGTAGTTTTCTGCTCATTTCTTTCGAAATTCTGCGCTGAACAAATTAGTCTAACGAAAACCGTACCGCGTCTCGTTGAGTATTTTGCGAACGATCGTTCTATACGCGTTGGGCAGGCCTGAGCAAGCGATCAGACACGCGGCATCGTAATCTTAACATACAATTATCTACCGGAGTTTATTCCGTAATTTTCGGAAATCTGTTGTCCATGGCTGAGCATTCTTTAACAGATCCTTCAACCGCAACAGGGACTTTGATCATTAACAAACAACTCGCTCTCAATAACGTAAGCTAATAATTTCGTTTCGGATTATTATGTAAAAGAAGATTTTTAAGCTTCTATTTGATACAGCACAATTATTGAAAAGTCTATTAACACGTTCGCGATCTTCTAATTTACTTAAAGAGAATCTAATTAATTCCACCGATTCCTCCACGATTTTCTTCTGTTAAATTGTTTTAATATTTCGCAAAGGAGGGGCGTTGGATTTAATAAAATATTTTAACAACGAACGTGTTAACAGACTTTCGGTACATGAAGCATTAAGAGACGATAGAATTGTTATCGAAGAGTATTCGCCGATAGACTGCGGATCTTCATGCATTCATGGCACATGAAAATTTAAATATAAATTTTAGTCCTTCTACAATGAATCTTCCAATCGGGGAAAGAGATATTGTTTCTCTGATTTCAATTTTTAGAAAATAATCTATGAAAATGGTACATTGCATAATGATTCGCAGTCTACTAATTACATTCCCGCTCCTCGAATAACGAGACGCGTGTATTTATTCACGTCGTCGATCGTTGTAAATCTTTTTAAATACGCCGAGAGTTCGCGCCGCTTCAAACGATCGATGAATCGAATATTAAGTAACTCGATTTAAGTACCGTTTAAGTAATTTGTGTCACATTCGATTCCCCGCCTCACTCTCAGCCGATTAGTCGATTAGAATTGATCCCTCGCTTTCTAAGAAAAGTTCTGATTCATCCGACCGTTTCAAACGGCACGCGGGCAGTTTACTATATATACAGGCGCGTACACGTGCTGCGCGCTTACGGATTCTTCTCACGTGATTGGCTCCTCCTCCTCGACGCTCGACGACCAATAGCGCGTCTGGGGGGCGGGGCTACGACTCTTGCCACGCGATTTCGACCCGTTTTCTATATGAAATGCATTCACATCGCCTCGATACACGATGTTAGATTATCTGTAACACGTTATTACAGATGCGGAACGCTTCGATTTGAATCGCAAGCTTTCCTCGACGGCGAAAAGGGCTACGATTTGTTTACGATTTCTCGCTGTCCGGGTTTTTCGGCGGTTTCTTCCTGCCCGGCGTGAACAGAGCGAGTATTCCGCTCACTGAAACGAAAAATGAACTTTTTAATGATCTTTTCTCGTTCAAATAATTATCGAACTATGTGCACTCTTGTAAAACGATACGTACGGAAGAGCTGAGCAGCGACTATCAGGATCACCAGCATGCAGTAATCGTCGATCAAGTAGCCAATCATCAACGTCCCGCTTATGGCACCAATTCGACTAATGAAGGCCGAGAGACCGGCCGCTATTGCTCTGAAAACGAAAGAATCAAAATTACCATAGACAGGTGACTCTTATTTGGCTTTTTGAACGCAAAAAAATGGTACAGTATTGTCATTTCAGGTTCACCGCAAAAATTTTTAAAAATCTACAACATGCATCATGATCCGTGGCGTATTAATTAAGGAACGGGAGCAGCGAATTTA
Source organism: Lasioglossum figueresi (assembly GCA_028455805.1). Classification (NCBI taxonomy): domain Eukaryota; kingdom Metazoa; phylum Arthropoda; class Insecta; order Hymenoptera; family Halictidae; genus Lasioglossum; species Lasioglossum figueresi. The sequence continues at coordinate 6,104,639 of CM052189.1, read as the reverse complement.
ATGAAAAATTAATGAGACTAGAGAAGGAAATGGCTCTCAGAATTCCTTGACGCACATTTACTTTCCGTTTCGATCGGCATTCGATAACATTGTTGTTGGTAGGCGACACTGAATTGCAATCCACTCGAGAACGTTCAAGATCGATCGGTTCGTCGCTATCACAGCAAACATAATCGCCGCGATCCGATCTCGATTTCAGATAGAACCGACAGCAAATAATTATTCCGAACGAGTATTTATACCGTTCGATAAGGTTCGCTCGATACATCGGCGTGCTTGCCATGAATGGAGCAGTGCAAAAAGATGCCAAGACGGGAGTGCTTCGGTTAGGTTTTCCCGCGCGTGCGAGCCGGTGCGCGATTGATAAGCGAGTGGCCGCTTAGGATTATCGTAACAATGAATCACGCCGACGCGAACGACTCGATAAATCGTTGAAACCATGCGCCACGCTTCGAGCACCCATTCTTCGACCTCTGCTCCGTTCAGTTCTTAGAACTAGCTTGCGGATTTTTATGCAAACCATTTTCGCGTGCTGAATTTTTCTAAAGAGTACTAAAACGAGGGAAGCATTGATATCCTCGTTTAAAAAATTCTTTTTAGACGTACCTTAAATGCGTCGGATAGAGGTCCACCAGGACACAGTAGACGACGCTCAGGCAGACCGAGGTGATCGACTCGTAGGCGCACGAGAGGATTAGGTTTTGAGTGGACGTCTGCACCAGGAAGAGGCAGGCTGTCACGACAGCGGGCACGAACGCTGTTATCACTGAAATAAAGAAAAAAGCGTACGGTACAATTCCTTGAATTGTTCTGCAGGTTCACTTTTGGACAGTGTACGTAATTAGTAGAGTTTCTTCATCTTTATGCAAAATAAAAATTGTTTACATATATTGCGAGACACGAGATCCGAATATAGTAACTTCTTTTACTTCTTTTAATTATCTTACTAACCTGAAACTAATACACTGTTGTCCTTAAATCGTTTGAATATGTCCACTGCTTTATATTGTACGTACCCATTTTTGTCATAAATGCATAAAATCCGCAGTCTAGTAATTAGAAAAGTGACTGGAACTCACCAAGAAAGAATTTGTATCCCACATAGTTGACGAGCATGGGCAGTATCAAGCCCGTGGGGATGCACGAGGCTCCCAGGATGAACGTGTGAACGAACACGCTGGTTTGTACTCTGGATTCGCAGCCAAACGGATCCTCGGTCGGCACCTGATTCCAAAAGAACAAATTCGAAAATGTGTTTTCTCCCGTAGGAGTACGCCAATCGTTTATCGCTTACCAGTTCCGTGATGTTCCTCTCCCTCCTCAGAGTGCATACGCTGGCGGTCTGATTAGGGTAGGCTTCTTGGAAGTCCGCGTACCTGTGGAACAACTCTGGAAGCCATAGAGTCAACGTGTAGTACGCCGACGTGACGAAACAGGCGATCGAGCACACCACTATCGTTCGGCAGAGGAACGGCGGCTTTACGATCTGCATCGTCTTCGTCAGGATGTCCTTCATCATCATTTTGAACGACTTCTCCTCCGTCTCCTCCTTCAGCTCCTTCATGTGCATTATCCGGTGCACCAGGTCATTCAGGTTGTTGTTGCCGCTGTTTCGGAGCTTCGTCTGCAATTCGAGTTCATTGTGAAACAGTTAGCTTTAATTTTATTATCAGTTCTCTAAAATTATTTTTACCGACCAGAAATAAGAATTTGTTGTTAAACGATTAAGTGTCGTATGTAGCATTTTACGAAATTTACAGGAAGACGTAAAAGTAATTCGTTGTTGTCGGCCAGCAATGAACCGTTTTCTTCTTGTAAATTTCACGAACTGCAACACGCGTCCGTTTACTAGCCAGTCATTCGAATACCGCTTTGTGAGACGGAAAGACGATCTTCTGTCAACCGTTGCTTCGGTAAACAGTCGGTCGAGTGTCTCGACGTGGGAGTTCTCCGATTTTATCGGAGAGATTGCAAACTATCGATCGACCGTTGCGACGGTGTGTTTACCGAAGACGTTTGCGGTTAACGGTCAATATTTGACGAGTAAACTGTGCACTCACTATGTATTCTTTAGGAGGCTGTCCGCTGTTCTCCGAGTACATTCTCATCAAGACGTCCAGCATCTGCACGTTCTGCCCGGACTCTGCCAAATATTTCGGCGTCTCGGGGAAGAACAACAGCCAAGTGCCGGTGAACAGTGCCGGCAGCGAGCAAATGAACACGAACAGGTTCCACGAATGGAAGGTCACGCCGGCGATCTCGATGTTTACCTCCAATGGAATAATTATCCAGCCGACACCTTCGTTGCCCGGTTAAACAAAAAATAAGGTAAAGATCTCTGAATTCTCGATCTCTGAATATCCCTCGGCAAAAGGGACAACAAAGGAATTGGGAGATTCTTTATATCTTTCGATTTTCGTGAAATTTTCGACACAATTGGGGATGTTCGCGGTGGAGAAATGGTTCTCGGAACCTGCCGGACCATAAACAATTGGCCGAACGAGGTGTTTACCTGCCAGAATGATCATTCCTATCACCCACGCCATCTCCATCCACGAGAGCATCTTGTCCCGGTACTTGGTCGGCTGGAATTCGCCAAGGTACAGGAAAACCACGGCCGATTGTCCATTCATCCTGCAAACATTCCTCTAGCTATTATCCGTTGTTACACGGGAGAATCCCTCGAGCGCTCTAAACGATGCTATACTAACGCTGCGCCGCTCAAAAATTTCAGTAACAGGAAGAACCAATAGATAGGTACCACCGAGGCCAACAGCTCCGAAACCCCATGCAGCAGCAGAGCTACCAGCAAGGACATCCTCCGGCCTTTTATGGCCGCGTAACAGCCCCAGATGTAAGATCCGCACAACATACCTGCGAATTCAACCGAACGCTTCAGCGATTGCCAATTAGATGGAAAATTCTAATTAGACATTGAGGATACATCACAGTATTGTCTAAACACTGATAAGTACCGACGCATAAACTACTTAAAAACGATCAAAGATCGTCCACTGTAAAGATGGGCTTAACATTCTTATTTTCATTGTTACAGATATTCATTCATGGTGGAGAATTATCTGAGCAGGGAGGATTATTATTTCTTCGATTCCCTGTCGCACAGTGTGAATATTAACGACATCGTGTCACAGTAATAAAGGATTTTAAATGTTCGAGACGATCGAGACCGAAGGTAACCGACCGCGTCAGCGGTTCGACCAATAATAAATATTTATCGGTCCGCTCGCGAGATATGCAAAACAGCAGGCGAGGACTATCGCACGAGTTTTGCTTTATCATTTCGCCGGCGAACAAGAAAATATTGCATTCGAACGACTCTAATAGAAAAGGGAAGCGAATGTTGAACCGATTTTTATCGAGTGAAGAGAAATCGATTTTAAGCGGTCCGTGTTTCCTAAGGATACTAACGGGTGTTCTGTGTTCGCAGAATGAGCCGAAAAGTTGAAGTTCACGCGGTCACGGCGCCTGAAAATGGTAGCACGTCCCTGAGACACGAGCCGATTCATTCAATTTACATACCTATGTCGCGTGCCGTTTAAAGGCCTCCGACTCGCGCCAATGAAAATTTTCCTCTCCAATTTGTCGGCCGAGGGCTACAACGCTCGCTCGATAACGCGTAACCACACGCGTTGCCACGTGCGTCACCCATGGAGACTGTACACTGTACAACAATGTTTGTCAATCTCAGATAAAAACTAAACGATTTTGACGAAACTTTGCAGGCTTGTGGCCAAAACCGATGGATACGTATCGCAGTAGCAATCTCGAATGCATAAGCAGTAGTGGATCATTTTATCAAATTTTTTGGAACAGAAGAAACAATGTTTTTGTCGACATTTTCTATCCGGTGGGAATCTTAAAAGGTCTGCTTAGTCTTTCGCGCGAATAGTAACATAATTAAAAGCGAAAAATAGAGAGATCTATCTTTTAGTGTTAACGTTTTTGGAACGACGTCTACACAGCTGACGCGGCGCTAGAAATCGGGGGAACGAAGGGGCGTGTATGCGTGTCACCGAATCCCACCGAATGCCGCCGAATCCCACCGAATACCACGCGAGAAAGTATAATTCCGGCGATAAGGGGAGCCATGGTTTCGCTGATTGCACGCCAGCTGGCTGTTACGTGTTCGCGAGCCAGCCGAACAAAAATCGACCAGCAAAAATGGCCTCTCGATCCCGCGATTAGAAAGCTTCACGAGACCGTTTCGCTTCGTTAATGCGACCGATCGCGTGTGAAAGCTTCGGGCGTGTTACTTCCGATACTATATTAAACAATTTCGAATTTCATTTGGCGACGCCCGACCGATCCGATGCAAAATAGAGCAATTTTTAATCCTCTTGAATCGTGAAGGTTAACAGAGGCATGAATGTTGTTCAGCTTTTTTCAATTCTGGCTCACTGTGCGCTGACGATGGTCGTAGTTATTCTTAAGGGTCCCGTTGTCGGGAGCATTCGCGCCGGAAAAGAAACGGCCTCCAGCGACTCGATCCGCTGGTGTCCGCAACCTTTGTTCGCGTTTATAAATACCGAATTGGCAGACGGTCGAGCTCTGAGTTGGGAACCCAGCAAAACAACCGCGTCGGAACGACGGACGTCGCGGGTCGCCAAGAAAATCGGGAAAGCGACGGACGTCGTAAATGCCTTTTCTCGGCCATGCGCGAGGCGAGGCGAGTCACGGGAATCGCCTGTTTCTTTCTAGAGGAGGTTCCAAAAGAGATTTGCGGGATACATAATCGTATTCATAGCCGTGAGTTCCCGTTGCGGCCCTGGCCTGGCTCCGTCAAAGTCGGGAGCAACGAGGCCACGCCCATTTGGAGAAGGCCACATCTACTCTATACGTCTCACGTCTGCTTTTCCGGGGGTTTTTTTTCTATTTTTCTTGCATCGTTGCGCCTGAGGGCAATCTATTGTTGGCAAGAAAGTAATTTCGGTAGTTTAAGGTGAAATAAAACCGAATTTATTTATTCAATCGATGAACTTTCATCAATAAAATATTTTCTTATTTGTTCTTATTGGCAAAAGATCATCGAACAAAAGGGAAAATATCTTATTCGTTAAAGATCATTGCTTGAATAAAAAAATTGGGCTCTATTTCACCTCAAAATACCGAAATTACTTTTTAGCCAACCCAATAGTACGCTCCCAGACCGGATATCGTTTGGGTGCTTGGAATTGGGTGCTTGGAAAATTGACACGGTCTAGGACTGGAGCATAGGACTGTCTTCCATTTTTTGTACCCTAACTTTGGTAACTCCAAAGTCCCCGAGGATGATTGTTCAGCGACTAATTTATTATATGTTTTCAACAGTGCAGTTACCTAACATGGGAGCGGAGCTCAATCGTCCCTTGTCAACCGTGGTCATCTGGAAGTCGCATGCTGCCGACGGTAATATAAATCCAATGCTAGTAATACTGAACGCCACATTCATGAAGATTAGACTGCAGACGGCCATAACCTTAAGGTTAAACTTTCCAAATCCTGGGGATCGAGAAAAGAAAGTGTAAATTCATTGCACCCGTAGGAATCTTACGGTACAAACGAAAAAAATGTCCAACTAAATTCGCGAGTTTTTTTCCCGTAGTCGATCATACTAAGGCGAAACAAGTTTCGTGGAACAAAATCGGAGTGCGTGGATTCACGCATTCAACGACAATGATAAATTGCGGATGGCCTTATCAACCGTCAGTCTGATAACTCGACTTTTCGATGCTGCTTTCGCTGAGCTCGTCGCAACTACAATATATACATATATATATACATATATATGTATATAGTGGATTTACGACGGCTTGACTGCGGATTTCAGATGCATATGTGCGGACTATATAATTCCATGCGTGTGCACTCTGGATACAAAAAAACGTAAGCCGTTCTGAACATCGTTGCAGTCAATTTCAATTAACTTCCAACTGAAAGCGAAAAGTCGAAGCGATCGGCGGATAAGATAGTATTTCGAGTCGCGCGCGACGAGAAGATGTTACAAGGAACTTTTGCGCTAAGAAAATGATCTTTCTGTTTCCAATTAATAGCACATAGATAACGATAGAATAAAAGACGCACCTGTTTGGTCGACGGCATCTTGCGCAACATTTTCCGCCGTCTGCTTGCTACCTGCGAACACACAACAAAATCATTGATCGTTTTCTCGCGCGATTTTCGATCGCCTACAGTAGAACCGCACCCTTAGGAAAAGAACCGTGCGCTCTGACGAGCGAGAAAGAGTGTGAAGAGTTAGAGGGAAAGAGAACACGTAGTACAGGCAGCCGTGAAAGTTCGACGAGCAGCTGTCCGGCTTTTATTCCACGAGTGAAAAACGTAGCGATGTCCCACGTGGCGCCAGTAAACGGCAAAACACGTCGGGACAAAGACTCGTCGCGGCGAGATGCGAGAAATGAGAAACGAGAAACGCTGCCGACAAAGCGGCGTCGACGTGTCCGCGTCCGCAGCCTCTCTCATTCCAATAAATCGTTGTGTTTGCCCCCCCGGCCACTTGGGGAACCTCCGCGATCGTTTCTTTGTTTCAAGAACCTCGGCAAACAGCGCTCTCATTTCCTACCGAAATTGTTTCTCCCTCGGGAAACGTTTCCCTTACAGTATTAACGCATTGACTGTACCGTAAGTCACACGTACATGACACGTACATCATACGTACATCACACGATCGTTCGTGTGCTTTTAAAGGGATATTCTTATATTCGAGAAAGTTTAAGAATTTTTTTCAGAATAATTATCGAACCTTTTGCATTTGGATTTTTTTTATTCGAATTACACGTGTTGCTTCTTTCAAGTAACTTTCAATTTCGTAAACTGCAAGCTTGTAACTAGTCGATACTTTTAGAGCGCAGTGTACACGAACGTCAGGAGTCCCTCAAGGTCCCTATTCGATTTATTTGATGATAACGTACCAGCGTTCGTAAATTTGCATTGTATTCGAAGTGTGACTGAAAGATTTATTACTCTAGCGACACGCTAAGGTGTACTATAAAATTGCTGAACGTATCGTTTCTCGATTTAGCGATATAATTACCCGCTATAAATCATTTTAAAGCTGTAGAACGAGTCTGTTGAATTGATGCGGCAGTTGTGGGCGTTAGACAAGTGTAACAAACGGATTTGTCGGGGAAAACTGTATTAGAAAATGTTATTCGAGAGAATCGAGGCACACCGTCTGTGAAGAATTGGCGCGGATTAAGTTCAATTTATTTCTAATTCATTCGGCAAAGGATTTTTCCTCTATCGAGTATGCCGAGAGCGCGATCTTACGTCGCGAGTGTGTCGTTCCGTCGGGTCTGACAGCTCGGCGTTAGAAAGAACGTTCTTGTATACGCGTTAATCGATTCTCGAGTCTCGCTCTCGTTTGCCCCGCCCGTTTCTCAATCAATGTTCGCGCGCAATTAACGTTTCCGCTCGAGTAAGTGTGCGTAACAGGAAAGTCTCTTTGAAAACAACACATTCGAACACGTTTGTTATGCATACTGCTCCTTTATTTCAGAAGGTGACGACAATGTTACCTGTCGAGGAAAACTCAACGAAGTAGACAATCGAAGGAAACATCTCGTTAAAAGAAGAAAACATCCTGGAACTCTATCGAAGATACTGGAAAACGTGTCGCTTGTTAGGTAAATCAAATGTCAGTATCGTTTCCGTAGTTTGTCAAGTTCACCGTGTCTGTACGAAAAAGGCACAGTCTACTCCAAAAGGGATACAGACGGTCGTTCAGCGAGCCCGTCGAGCCTATGGAAAAACACCGCGGCCCGAGGCACACAGATCGTCTCTCGATCACCTCGCTGCCACCTTTTCGGATCCTCGCGATTCAACCATCCAGCTATCTTAGTAAAAATCACACTTTCGCTAAGAGAACAATCTCTACGAAACAAAAAAAAAACAAACCGATCCGAGGAAACACATGCGAAGACAATGCGACGCTAGATCAGGTTATCGTCGTCCTCTCGATCATCGTTTCGATTCCGAAAACTTTCTCTAAAAATGCCACTACAGCGAAACAACGAAGGCACAAGGAGAAACCATTTGATCTAAGTAAACACACTGCGAAGAAGTATCTGCCGTCTCTGCGGGTCACTTCGAATCACCTCTGAATCGCCCTCGATCACCTTCTTGTCGGTGATCTTCACGAACTCGGAAACTTTTTTACAACGTTGACACTAGAGGTTCTCCTCGATGAATAACGAACGAACGAATAGAGACGAGCACAGACTCGTGGAAAATGGAAACACACTGCGACGAGTATTTTGGAGGTCAGCGACGTGGTTCAAGAAGGGTTTCGCGGAAACGGCACAATTTGGTCGCGGGTGGAGGCGAAAGAACGTTGTGCAGAGTGCAGAGAAAAGAGAAAAGAGAAAAGAGAAAAGAGAAAAGAGAAAAGAGAAAAGAGAAAAGATAGAAAGGAAAGAGACGCGATGAATGAGCGAATCGAAGAAAACGTTGGACGATGAGTTTACCTTGCAACGTGGAGACGGCGTCCCCAGCGACTAGCGGGTCGGACGCGGCTGGCTCGTGTTCCAATCGAGCGATATCGCCCGACATCGTACGCGCGCGAAACTAACGCATCGCCGCGCGCCGACTCCGCCGACTCGCGACGTCGATTCTCGATTCCCATTCCCGCTCGGTTGCAACCGCTAGCCGCCGCTAACGGCCTTGCAACAGCCGCACCAAATGCACCAGATGCACCAACTGCACACACCGATCCCCGAGGAATCGCCCAAAATCCACGCCTCCCCTCTGATCTAATCAGCTACGATTGTCGCGACCGTTTCTCGCTCTTCTCTTTCCTCTCCTATCGCGCAGACCTCTGCCAACTTTTTTCTCAAGAAAACAACTGTTCGTGTTCAAGAAAACAATGTTGGATTCATTTAGGGAACCTGAAGGAACATTTAGAACAATCTAAACTCGGGGCTCTTCCCTTGCCAGTCGCTCCAGAATCGGAGCGGGCCAGTGTCTTGTTGTAGAAAAAATTGTGCGCATAGTACAAGACGCAGGTAATTGCCTAGTAAAAAATTTCTAACTTCTTCTTCGTTAAGGATAGTGGTCACATTTTTTTCGTAACTGTCAGTGTTTACGAGATAGAAACTGGGTAATTGATCAATCTTGCAATTTTGTCGTTGACAGCGCATTCATCCCGCTGTCTTCTCTTCGTTATCGCATTCCGGCAACTCTTATCCTTTATCGTACGTAACGTTTCCTTACGCTTACGAAAAGTACCGGTTCGCGGTTGCCAGGAATTCGCGCGTGTCTCTCTGTACTGCCTGCAAGCAATACCCGTTTTAAATGTCATCTTCGGGCATAAAGTGGCGAACAGTGACGCCATCCGCCATTCTCGCTCTTCCTTTTCATTCACCTCGGCACACATTCTCTTCCACCTCTTCGGATTTTCACGCGTCCACGCGAAACTCGGCTTTCTTGTATCCAATCTCAATATTTCGCGATTATCCCACCGATAAGTACGAAGCTTTCCCATACGGGAGAGAAATTGAAAAAGTTCATTCAAATGCGTTCCATTATGATTGCAGATGCATCGAAGACGACCAGACAAAGATTCCGAGGAATGATACCGATCAGAATTTGTTATCGCCAGTGTCGCACATGTCAGAGGAATTTCGTTGGCGCGACTTCGATACAGCCGACAGTGACAGATAAACTAATCGGCGAGCTGGACGGTTGAAAAAGTTAGGCCGGTGCCCGATTAACAGCCACTCGAAGTTCAATGTTTATTTACTTGGATTTTTCAAGCGAGTGCGACGCCCCGTGGCTCGTGGCGCGTGTGCGCCGACTATTTAAAGCGTTCGACCGCGTCTTTTGTCCCCTTTCTCTTTATTTCCGATCAGCGTTACGCTCGTGTCGGTCAGATAGCCCGCTAACGTTAACAACGAGAGACTCTTTGTCAAACGCGCTCCATTAAAATACGCGTATTTCCGAATGTTTTGCTCTCTCCGTGTAGCGATCAGAGCGTCGTAAAACGCCGGTACGGCGACGTTGCGATTCGCGTGACGGATCGGAGGTGTTATCGCACTTATCCCAACAGATAGCCGTTTCGCGAAACGAACTGGGACAGCAGCGGCAGCGGCTGTGGGACAGGTTCCTTCTGATTGCATATTGCATCTCGGCCGAGGGAGGAGCGAGTGAAGGGAACCGAGAGAAACGCAGGGAAAACCTGTCCGATAGCTAGTCAAACGCCGCCGCGCCGCGCCGGAAGAAAATGATAGAGCCGTCGAGCGAAAGGATCCGCTGAATTTAGGCGAGCGAAGACTTCGAACTTGATCGACAGTTTCTTACGAACAACTGCGACTCAAGGTCGAAGTTGTTTGGATTATTAGTAATGATAATGCAACACAGTGCAAAAATGAATTTCGTTTATATGAGAAACACTGTAGGTTCTCTATCAAAGAACAATAGACCAGTTATATGTCACCGGACCCATAGGCCTGGTATTCGTCGTAGTCAAGGGCCTGTGCCGTAAACTATGCAGGCTGGGGTTTTTCCTAAAAGTCAAGGGGGCGACAGATAAACTCTTCTTCCCCTACAACTTTCCTTTTTCTTTCTTCACTTCGAGTCCACTAGGCAAAGAGACAAGACGTCCTTCCGCGCTGTGTAATAAAATATTCTTAAAGTTAATTCAACAGTGTTTCTGTGATTATCTTAACTCATTTCCAACAGAAGTCGCGTCCGCCCGAACATCTTCAAGAATTTTTTTTACGGAAAGCGCACTTTTTTTCTACGAACGTTACTCGATATTATAGAGCACGTGTCCGAGAAACCTCCGCAATTCTATCTTCGGAAAATTTGAGACAGAGCAAATCTGAAACTGGAAACGTGCGCAAGTCACGGTACGCTCCAGGAATCGAACAGTCTCGAAGATGTAAGCAAAGGATTTCGATGGGACTCGTTGTCCCCGGTCAGTTTTCAACGAGACACGCTCTCGTCGGAGCTGTTTTCGTTTTAATGTATCGGCGATAGGCGATCGTCGAATCAGCTTTTGGGAAGGGGCGTAATAAAAAGCCACTTGTGGACATCGCGGCCACGCGTATCGCCGCGATAAATCAACAACGATTAATCAGCTAGACGCAGCCACTCGCTCGGCCCGGCTCGGCTCGACTTTACTTTGTACGGCCGAGCCTTATCGATTCCCTGCTAACAGCAATTAACTCGATAACTGTACGGGGATTACTGGCCGCGCGTGCGATTCGTCTTCGAACACCCAGCGTGGCCGATAACCTTGTCAAATTCTACTCGAATTCGCCGACTCCGAGATGTTCCTTTTTCTTGCAGAAAACTCGACGAGCACAAACTGTGAAAACGTCAAAAAGGATTGCAATTAGATTGCAGAAACCTGATCCACGCAGATCTAAAGGGATCCTGTACGAGGTCTGGTATTTTCAGATATGCTAAACTAATTGGTGAAATTGGAAACCGCGTTTGGATCAAAGAGATGGAGATTGTTGAACAGTCTCAAACTATGTTAAACCTTGCCACTCTTGTTAAGTTCGTTACGGCTCGTTTACTCGTTCAAGTAATAAAGGAATTAAGAGGCTCTCTCGAGTGCGACGATTGTCGTAGCGGTTGATATTTGTTGAACTAGTGAAACTATATTTTCACGAATTTTCGAGAGCGCTGTCGTCTAGCTGTCAGCATCGCGCGGTTCGTTTGCTAACTGATAAACATATCGGTTCGAGTCTGTTCATTCTAGTTCGTTTGCGACACGTTATTGGCAGATGAACGCCCGCCACGGTATTATATCGCGCGATAACCGGCGTGTTCAACTAGAAAGATGAGTCCACGAATGATAGCTCGTTTACGCAATGTCATTAGATGCCTTTCGTGTTCGTCTATTTGGTGACTCACGGCCAGCGAGCCTCGGGCAATCATTCTTGCATCGTCTTCGCCACATCACAACTTTCACATCCTCCAAATAAATCCCGACGCATCCAAACAAGAGAGAATGCGTATCAAACATTTTTAAGTTCAAGAAACTCCGGTGCAAAGAATTCTCTACGAAATTTTCTACCCCTGAGATTCGTAAGGTTGTCTTCATCCCTTAAAAATGAATCGCCAACGGCGAAAAGAAATATACAATGTAGAAAACATGTTTGCGAAGACTAAACTGCAACGTGTAATTTATCAAATTTTCAACTGTTCGTTTTGAGGGCAGCTTTCACCCCTTCAAAATAAATCCTACCCAGTGCGATATGTAAAATATTCTAGACTGAGGATTTCACTTAACAGCAACTCAACAAAGCGACTAAAGAGATAAATAGATTCCTATTTGATTTCTACCCCTATCTCTTGCAATAAATGCAAACACGGTTTTTCTTTTGCAACAAGACACTCGAACGTCTTGTCCCGTTAGTCAACCGTATTCTTTCGCACAATTCTCACAAGGTTCTGCTGTTTCAGGGATTATGGGACTCACCGATCTCGATCTGGGTGTCCATTCGCTCCTGTCGATCGCGATGACACGCGGTGATCTATCGTCCACGATGAACCTCTTCGGAGTGGTCTCTCCTCTCGATCAGTACCAATCAAACGAGCATCGCGTGGTTTTTCATGGTCCGATACAATGGAAGATGACAACGAACCGGACGAAGAGGGGGTGGAAGAACGCGGTTAACGGATCTATTCACGACCCGTTTACAGTTTACGGGGATAAAATACTCTGAGGAAGAACCGAGGACGACTGAGCCTCGAAATTGGCCGCAGACCATCGAATCGCTCGTGTCGTTGTCCGACCCCGAAGAAACATCGAGAGACCGCTTGTGGCTCGTGCTCGGGGGCGCGTTGCCAGCGCTCTTCTTTTGCATTTGTAGTTGTAGTTCGTATCGGCAACTATACCGTACACGTGTGCTGTAAATACAGCTGTGAAAATCGCCGGTCCTCGGCACACTTGTCCGTCAGCCACGCGCTCTCGACGTCGCGACGTAATGCGTCACAGAAACGTAAATGGTCGGATAACAGAATGTGAAAATCGTTATTTAATTACGTAGCTGCTTGCGATTGAATTCAATGAACACAGCTGCTGGATTGGGAACAGCAGAAAGACTAACGTACAGTGCTTCTCACTTGATTAGCCTCGGGTGAAGATATATAGAAGTTTATATCAAAGAAAGGTGTTGTGGGCAAAATTCTTGCTTATTAGTTAAATTCGTTTATAATATGAATTTGTAAGTGATATATGTTTACATCGATATGTACACTTGCAAGAAACTTTGTGTTTGTAAAAATACGATGCTTCCACACGAATAGCCTTGCATTGTTTAGTCACGGTTAGTTGTCGCTTTGCGATAGATCAGGCAAGACATATCCGCAACAAGTCTACATTTCACATCTATGTTAAGTATTATATCCATTATTTTTTGTATCATTATTATCATTGTGCTAATATGAGTCGCAGGAAGTCATTGACTGTTGAGGAAATTGGAAAAATTAAAGTTTTAGAAGAAGAAGGGTATTCAAACCGAGAAATTGGAAAAAGAATTAATAGGAGTGCTAAAGTAATTAATAATTTCTGTAATAGCCCTTGAAATTATGGAAAAAATTATAGAGGGAGAGCAAAACGAGCTACAACAAAGAGGGAAAGGAGATCAATTTTATGTAAAATTTCGAATGCAACAGTTTCCCTTAAGAAGGTCAAACAGGAAGTTGGAACAAAAGCGTCAGTTTCAACCATTAGACGTGTCGTACAAAGTGGTTTCATACATAAAATCCAAGAAAATGCAAAGGTAACCTGCGTTAAGGAGAAGGCATATTGTAGCTCGACTCCAATTTGCTGGAACGCATATGAGTTAGACTCAACAATGGCACAATATCATTTTCTCACATGAGAAAAAGTTCAATCTGGATGGACCAGACGGATTTTCCTACTACTATCATGATTTACGTAAAGATAATCGAATTCTTTCTCGACGTCATTCATTTGTTATTTGGAGTATTCGAGGCTATTTAAGTGAACAGCACTGTATATACAAGAAGCATACCTCCAAACATATATTTTCTCTGACACAAAATGTCAAATATTTCGTGAAGACTCTTTTAACTGATTCTCCTCCGATTTCAATTCCTCCTCGGACTTCCCGCTGATCGATCCCTCAACTTTTTGATGTAGCCTTGAATACCACGCGCGAAGTATTGTAACCTTAGTCTGAACTATTTCGTGAAGACTCGGGATTGACATTTCGATGACCATGGGTTGGTACTTTTATACGTAGGATGATTAAAGGGATCGATTGGTTTAACCCCTTGCCCCACGATTTATTTTACGGTTTCAGTGATTAAAACTTTCTTTGTAGTTCGTAATTTCCTAAAAAAGGAGAAAACTTATATCTACTGTATGCCTACATGTTCTTCAATAGCTATGCATTAACAGAACCAAAATAGAATTTCATCTCGGTTTAAAGGAGATTAATAACATACATATTTATTACACTCTGTTCAAAATCTTCATGACGAGTCTGACACGATATCGTAAAGCGTAAGGCAAGGGGTTAATAAAAAAATTGATTTGCATTAAAGAATAAAGTGCAATTACACGTGGCGAGTGCATCGGTGCATTCACATAAAAGATTAAGAGCATCGGATGTTAGGACGTATTGTGGCATACGATTTTTTTCTCTATCATTTTTTTCTAATTTTATTTAAAAAAAGATCGGTAACATGTCCCAGTTCCCAGAATCACTATGTACATGAGGTATGGCACGAACTGGTCTGTGTAAACGAGGTTCTATTGTACCTGAGAAGGACCAGTAGCTTCTGTAATCTGTCATCTAATCTAGAGATGCTTTCGAGTGAATTAACGGCCGTGTCGCGTCGCGTCAGTCCCGTTTCTTTCTGTTTTCTGTCAATCAAACGGTTGTTGTCGTTACACGATACAGTTCCGGCAATTTGCGCCAATTATTAGCCAGGTCAAGTGGCGAGTTACGGCTTCCGCGAAGACATCCTACTTCCTTAATTTAATTAACGCTCGGCGTCCACGGAAAATGCGCTCTATGACGTCGTGCGTCCCTTAACCTTGTTCCCGTCTAACAATCGGAACTTGATTCGGGTCTGAAACAATTTTACAAGCGAGATTCGTCGCCGCGAAGAAAGAAAATCTGTTTTCCTCGCGTAAAGCATCGATCGTTCTGCGGACAAATCGACTATAAAATAGAAACAGGACCATTTGAGTAACACGTCTCGACGATCGGTATTACGATTTCAGTTGAACTCGACTTTGAACCTGCGGACTTTAATTATCCGTATATATCATCCACGATGGCCTTGGACTTCGTTGAACGCTAAGAAGCTTGTATGATCGTTGATCGATTAACAGAGCTAATTGATCCGCTGATCGTTCTCCGAGCGATCGAATTCTCGAGGCATCGTGATCGTGTGTCGAGCGTACGTTTTTCAAAAAAAAGATCCACGATCAATACTTTAACCCTCCGTATGCTGTGCCGGAGTCTATTTTGACCGGGATCATCCAAATTGTCATTTCAGTACACAATTTGTGGCAATTAAACGAATTGAATAGCTGTTTCATAGAGGATATCGGAAAGTCTAATGTGTCTACATGAGACATCATCAAAAGTAAATTTTAAAAAATTATTAATTAGAGCTATGAACGGTCCTAAGCATAGCCAATTATACAGCTATAAAAATCTTCGTTGTCCGAGGATTAAACGAAACCTAGTCAACAATTTCACAACACTTTCGATCGCATTTATTTGTTATAAAACAGCTTGCCGCGAGAGTACGGTGTCGTTGGACGTCGTGTTGTATTTCCAGATGTTCGAACATCGTCTGTTTGCGAGCGACCACCCTGTTTGGGCAAACATCGCCGATAAAGCTGGACTTCCGCGTAGACGTTTTCCTAGAAACGATTTTGTCGGTTCTTTTCGTCGTCGCGGATTTCGCGACCGCGCGACCAACGATCGATGCGCGTTCAATGTAGACCTTATTTGAAGAGGTACCGTCGGGACACGATGCTGCTCCCGGTAATGACAAAGAATCCTTCAGCCTGGAAGGACCGTCCGTCTAATTCGATTATTCGATTAAACAGCATCGAGTCTTCGGTTCGGTTTGTTTCCGTGGGACAAGGATCGCGAGCAAACAGAGATGCGTCTTGTAGCTCCTCGGAACGAAGCAACAAGCTTGCTTGCTCTCCAATTTATTGAATAATCCACTTTAATGAAATCTCCGGGTGGACAGGATCGGAAATATTGCGTCCAATCTGAGGCAATTTACCGGGGTCAAGAAATTTCCTCGGCGAACGATGATTAAATGTAAAAGCATAATACAATTGTTTCCAGTCTGAGACGATTCTCCAAGGCAAAGTATTTTTGGAAATTTCTTGGTAATGATAATACACGATGAGTGTATATGTCTCGTCTCGTCTTCTAGGAGGGCTTGTCTCGTCTCGTCTCCTTGGAGAACTGAGTAAGTTCATAGAAATATCACACGGATATTATCACTTCAAAATTAGAGCGTCGATTCAAAGTTTCAGATAAGTAGAAAATGAAGAGCTACTGAAATAAAATATTTCTAAATAAATTTTTGGTAATTCTATAATTGTTAAAAGTAATTACACGCATAATAATGTAATACTGTAGTTCATAAGTATTTGATTTTATTACATATGCATTTCCAACGTTTAAATAGACCCGCCATATACATTTCTAGCCAAGAAAGTAGTAAAAATGAAGTATAACGAATATTCAGTTTTTGCTAACACGCCTAAATCCGCAATTTATCGGTAACATTGGGCGCAACACTGAAATGGAACGGTCAGCTAGCGAACTACATCTCGTAACTACGGCATTACGTCGATGCCTTCTGCACCGACGAAAGACTGTCAAAGCCGTCCAGCCATCTGGGATTTCGTGTCATTCGAATATTTCGGTCACCGATGAGAGACTTCGTCGGTGATTCTGCACCGAACGCCAGACGATGTTTTAGTGTTGGTTCTAAGGTTTAAAATATTGCGTGTGGAGCAAGGCGTCCTCACTTCACTGGGATCCAATCGGATGAGCATACGCACCTACGTCACCGCATTCCTGCCAAGGTCCTTTTCTTATCTCACCACAATATTGTATTAATATTGTAATTTTATTGGTGAAAAATAAAGAATATTTGTTACTACAGTTAATGTGTTCTTTTTTTCCACAACCTGTACATGGATATTCGATAGTTGAAACAGATTAACATCTTCGACATTTTAGCTTAAAGAAAAATATTTCATATTAGATAAATATTAAGTTTTTAAAATTTTTCGACCGCCTGGCTTGTCACTGAGTTGTGCTACTGAAATTCGTGCCACCTCCTTCGATATCATGTTCTCCTAATACAAAGTTAAATTTTCGAGATTTCCGAAAATTTTCGACAATTTTTAAACGTCTGACTTGTGGTTGAGTTGTACTACTGAAATTCGCGCCACCTCCTTCGATATCATGTTCTCCTAATACAAAGTCCAATTTTCGAGATTTCCGAAAATTTTCGACAATTTTTAAACGTCTGACTTGTGGTTGAGTTGTACTACTGAAATTCGTGCCACCTCCTTCGATATCATGTTCTCCTAATACAAAGTTCAATTTTCGAGATTTTCGAAAATTTTCGACAATTTTTGGGTTTGTATTAGGAGAACATGATATCGAAGGAGGTGGCACGAATTTGAGTAGTACAACTCAACCACAAGTCAGACGTTCGAAAATTGTAGAAAATCTCGAAAATTGTACTTTGTATCAGGAGAACATGATATCGAAGGAGGTGGCACGACATTCAGTAGTACACCTCAACCACAAGTCAGAGGTTCGAAAATTGTCGAAAATTTCCGGAAATCTCAAAAATTGAACTTTGTATTAG